>ML788107.1:912560-926346 GCA_009831015.1 Picea engelmannii
GTAAATGGGGGTGTATTACTATGTAAATGGTAGCATTGTTACTGTGCCAATGGTGGTGTTTCTACTGCGTAAATGGGGGTGTATTTACTGTGTAAAGGGGTAGTTTTTTTACAGTGAAAATGGTGGTGTGTCTATTGTGTAAATGGTGGCGTAATTATTGTATCAAGGGTGGTTTTTATACTATGTAAATGGGGGAGTATTTTATTGATTTTTATTAAACTTAATAAGATTATCATTTGTTAGACAAAATTTATAATGTTGAATTAATAGGAGTGTTAGACATAATGGTTATAGGTGTAATATTTTAATATCTTGCACGAGATTAATGGTCGATGGTTTAGTAGTTTAAATAGATAAACAATTAACAATTTAACAGTAATTGGCTACTACGTGCCTTGTGCCTTAAGCGGAACTATAAAGGGTGGTTGGTCATAGTCGTTTCACCACTCGGTTTGCCTTGTAGGAATCAAGAATCCTTCGGTCAGTTGCGCAATTTAATTTTGAATGATGTCACATTGCATCTTGTCGAATTGTTGTTTGGGTGTGTGGGTATCGTCTTCTTGTCAGTTATTCCGGTCTCCTAGTGCGTTTGCTTTTTCTTGAGTCTTTAGTCTAGATAGGTTATGTTGTGCTATGGTTATTTTCACACCTATTGCCTGGTGACGACATGATTCCTGACGAGGGGATCATTGCGTGCCCTCATGGATAGAGACGAATGATAACTTGGTTGGAGACTTTGCTTCCCGATGTGGGTATTTGTTCGTTGTAGTTTATGTTGGTTCTTGGTTTGTAACACCTTAGTGAGTTTAGTTTTGTGCGCCATAGAGGTTTATAGTTACTGGTCGTCCAGGACATGGTTTCAAGATTGTGGATGTTGTCCTTTAGCATGTAGGCATTGTCTTGCTTACGTCGGGCGGGTAGTCGTTTGTATTGTTCTTTGTGTCACATGTTCGTCTGGTAGAATGATGTGCTAATGTGCAGGGTCGTTGGTATTATGTTGCCTGAATGCGTAAGTTGTGTTCGTCATCAAGTTGTGTTGATTACTTGTTGTCCTTGATTGCCTTCCTGCTTTAAAAAATAAAATAAAATTGCGTCGCTTATAGTTGTAATGACGAGATCATTACAATATAATTGTGAGAAATATAATTTCATTGAAGTGTAAAATTTGAGTAACTCAAATATAAAAAAAATCTATCTATTAAGAACAAGGTTTGTCAGCCTCTCCTAGGATGATTTTTGTCATCAAAATTATCCCAATGGTATCTAGCTTCCAAATTTTGAGCAATAAACTTTGTTTGAACCCATCTTTTGTTTGCCTCATTTTTTTGTTTGCATATATTTAATATTATAGTCACATGTGTGGTAGGGTCTACTAGTTGAGTTTCCTTCTCTTTGCACTAATCATAAATATTTCTCTATAATTTGGTTTCAAGTATTTTTTTTAAATCTTCTATCATGTGCTACACATCAAGAATTAAAAGGTGTACATTTTCACTCGAAATAACCTCATATGATTCCAATTAAATTTTTTTTTGAAAACTAATGCTTTCAATTGTATCAAGTTTGAAAATTTTTCCATCAAATAAAAAAGTAGACACTCATTTTTTTGTTTTTACCCCTTCATTTTTGGAATATTGTTGCTACGTTTTTCATTTTGGCCTCACGTGCAATCTATTTCAATAGTTTGAAGTAGAGAAAATTTTAAAGATCCATATATATATAAGTGTAAAAACTTGAGTGAATATTAATATTTCTTAAAATTCCAAGTATAAAATGTTTGGCTATACTTTTGTAAAAATATTCAAATTTCTAAAAATTTTATATAGTTTAAAAAATAATTTTTAAATAAATTATATTTTTCCTATAAAATTTGAGCTAATCTTATTTTGAAAAACAATAAAAATTAGTAAATCATTTTTTAGCGGAAAAAAAACAAAAAAAAAAAATAGTGAAATTTAACTCATAAAATTTTCCCAAATTTAATGTAGAATTTGAATCATATATATATATATCCTAACTATGTTTATACCTACACCTAAGTATGTTAGGTTTACACTAAAAATATGATTGAGTTAAATTATTTTGTATTCTTAAAATGTCTAATAAATAATATTCATTCCTTTAAGTATTAAACCATTCAAAATAGTTTGAATCCCATTATATTATATATTCAAAATAGTTTGAATCCCATTATATAGTGTATACATCTTTCCTCTCTAAAGAGGATTTCATCAAATGGTTTTGATATTTAATTTTGTCTTTAAATCAATTTTTTTTGTACAACACAATATTTAGTTTTTTGTACAACACAATATTTAGAAGTGGTTCCAATTTATTTAGCTTGTCCAATTACTTTAAATCGAATCATAAGTTCGTATTTTTGAACACATGTCCAGTTGAAAACAATTCCTATGAAATATATGTTAGACTCTTAATTAAGTGTGAATATGCAAATCGAGGTAACCATTGTTTAGCGCAAACAAAACTGTAAGATGTTATATGATTACATACGCAAAGCCTCTACCACATTCACATTTTTGCATGTTTTCAGTGAATTGAAAAAAAATAATTGCGTTGTTTTTCTTCCAAATAAAAATCTGCAATAATTCATCACTATAATGCTATCGGCAAACATTTTGGTTATCCACAAGTCCTCATTTTGATTTTATTGGGCTTATGTCTTTAAACGTTGGATTTTTTTGCGTTTTTTTGTCGTTTTTTTAACTTGATTTTGTCGGAACTTTTGTGAGAAATAATTGGATTTTTAGATTTGAGTGGTTAAGTTTATATAATCAAAATGCTCCAGAAATTTTGAACATTCTGAATCCATTTATACATTAATAAATGCAATTTAAACAAACAAAAAAAAATAACAATTTTATCAAATTTTACATTGCCTTATTCCAAACAAAAAAACAAAAAATAAAACATTAATATCCTTCAATTGAGCATGCATTTATGAATTCCTGGGAATGTTCACTATTGTATGGGGTTGAGCTTTAAGAACGAGAGGGAAATTTGTTAGAAAAGGAATTGGTTATGCACCAGTTATTCATCATAGCTCTATAAGAGCAAGAAGGTAATTGATCTCATAACGAGAAAGGATAAGGGGTGATAGAATCTTCTCTTATCTTTTGTTTTATGAATATATTATAATTTCCTATGCTCAAGTGTAGAGGTATTGTTTTATGAATATATTATAATTTCCTATGTAAGAGAGAAAACTATAAGAAACGCATGGATAATAAAAAGTGGTGAAAATAAGGATGTCATATGTTGACAAATAAAAAATACTATAATACAAGGGGTTATAAGATTAGAAATGGTAAAAAAAAAAAAAAAGTGTGTGATCTTCTTCCTCTCCATTTAAACTACTACGAAAGTGTGACAAAAGGTAGTTGATCCTCCACTTGGAAGTTGAATTAAAAAGGATATGAGAAGGATTTTTACTCTTCTACCAAATTATTAAATATTAAAATGTGAGAAAGAATTGGTGTTCTTTATCCTTTTTCCTTTAATTACAAAACTTTTCTTTCCAAGTTATAATGTGTAAAGAAAAATGTGTGTTTTTCTTCTTTTTATTTAAATTACAAAAATGTAAGATAAAATCAATGTTTTTTTTCATCAAAATAATATCAAATAATAATAATAATAATAAATTATTTTTTTTTATCAATTTTATTTATAAATAATAATTATTTGAGTGGGTTTAAAGAAATTGGATTTAATGGTGAAAAGCTAAGAGTTTTTTTCATTAAACAAGGTTCAATTTCAATAAGGGTCTAGCCATGGAACACCTTGAGATAGTGGTCTCCATGTCCTTCAATGCACCCAAAACTATTATATTAAATAATATTGTAACCTCGTCCTTAAAAATTAAATTATTTTTATTTTTATTTAATTAACAATTATTTTAATATTTCATGAATTAAAAAAATTGAAAACATTTTAGTTATTTATATCTAAAAATACACATCAATTTTCAGCCAACACAATAATAAATACTTCCATTTTATCATTATTACAATTTCATCATTAATGTAGATAAAGTGAGTGTACCAATGCTAGTTTCTCTAGTTACCACAAACTGTATATCTATTGAAAACTTTTAGATTAATTAGTTTTTTAATTAAAAATATGCAATGTACTTGTGAGATTTAACAATAAAAGAATATTTTTCCAGTGTTCACACATTAAAGGACAAGATTAGCACGAATAACCCTAATATATATCATTTTACCTCAATTAATCATCAAAACACCTGATTAACACAGATTATTCATTAACCAAATTAACCTGCTTACCACTCACCTCTCAGTGTTCATCAGGCACGGGTTAAGTGGCTGGGCTAGTATATTACGACGTCATTAATATAGTTTTGTAATAAAGTGAATTCGTATGGATTTTCGAAAATTATGACCCGTAAGAATAAAATCATAAAATTTCATACTTTCATCTTTCTTGTGATGATTTTGGAATATTTTTTTTATGGTTTTAGTCTTAGCGATCATAAATCCGAGCAATCTGTAGTATTGGATGGAATTCAACTTTAAGAATAGAAAAGGGATTGGGCTCAAACCTGCCATATGGAACCCTTTACATCTTCCACATTTTTTAGTTTATAGTTAAAGATGTATAGCTAATACGAAATGAATTTTGTGTATGATATGTATCATGGTTAGAGGATGTTGGATGAGTAGAAGTCTTGGTGTGAGAGGAAGAGGTAAGCTTCTTCTCAGTGCATTGTTATAGGAGATGTGGTAAGTATGATGAGATCCTTCCACATGATGTCACAAGTGTTGATTAATCTCCTGGATGAGGATGATAATAATAATAATTAATTTAATTATAATAATAATAATTGTTTGTGGGACAAGGGACCCCCTCCGCCCAGCTATTTGACTGGTGAAATCTAAGAAGGTATACATACTCTACCCCCTTTTGGATTTGAAGCTATAACCTCTTAAGAAGAAACACATGTTCTTTAACCATTAGGCCCATTCAAGTTGTATTTATGTAAAAAAAATAATCTAATTTTAAGTCAAATTGACTATTCAAATCATAATGCTATGGTGTATTTAAGTACAACATAAAAAATATACTTATAATAAAAAGTGGTGAGATTAGAAATATATACTAAAATACAAGTTATAAAAATAGACATTTCTAATAAAAAGTGGTGAGATTAGAGATGTATACTAAAGTACAAGTTATAAAAATACAAGTTATAAAAATAGACATTTCTAAGTAAAAGTGTGTGAGCCTTCTCTTCTCTTCTTCACTTGAATTATGGAAATGTTAAAAAATCATTTATCTTTGACCTAAAAAGGTGTGAGTAGGAACTTGCTCCCTCTTTCCTTCACCAAATTAATGAAGTGTGACAAAGCATTCATATGTGAATTATAAAAATGTGAGATAGAATTAAGACTTTTTTTTTAATCAAACACCTAAAAAAATCAAAGATTAAATTAACTAATTTTTATTATTCTATACATAAATAATAATTAAAATTAAAATTATTGTTTAATTGATAATTTTTATATATAAATAATAATTAAAATTTCTAATTGACAATGTGATGTATCGATGTTAGTCTTTCTAGTATACTAACACAGCCGCAAAGTGGTCGGTGAATGTCGAAAGGTGATGTCAAATCTTCTTTTCAGATAGCTGAAATGCAAGGACGTTATGAAGAGTAAATCACATTTATTGATTTAGGAGGACGACTAAGAATATGCCAGCATCTTCAATTGTTAGCCATCAGATTAGAATTTTAGATTAAAAGGTGATTAATTGTACCCATCTCCAATAGATATACACCTTTCGACATAATTACAAAGTCAATAATAAATTTTGCATTGCGAATCTTAAAAATCAGACACAAACGTCATAATGAAATTTGATCCCGTGTTATGATTTTGGAAATAAAATTGGTTTTACTCTGACATTTCATAAGTCCGAGCAATCTGTAGAATCTCGTAATGAAATTTCTGTGTGCTGGTGAAGATTTACCTGATGAGCATAGCATAGAATCTCTGCAATGAAATCCAGTGCGAAAATTCCAACTCTGTGTGCTGGTGAAGATTTACCTGATGAGCATAGCATAGAATCTCTGCAATGAAATCCAGTGCGAAAATTCCAACTGATGCGGAGTCTGATGGGATGTAAAGAGGGAACAGGCATCAACATTTGATATAGACTTCACGTGATGTAAATTGAATTTCTGAAAGAGCATTGTCTTTTCTTCTATTCTCTTTATCGGATTAGAATACGCAGGCAAACAGCCCAACACTTGGAAACAAGAAGAAGGTAGCAACTACAAAATGCCACCTTCTGTCTACTTCGTCCCATTTGAAAGAAAGAACATTGGATAGCCATTTGGCCTTTGTCAGAGCAATAATCAATTTACTGTCATCGTCTGTATTGTATATTTTATTGAATTATAATTCAGTTGTTAATTAGTAATTAGTAGTTGTTAATTAGTAATTAGTAGTAGGCATAGTTATTACTAACTGTTATAATTAGTGTGAATGTTGGTTGATTCATTACTGTTATTCAAGGAAAACCAAGTCATTTGGAGTAATTTGCAGGTGGTTTTTTAAGACATCAATTTTAGTTTCTTCATTTTTGTCAGATAACTTTTTTAAACAAACAAGGTACATATCAAAAATAGGAATTCTTAACCAAACATAAACAGTTTTAGGTCATACTCTTAAACCTAATCAATCATTGAAATAATAACTAGCATGTTCATTTTCCATATTGAATTTATCCAAAGATATTTTATGAATATTGAATTTATCTAAGAAATATAAATCTAATGAATACTTTTGGAATTATAAATCTATATAAGCCAATTTAATTTTAATGAACGTTAATCATCATCATATTAATTTATAAATTTAATTAAAATTATAGTGATGTCGGATACTCTGTGCAGGTGGGCGAATGTTCCCTGGTTGAAGCGTTCGTGCAAGCCTTCCATGTGTGATATATATTTAGAGTTAACGTGTATGTTTGTCTCTATGCTGCAGCACCAGACAGTTGAATAAGATATGAGTGGCGGCACTTATTTGGAGTTAGGCGTATCCTTTTGAAAATTTCAATTTTCGAAATTTTGCTATTAATTTATAGTTACACATGTATTTAAATATTTTTGGAAGTTTTGGTGCAATACTAGTAGTGCTACAGAATCTTTCCACTATAGTCTAGATTGACCATTTTAATTTTAAAAAGGGACCATTTTGTTTTTAAAAAAATCAGATGATATATGATCATTTTTATTGTTGGTTGGTAAGAATTTCTGTAAAGTATAAGAACCAAAAATGTATCCCCTTTTACAAAAAGATTTAGTAACAAAAGATTCCAAAAGTTATAGCCGAGTAACATGATTAAGTATAAAAAATTAGACAAAAACGTTATAATGAGCTTGTATGGATTCTTTGATAAAAATTCCATAGTTTCACTGTTATTATTATGATTTTGAATAATTTTTTTGCTATCACCTCGGGCCATCATAATTTTTTTGTGTGGTGCTGAAGATTGGCTTGTTAGGCATAGCATAGAATCTTTCCCTACACTTCACGTGATGTTAATAGAATTCAATATTTGATATGGAGTTCACGTGATGTTAATTGAATTCATGAGTGAGCATTGTCTTTTCTTATATTCTCTGTATCGGATTAGAATACGCAGACAAGAAGCTTAACAGTTGCAAACAAAGCAAAGGGAGCAAATACTTACATCGTCTAATTCAAAAGAGCAATAGTCAATTTACAGGTTCTATTTTTTAGGGTTTTTATTGGAATCCGGCCATATAAATTTGAACAAAATTGTTATTTTTTGTTATTTAAATTATATTTCTGAATGTATTACTGGATTCAGGGTAATGAAAAACCCCTAAAACACTTGGATTATACAAACTTAGTCACTCAAATCTCTAGATTCAACCATTCATCATCAGATTTTGGGCAAAATCAAACCAAAAAACCTCCAAAAAAAACAAAACTTTTAGACTACTAATAATACTAATTATTAACTATAGTAATTACTAGCACAACCACAAATTAGTGGCTGGTGAATGCAGAAAGGACAGCTTGCAAAACCTGAACCGCCAGGAAAGAGAAATGGCCCAGAGGTGGAAGGAAGGAGTCGGAAGGAGGTGGCTGGAAGGAGGCAGTGGTGGCTGGTGAAGGCCAAAGGTTTAGGTTGGCCTAGAAAATGAAACCCTAATCACTCATACTTGGCAATCAACTAGCCATCATAGTAAATTTTAAATATGATCAAGTAAAAGTAAAAAAATAAACATGTAAACTGATGTCTTTATAATAGGGATGAAGTTAGTGATTGAAATCACAACCATTGATTTATTGGGACTATTAAGAATATTCCATTAACATTTAATCTTGTCCATACAAAACTGATTAAGCACTAAAAACCTATTAAATGTATCCATGATCAATAGGTGTAAGCCTTTAAATTTAATTAGATATTCATATTATTTTTAATATTGAACTTATCCAGAGTAATACAATTTTTATGGTGAATGCTGCTGTGCATTTATGTTAATTTATAAATATAATTAAAATTATAAAACTCCTGTTGTTATAATGTCATTTTCAAAATTTATTCATTTAAGTTAATACTAACGCAATGATTGGCAGAGAGAGATATCGATAGCCCGTGCATGTGGGCAGATTGTGTTCGTGCAAGCCTTCTAAGTGGAAGATGTATTTACCATTTAACTTATTTGTTTGTCTCCATGCTGCAGCACTAAATAGCTGAACTTCAATTTCAATGTGAGTAATAAGATATGATTTCACTGCACTGCACTGCACTCCAACCACACGGAACTGTCACTGCACTGTTCCAGTTGCTTTAGAGAAGGCGGCTTAACGCTGCGGGACAGCTAAAAACAACGGTAATCCGTATTAGCTTTGGGCCAGTTCACTTTTGTTTTTAGCCCAATCCATAATATGTATTTTAAACGTTCTAGCGCTTTTGGTTGTTTTAAGGTAATTTTTTTTGTTTGATTTTGTTTGAAATTTCGTGATGAATGGGTGAATCTGCAAATTTGGGTGGCTAAGTTTGTATAATCCAAGTGTCCCCAGGGTTCTTCAACAAACTGAATCCATTAATGCATTCAGAAATACAATTTAAACAACAGAAAGTAGCTATTTTATCTAAATTCACATTCTCCAATTTCAACTAAAAAAACCTAAAAATAAAACATTTAGCCAATACCAATTCATAAAGCCACAAAATGGCCAGTGACTGCTATCCTTTTTTTTTAATGAAATGTTGATAAGATGGAATAAAGCGTTTAAATTAATAGTTAATTATTTAAAAAAAAAATCTCTTTTAAACGTAACTATCAACTTTTTTTTTCCTCCTTTTATATTGAAATTTTAAATTTTAATTTTAACATTTTAGATTATTATATTTTTTTTATTTATTAATAAATTTTTTTTTAAATAAAAAGAGACCATATATTATATGAGTTGTCCACACAATAGAGTGATACTTGGCAACCCCGTGTTTTGTTATACGTTCGATCAGTTTTGGCACTGCCTTGACTGTAAGAAATTATAAAAAAATTATATCGAAAATTGCAAATGTTTGCAGGAACCGAGTTCCGTTTTCTTAATCTTTTCTTAATCTTTTCCTAATCTAAGGCTGACCATATACATAGCCACCATTATTGATCTAATTATACTAACAAAATGACCAAAATTTGGCCTCTCGTCGTGGTAAATTAGACCACCGATGCTATAATTGAAATAAACAAAAGATTGTAACCTGAGGTGAGCTGCTTCAGTCCATGGCAGAACCTGGTTGTCCATGGATGGTGAACGATGGAGTGAATCGTTGTTTGCAAGTTAGGCACCGGGATTGCGTTGGAGCATCCGTGAGTGCCTCGAACAAATTGTCCAATCTTTGATTGATGATGCTTTGGCTATACATCTGGTTGTCCTGCCTCTGTCTAATCCTAAAGAGGAGCTCAAGGTTCTCTTCTACTAGG
This sequence comes from Picea engelmannii, assembly GCA_009831015.1. Taxonomy (NCBI): domain Eukaryota; kingdom Viridiplantae; phylum Streptophyta; class Pinopsida; order Pinales; family Pinaceae; genus Picea; species Picea engelmannii. Next base: position 922,582 of record ML788107.1, read on the forward strand.
TGGTTGGAAAAGTGCGGAGCTTGTTCGTCCTTATTCGTCTCGTCGTTTCCAGCTGTAGTTTTTTCCTTTTTTGTGCTTGCGAGCTGCCAACTTGGAGGGATCTCCTCCTCCACTTGGAAACTCGCATCACCATAGTGGGTCTCTCCTGGTTTGACAACTGGCGGGGCGAGAAGGTGGGTGGCTGAGGGGGGGCATTGACCCAAGGGTTGGGCCTCCTCCTTCACTTTGTTTGGACTATAATGCAAAGCCAGAGGTGGCGCTTCCTCCATCACTATGTTGGAGTTGTAATGCAGAGGCGGGGGTGGCGCCTCCTCTTTCACTATGCTGGGACTATGAAGTAGAGGCAGAGGTGGCGACGAGGGAAAGTGCACCGTGGAGGACATTGCTTCCAATTTCACCTTGCACACCTCTAGAGACTGGAGCAAGGAAGACCGATTGCTCAGGGTAGAGTGGCGGGGATGGTCAAAGTGAGCTATGAGAGTTCTTTGGGAGGCAGTGAGCTTGGTATCCCAAGAGAGGGTGTTAGTTTTCCTAGTGCCCCTCTTGGGATTTTTGAGCTCTCGTGAGAAGAGGCATGGTGGGGGGGATAGGGGGGTGGTGGGGGGGTGAAGGGAGCTTGTGGGAAGAGGTAGGATGTAGTGGAGGGAGGTGGAGGAGCCCAAACAAAGAAGAGCATAATGGATGTTCATAGTTAGCAGGAGGCGAGTTGAGGCCAGGAGGACACACAAGGTTAAAGTGACGATGCTAGAAAAATCATGGAAGTCGAAGTGCTTTGCGAGAAGAGAACACCAGGTGAGGAATGAATTGTGTTGCGTACCAGCGCTGCTCTTAACGCCATGAGAGCCCAAAGTGACCCCTCCCATCGCCATTGAAGGCCGACAAGACCTATGCAATGTCTTGGTACCAAAAGTCTCGCTGGATCGCTCAACCACGTGCACTAACTTAAATGCCCGCATGGTGTGAGCCATGGTAAATGAATACACAAGGGGTGGCGGTCGGGGATAATAACTCCCCCCACTGATACAGTCCATCTGTCCACCTCATCGCACCAGGTGACACCCCATCCAGATGTTTTTATTTATTAATATTATTATCATTATATTATTATTATTATTATCTGCTTCTACATATCCATGCATCGATGGCAATTCATTGGACTCCACCTCAACTTCCTCAGTTTCATTAATGCATTCGACCGACCAGTAATTATCTTTTACGTTGGGTCAATATTGTTGAGTGTTTTAAAATATATTGAATATATGTGATTATTTTTTAAATAATTTTATTGTAATAATATAAAAAATAATTTAATTTTTTAATAAATGAAAAAATTAATGATAATATTACATAATTTATTTTAAATAATTTAATTTATTTTAAAAAGCATAAGATTAGTTACTATGTAAGGTTCATAATTTGAAATTGAAATGTTATCAAAATTATATTAATGAAAATAATCAAAACTAAAATATTGAATATACAATAGGTTATTATTTAGATTTGAAAATAATATATTAAATAATTCCAAGTGTTAGTTCATTATTCCATATTTATATGAAAAATTGAATTAATTATATAAAAAAAAATAATAGTATTATTTCTCATTTTAAATTTATATAATTTTTTAAAAAATGATTTAATTTTTTTTTTAATAATTAAATTTGTATTTATATTCATATAATTTGAATATTTAAATTAATTAAAAAACAACAACATTCAAATAATTAACAAATTTTATGACGAATCCTTAAAATAATGGATGTACATTATAATTAGATTGATGAATCCTATGAAATAAAGTATACATCGGAATGTTAGGAGCTACATTTGATAATCAAAATTATTTTTATATTATATTATGTTCCAATGTTTCTTAATGTTATAGAGAGTACAACATTTAATTAAATCAAGCATAATGTTGTTTTGGAGTATACTTCATTAATTGGTCTTGATGTTGAAAGTGTATGCTTTTTTTGAAGTCAAAGATGTTATTGGGCTCTCATGTTTTTTGGGAAAAAAATAAGTATTGTTAAGATAAAAACAAATTCTCACGAGCTTCATAGTAAAACTAGGTATGGGATGAAAGAGTGTGTCGCCTTTGTGACACTAAGAAGGTTGAAGATAAACACGTTCTCTTAGATTGTCCAGCCTATACCCATATTAGATCTCATTTTCAAAATATTCATCACACTACCAACCTTCCTAACCTCTTAACTCAACAAAAGTATGGTGATCTTGGAAATCTCCTCTGAATACTTTTCGAGCACAGAAACAAAATTCTAAAAAATCACAAGTAATCACTTACCCTCTTAAGGTCCGATAAACCCAATAGACCAATTCAATCTTAGTGAATGTTAATCATCATCATCTTCATCATTATATTTCATTACTAATTTTATAAAATACAAAATTTAATTAAATATAACATAATATTGTTTTGGAATATACATGCTAACAATTCTTCCATATAGTTTTATAGGTTTCATCACCTTGAAAAATACAATAAATTGAATATTAATTTAGTTAATATTTATATATAGAATGTTTTTATTAATTTAAAATTTTATAAAGTTTTTTTTTTAATTAAAAATTATAATAACATAAAATAGAAGTGTAATTATAAAACATCTTATTGTATAAAACATCTTTTTATAATCTTGTATAAAAAAATCTTATTATATTGTATTTTAATCTTTTAACAAGAAATTAATGGAATTTTATAAATTTCTCTTTTTTAATTAAAAATTATAATAACAGAAAATAAAAGTATAATTAGAAAACATCTTATTGTATAAAACATCTAATTGTAATCTTGTATAAAAAAATCTTTTTTTTTTGTAAGTTAGGTGGTACCTTTTTATTTTCTATTTATATATGTAGGACATGCTACATTAAAATATTTATACTTTGGCCTCAACCTGCCCGTAGGAAACCAGGTCTGTTGGCCGTCTAAGTGCTTTGAATGCTTGCCAAAATTGAAATTGTCTCTTTATCCTATATAGCGCATTAACTAGTTGTCCTACTGCTTCACCATGTTCAAGCTATAACATAAAATAAGTTCTAGCTTATAACATAATATAAGATGCCATACTTCCAAAAAAACAAGATCCTATGAGAACTATCCATCAAAAGATGAAATTGGGGCTGGATCCTTGGCATCTGATCCCGGCATGTCCACCTGTTGCAGCTGTTGAAGCAACTTCTCCATACGTTCCATCCTATCGTCCATTCTCTGAATGCGATCAATTACTTGATATTGGGTAAGTTTAATATGGTGCAGGTGGCTTTCAATCTTCTCCAACAATTCTTTAAGGAAGTGTTTTGTCTTTGGCCGTACTTTAAACTCTGGTGGATGTGCACTTTGGATTTCTTTAGCTAGTAGGCATTTCATTAGCCAGTATGTATGAATGGCTTGGTTGAATAGACTGAGGCGACCTCTGGTATTACCAGGGTCGTGAATGAAATCTAGAATGTCAGCTTCAGCTTCGGTGTCTTCAGGTTCTGTCTGCAAATCTCTTTCCCAGCCACGAATTTGCATTCGGGTTGGAGAGGAATTGCCCAGAATGTAGTTGACTACCAGATTTTCCAAATGCTCCTGGTCTGTTTTCCTTCCTCGTTTCTATGGTAGCTGTTCCTGCTGTACCTGCTTCCCCTTGGCTGTTTCAGAACGCAGACCACGTTTCCCCATGGTGCCTTGGTCCCAAACAGTAGTTATGAAATTGTCAGGGTGGTCGCGCCTCCTATTCGTCTCCCAAGCTCTTGCAT
>ML788107.1:927106-962700 GCA_009831015.1 Picea engelmannii
AAATAAATTAATAATTATTTTTTAATAAATTTCCCAAATCAATAATGAGTTATCATTTTTTCACATGCAAATAATACACTTGTATCTAAATATGCATCCTAACTCAAATAATATGTATCTACTTTATTGGTATTAATAGTTTATTTTTCAAAAATAAAGATCCCATCTTAAATAATAAATCCCACTCTAACTAATAATACAAACTATAATATTATTTAATTCATTGTATTTCACCATAAATTAATAACAAGCAAGAGAGTACCCAATACTTACATCATGTACAAAGTAAGGCTTAACACATGTTTGTATTGTAAATCACAATGATTGGGATGAGTGGATCCCAACAATACTGTGTGCATACCGGACCACACCCGCGAAGCTAACAAAGGATACACCCTTCATATTTGTTTGTGGATAGGAGGCAATAGTCCTAATAGAATTTGTGATACCAAGTCTGCTCGCAGCCCAAGCTACTAATCTATTAGAAGAAGGGTCGATCAAAATCCATCTTGCAAAATTGATGGGGTTAGAGGAAGACATATTCTTATCCCATTTCCATCAAACAATCTTCTTAGAGAGCCCTTACTTGGTCTTTTGACATTGTCCTATGCACATGTATTAGTAAAAAGCATAAGGTCGGGCGATACCCATAGATGTGGATTTGTGGTTAGGAGATTACGAGATAAGTGATGAAAATATCTTTTGAATCATGTTCCAAATGACTCCCTCCCTGCAAGTCGTGAGAAATCACAAGTAATGGTAATATTTTTCTTCTACCAAATTTTATGTGAATCAAATTCACATAAAAACCACAAGATGGCAATGTCCCTATGCCTTTGCTAAACAAATTAGCAAATTTAATGGATTTTTTTGGTAATTCTATACATATTTTTTTTAAATTTGTTACTGCGAAGATATTTGTATTGAAAACTTATTTTTTAAGTGAATCGAGAATGCATCACTAATAGTTTAGCGCTTAGTTAATATTGCAGCAATGTAATGAATGATCTTATGAATAAGAATCCAAATTTTTTTGAAGAAGTGAGAAACCAGTAACCAACCATGGACTATAGGTATTAATGAATGTGATTGATCCAGGTGGATATTGGTGGCCACCCACCTATTCCAACTGGCTTCTCCTGTCCATTTTTTGTTCAGCACGTTCTTTTGTACTACTTTGTAATTGAGGGTTTTACACTTTTGGGGCTGTCTGAAGCCCCACACATCCTCCAGGTGGATATGAGTGGCCTCTTTCCTAATCCAACTGGCTTATTTTGTATGTTTTCATGTCAACACATATTTTTGTACTTCCAGTTCTGTTTTGGGGCCCTAAACGTTGTTTTTTTTTCGCTCGCCACAATCAAACTGTAGATGGAGTCAGAGTTTGATGGTGGAATGTGTAGTTCTCTGAAATACCTTTCTAATGGGCTATCACATGCCTAAAACAAAGTTCATATGCAAAATGTACAACCTTGGGAATTTGAGGTGCCAAATTACACAAACTTACCCTTAGGGCCCACATCAATTTTGGTGTTTCACCTTCTAGGGTTAGGTTTTTGGATGTCTAGGGTTTTGGCATTCATGAGTAATATCAAAAATGCCTCTGGAGCCTCATTGTAATCCATTATGTTGACAGAAGTGTGTAGCATCCACATCTCTTCTCAGAGATAGCTACCACCATTCAACCAAGTGTTTCAGTTTTGCAGTTTACAGTTTCAACCTATTTCATTATTAAATAGAAGATATTGTTCACTAGATATTTTTGTTATTCTTCATACCTCTGTGTTTATTGTATTCAATTTGTTAATTAGTTCGTTCCACTCCTAAATCTAGATCAGTGGTATCAGAGCGGTATGCTCTTCAATTATTTTTCTTCGTGCATGTCCTCGATAATATCTGGGTACAAGAAGTTGGGACTTGAACCAATCGATCCATTACAAGATCGGTTGCGCCAACCTCAACAACAAACAATGGGGGATGGAAAGAAAGATGATGGAACAGGAGATCCTATTAAAATGTTGCTCAAAAAATCCCTCGCGTGACAAAGGAACGAAATGATGGACAACTTTGCACAGATCCTTCGATGACTGCCCATAAGAGAAGCATCTTCATCAAGTGGCCATGCAACCCCCTTCAAGGTACATGCAAATTTTGATATTCCATTATTTGAAGGATTGATAGATGCGGATGTTGTAGATAAATGGTTGAATCTGCTCGAAGGATATTTTTCGGTCCACAAATTTTTCGATAGGGAAAAGAACACTTTTGCACTCCTTGAGGTCGTTCCCCATGTTAAATACTGGTGGGATACTTACTATGAGCAAAGGGCCATGGAGGAATCTACAATGTTTGTGGTGGCCCCTACATGAGATTCCTTCTAGGATACCATTAAATAACAATACTACCATATTGGAAGGTACAAGGACCAGTACACCAAATGGACCACCCTACGTCAAGAAAGGGATGAGACAATACTAGATTTCACCAATATTTTCCATACCCTACGCACCAAATTGGGTATCAAAGGCTCTGAGCATCATCTGGTGCTCAAATACCACAGTTGTTCACATAGATACATTCAAACAAAAATGGATTTCCTGGACATCACCTCATTGGACACGACTTATAGATACGTTGTCAAGATCGAGCAAAAATTTAAGCAGAAAAAATGATAGTTTGGATCTGCAAATCCCTCACATCCGAAGCAGGGAAAAGGTAGCCCCAACCCACACATGAAGGGAACAAGTCGAGATGGTCACCCTCAATAAAACTAGTCCAAGATGCAACATAAGAAGGGAAATGAGAAGACTAAGAAGGACACAGGAAAATGGTGTGAGTACCATAAAATTCCTTGGCACAACACTGAATAATGTCGCTCCAAGAACTCCCTCGTGGTCGAGCTGAAGGCTTTCGAGTCATAGGTTGATTCTGATTCCAAGTCAAATCTTGAAGGAGGGAAGTGGATTATCAATGTTGAACCCAGTGCCACTATCGCTACCACCAAATTTTGGCCAAGCGAAACAAAAGAACTAGAGGAAGAGGAATGCCTATTTTACTCGCAAATGTGGGTCAAGGGGGCTCCGATTCATTTCATTTTCAACAACGGTAGTTAGAAGAACCTTATTTCAACATAGGTCATCAAGCGACTCGACTTGCCAATGATACTGCACCCGCAACCCTACACCATCGGCTGGCTTTGCCATGGAAGAGATCTTCATGTTAGCCAATAGTGTCATCTTCCATACAACATCAAGCCTTTCAAAGATGAGGTATTGTGTGATATTGATCCCCTTGAAGTTTGTGATGTTCTTTTAGGAAAACCATATTTGTGGAAGCATCATGTTGTGTATAAGTCTAGACCCCGCAGTGTTATTATTACTTTGGGTAGACAATTGTACAAGATCCCAGAGGTAGCGTCGCCTACTGCCATTTCTTTAATCTCTACTAAGAAATGCAGTAAGGTCATTTCACAGACCGGGAAGTTCGTCTTCTTTGTGATTTGTGTTCATAGTAAGAATATGGTTGTTGCCACATCCGTGGCCTCTACACAGTGCGTCTCTTTGCAGCAAAAGAAAGTGGATAGGATCATGGAAGAATACAGAAACATCTTCACGTCACCTACAAGGGTACCGACACAATGCCAAGTCAAGCATCCAATTGATCTAACCCTCGACACACCTCTACCTAATGGACCAGTCTATCGATGCTCTTTGATGGAGAATGACGAAATCATGCATCAGATCCAAGGGATTCTTCAAAAGGGGCACATGAGACCCAACTCCTCCCCTTGCAGAAGTCTGATTGTACTAGTATAGAAGAAGGACATGACTTGGCGACTTTTCATTGATTATAGTGCCTTAAATAGAATAACAGTTAGGAACCACTACCCCATTCCTAGGATTGATGACCTTCTTGACAAAATGGGGGAAAGTTCTTCAGCAAGATTGACCTAAAGTCTCACTACCACCAGGTTCCCATCGAACCAAGTGATGTATGGAAGACAACCTTTAAGTCTAAAGAAGGTCTCTACGAATGGCTAGTCATGCCCTTTGGCTTAAAAAATGCACCAACCACTTTCATGAGGTTGATGGATGATGTATTGAGACCCTTCACCAACTCCTTTGTGGTCATATATTTGGATGACATCCTCATCTTCAAAAGAATGTGGGAGGAGCACATGCGACATATTCAATAGGTTTTGAGCACTCTGCGACAACACAATATTCATTCTAACTTGGAAAAATGCTCTTTTGGCATGAACATGGTCCAATACTTGGGCTACATTATTGATGAGCATGGGTTACATTTTGATCTAGATAAGATCCAATTCATCCATGAGTGGCCAGCCCCGACCAAACTAACTAAGATTCATATCTTTTTGGAACTAGCCAACTTCTACTGACGGTTCATGTTGGGATTCTCCCATATTGCATGGGCCCTCAGCGAGGTGACCAAGGGTGGTGGTAGGGCCAAGTTCGTGTGGGGGAAGGAGCAACAACAAACATTTGATGATCTGAATCATCGCTTGTGCTCAGCTCCAATACTCTCCTTTCCTAATCTGCAACAAACATTAGATATTGAGACTGATGCATTTGACTATGCTATGGGCACAGTTCTCACTCAGCACGGGCATCCGGTGGCATACCATAGTGAGATGCTCTCTGATACTAACCGAAAATACCCCACCTATGATAAGGAAATGTATTCCATTGTACAATACTGTCGCCAATGGAAACATTACATTCTGGGATAAGAGATGATCATACACATTGATCGGAAGCCTTTGTAGTTCATACAAACACAAGGGAAATTGCAAAACGACTGCCATCATAAGTGGTCAACCTACCTACAACAGTTCCATATCAACATCAAGTATAAGATAGGTATCTCCCATGGTGTCATTGGTTTCCTTTGTCAGACTCCACTGGCTTCACTCATCACTGTGATTCCATCCCTATGGACATGAAGCATCTGAGTGGCCCCAACTGTATCAGCAAGATCTGGGCATTGTCACCACATATCAGCTCTTGGGTATAGGCGCAATTGTCACTGATTTTCACATTGAGGATGGAATCTTATGCCACTTGGTCCATGTTCGTGTTCCTACAAGTGAGCATGCAAATCTAATTTGGGAATCCCACTACAGTTGGGTGGCAGGACATTTTGGCATAGAGAAAATTGTGGTCATTCTTCAAAAACATTTTTATTGGCCAAACCTTCGACAAGACTTCAGTAAGTATATTAGATCTTGCACTTCCTGTGCCATCTCCAAGACAACCATCAAGAATCAAGGCTTATACACCCCTCTTCCTATTCACGAGAAGCCTTGGGAATCCATTTCCATGGATTACATGTCTGGCTTGTCATACACCAAGAAAGGAAATGACTATGTGTTTGTGGTCGTTGATCGACTTTTGAAGATGGCCATCCTCACAGCCTGTAAGAAGAATGTCACAGCGACAGATACTTCCAAGCTCTTCTTCGAACGAGTGTGGGTCCACTTTGGGATGCCACAAACCATCATCTCTGACCAAGACAACAAGTTCCTCAACACCTTTTGGTCAAGTCTCTGGTCTCTGTTGGACACCAAGCTAACAAAATCCACTTCTTTCCACCCCCAAACTGATGGCCAAACAGAGTTCATCAATTAGAGGATTGTGCACATTATGCACATGTACAATTCTAAGCATCCACATACATGGGACAAGAGTCTCCCATATGTCCAACACATTTACAATAGGGATCTCCATAGTTCCACTGGCCATAGCCCATTTCAGGTGGGTTTGGGATTCCAACCTTTGGGACCCATTGATGTTTCACTTCCTCTTGCCACCGCATAGACAAAATCTTCCCCTAATCACTCTGCAATCAACAAAGCCACCAGATTCATTGAGCGAATTCAACACATCCGCCAAGTGGTCCATGAAACTTTGCAGAAATCCAATCCTAAGCACAAGCAATGCCATGACCAACACAGGGTACCACACAAGTTTCAGGGTGGCGACAAAGTTTGGTTACATTTGTAGAAGGAGCGTCTCACCATGCCCCATAAGAAGCTTCACCCACTTCTTTATGGGCCTTACACTATCACCAAGCCTGTGGATAGAAATTATTTTGAGCTCAACAGTCCACCCTTCTTTGGTCTGCATCCAGTATTCAATGTGGACCTCCTTTGAACATATTTTCCACCGTTATTGTAGACCTATGAGATCGTCGAACAACTGACACCAATAGATCTCAACCTTGACTGCATGGAACAAGCATCCATTGAACAGATAATGGAAACACAGGTCAAGGGCACTTGCTAACAGTGGCTCCAGCTTTATTGGGTTCTCAAGGTAGGGAAACTCCTACACCAAGGCAAGTTGCTCACCTGGGGCCAAATCCAACAGGAGTTTCATCACCTGATGGGGGAACTCAACACAATGGAGACCATTTCTTCCTAAGTGGGCATGATTCATCCAGGTGGATATTGGTGGCCACCCACCTATTCAAACTGGCTCCTCATGTCCATTTTTTGTTCAACATGTTCTTTTGTACTCCTTTGTAATTGTGGGTTCTACACTTCTAGGGTTGTTTTAAGCCCGACACATCCTCTAGGTTGATACGGGTGGCCTCGCACCTAATCCAACTATCTTATTTTGTATGTTTTCATGTCAACACATCTTGTTTTACTTCTAGGGTTGTTTGGGGCCCTAAACATTGTTTTTTTGGCTCACCACAGTCAAACTGTAGATGAAGTCAGAGTTTGATGGTGAAATGTGTATTTCTCTAAAAGAACTTTCCAACGGACTATCACACGGCTAAAACAGAGGTGGTATGCAAAATTTAAAACCCTGGAAAGTTGGGGTACCAAATTGCCCCAACTTACCCATAGGTCCCAAATGACTTTCGACGTTTCACCTTCTAGGGTTAGGTTTTTGGATGTCTAGGGTTTTTCATTCATGAGTAATATCAGAAAGGCCTATGGAGCCTCATTGTAATCGAATATGCTCACACAGATGCGTGTAGTAGCCACATCTCTTCTCGGAGATAGCTACCACCATTCGAGCAAGTGTTTCAGTTTTGCAGTTTTACAGTTTCAACCTATTTCATTATTTAATGGAATATATTGTTCACTAGATATTTGTGTTATTCTTCATATCTCTATGTTTATTGTATTCAGTTTGTTAATTAGTTCTTTCCGCTCCTAAATCTGAATCATCGATGTTTAATGTGTTATTCACCACAAGGTGATCAATTAATGTCATCATGAACCACCATTATGACTAACAAAACTAAAATTCCATATATCATCAATTTGGCATCTAAGTGACACAAACATATTTGGGAATCATAACAACAAGAATATCTCAGACAATAATTATACTAGAATAATATGAAATGCTCCATTTTACAAATAGTTAGTTTCTTCATGGCCAAATTGCAGACAATAATGATTGGGTTTGCACATTCCTATTAATACCTATTTCCAGTAGACACCAAAGGAATATTGTGAAAACTATTAGGCTACAAAATTTTCCCTCTTCGATATTCTCTACATAAAAATTCTATAGTATATGATGTTGTACAAAGTTATATTCTTCCAAATTTATATAGATTCACACATGAAAATTGCAGTACATTAGGTAGTAGTACTAGTAGGTCCATTCATGGTAGGATTGAAGAAATTTTAGTCTTCAATTTCTTCGATATTGTCAAGACAATAGCCTATGTATACCATATATGGAATTTAACTAGGTCCAAAATATGTTCAATCGTTTGATCCATGTTTTCAAGGATGGGAACCTCTCCAAATTTGGCACATTATCATTCAAGTGGAAGTGATTTATCATGTCTCTCATAAATGGACCCCCTACAGAGCATGAGTTAGAGGCATCTAACACCAAAGAATATGATATGTAAGCAATTGAATCTTCAAAATTTATTCCAACTTCCTGAATCATGGACACCCCATAAATTTTCTCGATATTTAACACCCTTGCAGTATATATGAAATATTTTCCATATGATACTAAGAAAGACCTGTCAGTACTCTTTTTTGTAGTCAGATGAGTTGTAGTAGCGAATTCAAATGTTGTATCTAATGGTGGAACCTTTACACCATGGATAATCTACACAGAATAAAACAAAATTGATTTGTTTACTAATTTTAGAACCTGCATCCACCTAAATGACATTTTTGGAGTGCTCCTCTGGTGACAAGATTGCAAAACAAGTAATGTGATTTGGGGTATCTCTCTATGGAAAATGATTTTTTTTCACAAGTCCAGGAATGAACTAATAGATATGATTCCATAGCTTTGTTTCCCAACGTTTTATTTTCATTAAGTGCTACTGACACTAAATGGACTGACCTACATGTAATTATGCTTATTTTCCTACCCACTAATGTGAGCAAGCAACAACATTTACGTAACCAAAATATTATCGTCAATACAAATCTACCATCTATATACATGCATCATAGGTTCATGGTATTCCTTCATGAGGTCATGGAGAAACACCTATTTTACTTTATTTACTTTTGTTATTTCATATATGATTTAAATATTGTTCTTACTCACTTACCAGATCACTTTTCCATGTCTAGTGGATGCCCTTTTTTATTCACTCATGTTTCCATATCCCTAGCACACATATATCTATAATGCCCCATGTATATATGTGAGGTTAGTATTTTCACTTCCAATATATTATTTTTTATTTTAATTTCATATTGCTTTACTAAAAAAACTCGAGTTCCTGAGATCCTCAAAAAAACCATTTTTTGAGAAATATAATCAAAGGGGAGGGATGCCCATAGTTGTAATCCATAATCAAGAGTCCAACACAATTGGCAGTTCATCCATCGGAGGCCCGTTTAGATTTTTATGGTGAGTTGCAACTTACCTCCTAAATCCATTCAGGGACACATTGACAATTTGGTATGGGGGGATACAATCCAATATGAGAATCATAATTGATTTCTATAAGCTTGCACAAGTGTTCTTTTACAAGGCCCATGTGACCACGCTACCCACAATCTCCCAACACAGTGTTATTCAAAATCGACCCACGGTTTGGAAATTGCATTATGCCTTACTAAGCAAAACCTTATTTCTAGAGATTCTCAAACAAACTATTTTATGGACAATGGAATGAAAAGGGAGGGGTTCCCCTCTCTATAATTCGGTGTGAGGAATTCAATGTAACTGATGGTTTTTCGATCAGAGGCCCAATTAGATTTTTATGGCCATTTGTAACATGCCTCCTAAATCCATTCAGGGACACATTGACAATTTGGTTTGAGGGCATAAAATCCAATCCGAGTAGCATAATTGAGTTTTGTAAGATCTCTCAAGTTCTTTTTTCCATGCACCATGTGACCACACTACCCACAATTTCCCAAATCAGTGTTTCTCAAAACCAACCCCTAGTTCATAAATTGCATTGTGTCTTACTAAGCAAAATCGTAATTATGGATATCCTCGAACAAGCCCTTTTATGGGAAAAAGAAGTATAGGAAAGGGGATCCCCTAGCTATAATCCAGTTTCAAGAGTTCAATGAAACTAAATTTTTTTCCATCAGAGGCCAAGTTAGATTTATATGGCGAGTTGCAACTTGCCTCTTAAATCCATTCATAGAGAGATTGACAACTTTGTCTAGGAGGATAAATTCCAATCCGAGCCACATAATTGGGTTTTGTGATCTCTTGAAAGTGTGTTTGGACAATTACAACATGAATACTCTACCCATAGTCACTCGACATAATGTTCTTCAAAATCGACCCTTAGTTCAGAAATTGCATTGTGCCTTACTGAGCAAAACCCTAGTTTTGCAGATCCCCGAACAAACCATTTTTCAGAAAAAAATATCATAGGGGAGGGGTTCCCTTAGATGTGATATGGTGTTGGGATTACAATGCAACTAACTTTTCATCCATCATAGGTTTGGTTAGAGTTTTATGGAAAGTTGCAACTTGCCTCCTAAAGTCATTCATGGACACATTAACAATTTGGTATGGGGGCATAAATCTCAATTCGAGAAGCATAATTGAGCTTCATAAACTCTTGCAAGTGGGTCTATCCAAGGTCCATGTGTCTAGGCTACCCACAATGGTATGACACAATGTTCTTCAAAATCAACCCCTAGTTTAGAAATTGCGTTCTTCCTTACTAAGCAAAACCCTTGTTCTAGAGATCCTCGAGCAAAAATTTTTTTGGGAAACGAAATCATAGGGGAATGGTTCCCATAGTTTTAATATGGTGTCAGGAGTCCAATGCAACTAACTATTCATCCATCTGAACCATAACTAGAGTTTTATGGTCAGTTGAAACTCGCCTCCTCAAGCCATTCACAGACACATTGACAATTTGGTATGGGGGTATAAATCCAATTTGAGTAGCATAATTGAGTTCCATAATATTCATAAGTTTGTTTTAATAAGTTCCACATGACCATGGTATCAAAAATCACCCCACATATTGTTCTTCAAAATCAGCCCCTAGTTCAGAAATAAATTTATGCCTTATTAAGTAAAACCCTACTTCCAAAGATCCTTGAACAAAACCTTTTTCAGAAAAATAATCACATTGGAGGGGTGCCACTAGATGTTATCCAGTATTAGGAACCCAATGCAATTGAGGATTTATCCATTGGAGTCCTAGCTAGATTTTTATGGTGAATTGTGATTCGCCTTTTAAAGTGATTAAGGGACACATTGACAATTTGGTCTCGGAGCATAAAATCAAATCCAAGAAGCGTAATTGAGTTCTGTAATATCCCAAAAGTGTTTATTTTTCAAGGCCCACATGACCAAGCTACCCACCATTTCCTAACACAATCTTGTTCAAAATCAACCCCTAGTTCGGAAATTACATTGTGCCTTACTAAGCAAAACCCTAGTTTTGGAGAACCTCGAAAAAATAGTTTTTAGGTAAATAGTGTCATAGGGGAGGGGTTCCCCTAGCTATAATCTAGTGTCAGGAGTCCAATGTAATAGACAGTTCATCCATCGGAGGTCTGGTTAGAATTTTATGGTTAGTTGCAACTCGCATCCAGGGACATATTGACAATTTGGTCCGGGGGCATAAAATCTAATATGAGAAGCATAATTAATTTTTCTAATCTTTTTCAAATGTGTTTTTAAAAGTCCCACGTGACCACACTACCCACCATCTCCCAACATGGTGTTCTTCAAAATTAACCCTTAGTTCATAAATTGCATTGTGCCTAGCTAACAAAAACCACTAATTTCAGACATCCTTAGAACAACCATTTTTTTAGGAAATGGAATCATAGGGGAGGGGTTCCCCTCACTATAATTCAGTGTCACGAGGCCAATGTAGTTGATGGTTACAATTTTATGGTAAGTTGCAACTTGCCTCCTAAAGCCATTTAGGGACACAATGACAATTTTGTACAGGGGCATAAAATCCAATCCGAGTAGTGTAAATGATTTTATAAGCTCCTTGTAACTACTCCAATCACCAGATTTTTTTTTTATAATTTCACATGGTTAATAATATACTTGAGCAATTATTTATGCTATATATTGTATCAATTGGCTAAATGAATAATGTTTATGAATCATAGGTCTATCTTGTCTAATTGTCATGTCATTGTCATGACAAGGTACCTATTCAATTGAGCTAGAAACAATCCTCTTTGTAGGTAAAGATTTTCTATCCATTTCCTTTGAGTTACTTTAATTAAATTATGTAATTATTCTTCCATTTACATGTTATTATCATATTATATTTCTCTCCCTTTGTTAATATCATAATACATTCCTTAACACCCAAGCCATAATACTTTCATTATTAAATAATTTGTATTGGTGCTAATATGGATCTTGATACGAGAGTCCTTGGATAGAGGTCATGTGGGTTTTGGAACCATGGTTGTTCCATACGACTCAGCTTGTAGGTAAATATTTCTTTGATATTCATTTGTCTGGTACTTTGCAAGTTATACGCATCGATTTTATTTTGTATCAAGGATTCGTAAATGGTTTATTCTGGTCTGTTGACTCATAGGGAAACCCTGGGCTCAAGTGAATGATTTAATAGGTATCCAACTGGAGATGGTATGTTGAGATTTGATAGTACGCAAGCCCTTTATTGCTTATTTTAATGTTGAGCTGGTTTTTTTATTCACACATTCTCAAATTTATTGCTTATTTTAATTTTTTGTTTATTGTTCTTCTGCAGGTGAGTATGACACTGGCTAGGGTGGCTCATTCCACATATGGAACGAAGTTCCAGGGACTTTCGTTCACCTCCCATATTCGAGCTTGGTACGTTCTACCTATTCAAGATTATATCCCTGCAAAATTTGTTAAGATTTTTTTTTTTTTTTATTATGTCGAAGTCGTGAGCTTCTCATTGGATTCGAAAGTGTTTTCTCAGGGTTTTTTAACTCTGCAATAACTTTATTAAACTACTTTATGGTTTATTAAATACCCCTGGTAAATACCAATGCTTGGTTTTTAACTTCATGTTGTTTGTAATATGATATGGGTCGAATCCATCGTCATATATATGACTCTTAAAGCGACTCTATTTAATATAATACTTTGCATGCATGTCTCTTAATAATTTTCACTCTGAGTTTTTCAGTCTGCGTTTGTCATTATTCGAGGGTATTACTTGAGCAGAGGTATTATGACCTCTGGTTTCATGATTTTTATAAAAAGAAAAACAATATATAGAATTGTTTTTTTTTCAAATACAACTAGTTTAATAAATACTTTTGTAACTTGTGCTACTTAGCTATAGTCTTATATTTGTCTTTGAACAGACTATTTTGAAATGAGTTCAATTCTTAAATAGTATGATTGGATAAACTCTTTCTGCATTATCTTTTATATCTGTATTCATATATTTCTATCTACGATTCCTTTTGAGAATTTTACTCCATATTTTAAACTTTTAAACCCATTATGAAAATAACATAGATATAAGTGTTTCTTTCTTTTTGCAATATCCATTGTGAAAATAACATATATATAAGTGTTTATTTTTTTCTGCAATATAGATAGATTATTTGCAACTATAATAACTTACACGTTCAAGATTCTATGTTTTTCTCTAATGAAAATAAAAAATAATCATTTCAGGGTAGATACATTCCATTGATATTTAAACATCCCATGTTGTATCAACATGGTAAATTTCACAATCACTTCCCAATAAAATAAATGATAAACAAAGAGAGAAAAAGTAAATTCAATAACATATATGAGCCTGTTTAATAAGTGGAAATAAAATGAGTAGAGAATCAATTCCTCTCAACCATAGACACTGAAATTCAAGATTACTTGTTCTTATTACCCCCTAGTCTAAATCAATATTTCATAGGGACTCAAAACTGTATAACCTTTTCCACAAATATGAGAGTTTGATTCTTTATGAGAACCATCATACTCAACATCTTTCCTCACAAGTACTGAACAACCTCTTGCCTCCTCTATACTTGTATAAACTAGCTTTCCTAGGTATTTTTCAAGATAGCTTCATCCCTAACCCTAGGGAATATTCTTGGACTAACTTTGTGCTATCTTGTTCCCTCACATCACACACCTTTGGGAGTAAGGTTCCACTTGTCCCATGTACAATATTTATTGTGGTGTTTTTTATCATTTTCACTCACCAATGGAATAATGATTTACTCTTTTGTACTTTCTTTGTAATTACTTTGTTTCTTGTTAATAAAATAAATTAAAATAATATTTACAAAAATATTCATCATCATGAATGTATATGATAATATAATTTCACTTAGATATTTTCCAATACATTCATAACATAAATCATCAAAAATAAGGATATTATACTCCTACAAGTGTTGAGAAATCACATTCTTTCTTACTTAGAAAAACCCTAGTTCTAGATATCCTCAAACCAATCATTTTTGGGAAAACTAAATCATAGGGGAGGGTCCTCCTAGATATAATTCGGTCTCAGGAGTCCAACACTTCATCCATTCAAGGCATGATTGGACTTTTATGGAAAGTTGCAACTCACCTCCTAAATCCATTCATAATTGACAATTTGGTCTAAGGGCATAAAATCCAATATGAGTAGCATAATTGAGTTCTGTAAACCTATGTTTTTCCAAGTCCCACATGACGACACTATCCACTATCTCCCAACACATTTTTCTTCAAAATATTCACTTAGCTAAAAAAAATTGTATTGTGCATTCCTAAGCAAAACCTTAGTCCTGGAATCCTCAAAAAAAACATTTTTGGGGAAATGGAATCAAAAGGGAGGGGTTCCTCTAGATGTAGTCCAATGTCGGGATTCCATAAAAAATGATAGTTCATCCATCGAAGGACCAATTATAGTTCTATGGCGAGTTGCAACTCACCTCCTAAATCCATTCAAGGATACATTGAAAATTTGGTTGAGGGGCATAAAATCCAATCCGAGGAGCATACTTGAGTTTTGTAAGCTCCTAGAACTTTGTTTTGCCAAGATACATGTGACCAAATTACCCACAATCACCTAACCCAATGTTATTCAAAATCGATCCCTAGTTTAAAAATTGCATTGTTCCTTACCAAGCAAAACCCTAGTTTCATATGTCCTTGAACAAACATTTTTTTTGGAAACATAAATTTGATATAGTTCCATGAGTCCAACACAACTAATGGTTCATCCATCGGAGGCCCAGTTAGAGTTTTATGGTGAGCTGCAACTCACCTCCTCAAGTTAGTCAGAGACACAATGACAATTTTGTTCAGTGGCATATAATCCAATCCAAGCAACATAAGTGAGTTCAGTAAGTTCTCAAAATTTTGTTTGTCCAAGTTTCACATGACCATTCTTGTAACATTCCCTAACCCAACTAAGGTCCATTACATAAGGAAATACTCATTAAATTAAAAAAAATTGCTAACTATTCGTGTAGCTTACTCTCTATAGGAAAACATACAATTTTAACCGTTTAGTGATACCATGAACTAGATGCATCTAAATCATTTTAAAATAAGTGAAAAACTTAGCAAATAAACTCAAACGCAACAACATATATAGATCATTCTCAAACACAGAGTTAATACACAACAATTAAACTCAATATGCAACACGAAAACAAGATAAAAAACTTATATTTTAAAAACAATTGTGCAACCAACTACTTGGGATAGACATTCCAACTAACTATATAATTTTTGTTCCAAATCTCAACAAAAGTCACCTCCAAGCTGGGGCTAGCAATCCGTAAAACTGGGTGGCCTCTCACTATCCACTCACATCTCAAAAATCCCACAACCCACTAGTATTCTTCTACAACTATCCCATTTTTCCACCAACTCTCTTCTTCTTGACCTGCCCAACCAAAAGAATGTACCCCTTCACTGTTATCAATCCATCGGGCATACCATTCATTTTTCAAGGTCTCTCTGGGAAAGGTAACTAGGAATTTCACTATTGGGAAACTTAAGGGAGTTCACTACTAGGAAAGCTACCAGGAAAAATAGTAGACATCACTTGTCATAAAAGTGAAACTCACATAGGAGTTCACTCTTTAGGCCTAACAACCTATCCCTTCAGTCTTCTGCTCCGAAAATGCTCCAAAATTTTCCCTCCAATTTTTCTCTAGCCCCATTTCTCTTCTTTTATTTTTCTCTACTTCTTGTTCATGCAAAAACATGACTATATAAAATTGTTGTAACTTCCCACATAAATTGTCTCTCTTTTCTTGCTTAGTTAACTTACACATTGTTGACACAGGGGAAGACCCAGGGTTCAATGCTTCAACAACGCACCAAAAAAACCCTAACTACCGGCCCTTTCGACAACACCTACAAAGCAGATGAAGTCTCACCCGAGGTAGAGGCAGGGGTGGTTGCAAGACTCAGGTGTCTGCAACCTTAGCTCAGACACAGATATGTGATTCTAACACTTAGCAAACACTTTAGCATAGATCATTCATATGTATTTAACCCTCATTCACTTAGAACTAGGTTAAGTTAGCACTTAGCAATAGTAAAATAGGTCTAGCACTCAACACTTTCATATATGTCAGATCTACACCCATACATCTAAGAAGCAAAAAGCAAAGTAGATCTAACTAAGCATATCATAGCAAATCACATAGCATAATCATATCAAAGCACAACACGTGGGGAGAGACAAACACATTAGGTCGAGGCACCGAGCACAACACACAGGTTTACCGTGGTTCACCCCCACCCTGGGGCTACGTCCACAAAGTCTTCTTCTTCTTTATTAGATTTGGTCAATCTGGTTATTGCACAGAGCTCAAACGTGTACTCCGCATAGGACAGGAGATCTGTGCGCACCTCGCCAGATCCTCCTTCCCTGAGTATATCTAGCACAAAGCCTCTTTACAATCCACGCACTTAACACTTACAACACTTGCACTCAGCTCTGCAAGTCGGTCACACAGTATACCCAAATCCTTTACTATCACTTATCTTATTTCCTTCTCTTACATTGCCTAGCTACTTATTTATACTTTGCAAAATAGGCCTAAACATGGGTAAACCCATGGGCCGACATCCCATACCCATTACATTATCCCCCAAAACCCAAAAAGGACCCAAGAAAGGGGTTTATCTTCCACGATCTCCACTTCGCGTTGCGCTCCATCTTTGACAAGCTGTCAAAGTTCCAAAAATGGTCAAATATGACCAAGTATTTAGTCAAACTTGTTCAAGGACCAACAGACCCCCAACACTCACCTATGACTTGTCCTGATTCACTTAGATCTGGGTAAAGTTGCCTCAAAGGTATCGAGCTTGGCTCGAGCTGCTTCGACTTTTCTCTGTGCTACTATGTCTTGCTCAGCGAACTCCTGAACAACCGCTTCGCTGATAGGCCCTTCTAGTTGTTGCTCGACTGTAACAAGTACTTGTTCCAGTAGTGTTCCTTGGCATTAAATTTCTTCAAACAGTATACATGCCTCCTCCTGGCTCGGCTGGAGTTTCTAGGTGACTTCCATCACTCTGTTCTGCATGGTAAGAACAAGTTGTTGGGCAATTCATTGTTCCTGGGATCTCTTCATTCTATCGATAGGTGATAGGAGTTTGAGATATGCATGTACTATATCTGTGTGGTTCTTCGCTTCCTGGAGTTGGGACTCCAATTTCTTCAACTCAGGGTCTTCATATAGTTGCTCATATATCTGCGTTCTTTTTCTACTTAGTTTCCTGCATTCTGCAACAAGTTTTCTAATCCTCTCGACTGCACTCTGAGTGTCCAATTCCCATTGTTCGTGCACTTATTGCGGAGTCTGTGGTATGGTCTGAAGCTCTAGTTCCATGACCCTTTGTTGAATCTACTGAATAAATTCAGCCAGCTTCATCACTTGATGCTCTATGGGCTCTTCAGCCTTCTTCTCTAAGTCGATCACAGAGAGAAACTATTTGTTGACTGCTTCTTCAATTCCGATCTGCTTCACGAGAAGCTTCTCTTTCTCTTTTTGGACCTTCGCTCAGTCTTCTTCAAATTTTTCTTTGAGAGCATTCTTCTCTTCTTGCGTTTCTTGACGTTGCTCAATAATTTCTTCCTGTGCCTTCTTGAGGGCCTGGGTGGCCTACGCTTTTTATTCTTGAGCACGTCGAAGGCATACTTCGACTGTATCAGCAATCTTGCGGAGCCAGACTGATTCATCTCCTTCTTTTGTTATCCCTTCTGGCAGAGGCGTAGTGGAGATTGCTTGGCTAGACTGGAGTGCCTATTGTACTCCTTGAAGCGTGATCTCAATCTGGCTATACATTTGTTCCTGCTTCACTTCCTTCTTCTCTATTATTTCCTTTGAAGCATCATTGACCATTGTGACAATGAAATCAAAGTCATCCAACGTGAGGGCAATTCATATCTTAGTTACAGCGGTTCTAGGTTTCTTTCTAGAGGAAGACTTCCAAGGTGAAACCTTCCTTTTTTTGGATGAGTTTGCTTCATCCCTGGGTGGGGGTGCTTCGACTTGTTGTGGCTCAGATTTTGCACCTTCTTCGTCATCACCTTCTTCACCTAGCGTAATGGAAGTCGTCCTTACAGATCTGCTATTTATATCCTGAACCTCTTTGGGCTTCCTCGTCTCCTTTGTCTTCTTTTCTCTATTGGGCCCAGGTGTATCTTGCGCAACTTCTGGGCTGTCGGTGTCTGAAATTTCTGTGGGGTCTGCTAAAACAAGGAGGTCTGCTGACCACTCCTTGGTGATCTCTTCCAGGTCTTCTTCTGTCAGCTTATAGTAGGAGTGGAGTTGTTCTTGGTGTTCATCAACGCGTGGGGTTAGGTATATAAAATGGCGGTCTGCGCTGAACTTTATCAGAGTTTAGAATCTTTGTAAAGTGTTCAAGGTTATGCGTGGTTCACTCCTTATGGATGCTTCCAGTTGATTATAATATACGTGGAAAATGGCGTTCGATTTCCATTTCTTTCTCATGTCGTTTGAGTACCACAAGGTACTGAACTTTGCATCTAGTGGCTCAAAAGGATCAAGGTCTGGGAAAGTTGCGCCTCCTAGTTGCTCCCATGAAACAAATGCGATCAATATTAGAAGCCAACTAAAATGGAATTCGTGCCCTTGATCCTGAGCTTCTCTGCAGTCAATCTCCAGTTGATTCATCAGGAACTTTGCCTAGTTCATCTGTAGTCCCTTTGTGCACTTTCCTTCTAGGTCAATTACGAAGCTTGATACTTGTGTTGGTCGATTCTTACGTACCATATTCCCTACGATTATTTGGCATGCGAGGCGCACTGCACCACTTTCAATAGAAACTACCTTGTAGCCTATCATGCCTTTCTCAACATCGCCATAGGCCTCTTTTATCTTCTGCACAAGAGCGCGGTCTGCGGTCTTTCTAGGATAGTACTCATGGGGATCAGGGCCCTACATGCTGAGCCCAGTGATCCTATTGATCAGCACCAGATCAACATTTATGCGGCGATATAACCACAGGTATCCTCCATGGTAACTTGCTAGCAGTAACTTTACACAAGCATTCACCTCCTGGTGTCTGTCGAAGTGCGGTATTTTCATACCGTTTAACAGAGTAGACTGCACGAGGTTCATTGTCCATTGTTGTGGGACAATATTCAAGTTATTTCCCTTAGTTCGTGTCAAGTACTTATATGGGGAAAGCATTCTATAAACTTTACGATCCCCTGGGTTGAAATCGCAAAACTTCAACATTGTAACCTTGTCTTGATCTGCGCAGTAGGTGCGTACTCCCTTCGGTAAATATGTAGTTACTAGGGTATATTCAATATCTTTAGGGATGTTGTCCTTGTTAATCTCACCGCTCAGAGGGGGTATGTAAGTTGGTAGAATGGATGGTACTAACTTTGCGTTGGCTATGTCGTCCTTATGCTTAGTTCTCCTCTCTGCACCGTCTCGAGATGTTCCAGCTCGAGGAGTCGATGGGGAGGCTTGCACTCCTCTCATCGATGAGGCTTGGACTCCTGTGGACATTCTTATTTCCAATATGACTCTCTTAGTTAGTAAATCGAGAAGGACTTATGTGATGGATTCCTCAAGTGCGGTGAGATCGTTGCACATACGCACTCAGGAAAGATAAGAGGGGTCACGATGATATCAAAACACTGCACTAGGGTGAATGATATGCTTGCAATGATCACTATATACAATTATGAGTTTTGCGTGCTTCGAGTTTTCAGTTGGAAAAAGTGTTCTTCGTGTGTGGCACGATGAGCTAAATAGGAAATTCATCAACGGTTTGGTTGCAATGGGTATGAATCTTTCATGAACATTGATGCATCCGTTATGGCATAGTCCAACGATTTAGTGATGATCCTTTAATGATTTTCTGTCCTCTTGGGGTGCAAGTCGAACAGATATATCAGTCCAACGGCTATATTTTTGCGCCATGGTGAAGTGCCAGATGTCGTTGTTCTGATATCTCAACAAAGCTTAATTCTTGTGATTTTTCCTTCTACGAAGTTTCCTCTGGAACCTTCTGTAACTTTTTGAGCTTGGCTCTCTTCTTACTTAGCTTCATAGCCTTCTTCCTAGTGAGCTTCGTCTTGGTCATTATTTTTCCATTCTGAGTCTTATCTTCTCTTGACATAGTCACTTTGGGCTACTGAGGTTCTTTCTTCAGATCCAAAGGTAATACTCCTTCCTCATATGGATTAGGTATTTCGATCTTTTGTGGTTCCTCTAACGCTCTTATAACTTCGACATCTAGGTCAATGGTGTTCAACAACTAAGATATTTTCTCTTGTTCCTCCATCAAGTAGGAAATCCTTCTAGTCATAAATTCCATGAGTTATTGCTTCTTCTGTTCTAGGGCTTCCTTTTCTTCTTTTCCCCGGATCTGGTCTTTTTCAATCTAGATCTTGCTTAACAAAGATGGAAGTGGGACACGGTCCTCAATAAATCTAATGACTTCAAACTCTTCCTCTGTCGAAGCTCCATGGGTACTCATAGCTATCTGGGTAATTCTACCACATAGGGTTACCATTTTTCATTTAAACAACCCTATTCTTCCTAGTGAAGGAAGCAGGCCTTCCTAGGTTTCCCAAGTACTTTATGTCATAATGTTCATCTGCGTTTCCTCATCTAGAGAAAAATCGATGTCGAAGTCTCCTATTATTAATTCAATGTTCTCCTTTTCTTTGAAGATCTCTGACAAACTGGCATCTTTATGTTCATTCAGGGTTTCTTTCATTTTCAGTAACATAATCTCTTATTCTTTCTAGGGTTCTTCCACAATCTTAGTCTCTTGACCCTACGCCATATTCATCTTTTCAAGTCTAGTAATCATACTAGGGAAATCTAGTACTTCATGGTCCACAGCCTTACAACAGAGGCAACTAGGGTTTCTCCTAGGGAATTCCTTAGAAAGATGTCTTGGTCTTCTGCAACTGTAATAGAGAGTTAATCCTCTCTTTCTCTTCCATGATCCCCAACTTTTGTTGTACTGCATGCTAGGATCATGATGGCTAGCCTGCAAAAATTTCTTTATAGGATCCTGCATCCATTGGTTAGTCCAAAAATTCTTTCTATGCATAGGTATAACATATCTTTCATTATTCTTATCAAATCTATTCATATGAAACGTTCTATCATCTAACAATGCCCTAGTTTTCAAGTTAGGACAAAATCTATCAAGCATACCCACATCCATACTTTAGAAACAAAAATTTTCGCTTCTTTTACTTCTATAGATTACAAAGCTTCCAGATCTAAGAACTTTTAACTATTCTTACCTTTATCAGAGCACATAGCTTACAAATCTTACCTCTTTCTGTAGATATGACTTAGAAACTTCCACTTTAACCTTTCTTAGAGAACAAAGTGTTCAGATCTAACTTCTTTTCTTCATATCTGTCCTTCCTTCTTCAGCACATATCTTTTTGGATTAGGTGGATCACTGCGCACTAGGGCACAGATCCATGTACAGAGCTTTTACAATTTCAGGACAGACTTTCTGCACAAAGCTTCTTATTCCTCATTTCCCAACAATCATAGTTTCATCTCCCTGTAACGGAATCATTTGTTGGCACAATGGCAGACCCAGGGTTCAACGCTTCAAGAATGCACCAAAAAAATCCTAACTACCGACCCTTTCGACAACACCTGCGAAGCATATGAAGTCTCACCCGAGGTAGAGGCAGGGGTGGTTGCAAGACTCAGGTGACTGCAACCTTAGCTGGGACATAGATCTATGACTCTAACACTTAGAAAACACTTTAGCATAGATCATTCATCTGTATTTAACCCTCATGGAACTCTGTAGATGGCGTAGAGCACCACAACATTCACTTAGAACTAGGATAAGTTAGCACTTAGCAAAAGTAAAATAGGTCTAGCACTCAGCACTTTCATATATGTCAGATCTACACCCATACATCTAAGAAGCACAAAGCAAAGTAGATCTATCTAAGTATATCATAGCAAAGCACATAGCATAATCATATCAAAGAACAACACATGGGACGATATGTACAGAAATTCCATTTTGGTCTGGGTGTATCGATGTAGAGAACCGCTATACTTGAGCACCAGATGTCACTTAGAATATTTGATACCCAGCGTGGTACGCAAGGTATGGAAGATATTTGTGAACTCGGGCACTGCTTTGTCTCTTTCTTGCCGCAATGTGGTCCATTTTGTATATAGGTTGTCATAACTTCCAACATGGTATTATTGTTCCTTAATTGCATCCCTGAAGGATTCCCAGGTGACCACAACTGTAAATAATGAGGGTTCCTCTGTCTCCTTTATCACAGAAATTTCCCCACCAATATTTGACATGGGGAACGACTTTGAAGAGTGCAAAAGTAATTTTTTCTCTGTTCGAAAAGTTATGGAAAGAAAAATACCCTTCTAGTAGATTCAACCACTTGTCTACAACATCTGTGTCTATATGACCTTCAAATATCAGAATATAAAAGTTGATTTTTACCTTGAAGGGATCGGTGCCTCTACTCAAGGAAGATGTGTCGTCTGTTGGTAGTCGTCGAAGGATTTACGCGTAACTATCCATCATCTCGTTCCTTTGTTACGTGAGGAATTCTTCAAGAATTTTTTTGAAAGGATATCCTATGTCATCATCTTTCTTTTCTCCCACCATGAGAGGTCGCTTGGGCATGGGAGATATATTTTCCTTAAGAGAAACAAGCTCGAGACCCAATTCTTTGTACCCTGACCGCATTGGGGAGATGCATTAAAAACGAAAAGGAGTAGACCACTCTGATACCATTGATCTAGATTTTATGAAAATAATGAAATGAATACATATTATAAAAATATGCTTAACACAGAATAACAAAGATACAATAAAATTGGTTTCTATTCAATAAGGAAATAAGTTGAAACTGTAAAATGCAACGGGAAACAAGCTTGTTAGAATGGTGGCGACTTATCTCTGAGAAGAGATGTGACGGCTGCACTCATTCACAAGAATATGATTAAAATGAGGCTCTGAAGTCACTTTTACAATAAATAGGAATGCCCAAAACCCTAGACATCCAAAAACCTAAGCCTAGGAGATGAAGCACCAAAAGTCATGTGGGCCCCATTGGGGTAAGTTAGTACATAAACTTTCCAGGGTGGTTGTTTTTTCATACGATCTTCGTTTTAGGTGCATGATAGCCCATTGGAAAGGTCTATCCAAGGACTACATATGTTGCCATCAAAATCTATCTTGATAAATATTTTGACTCTGTATATCCCTAAAAACGTTGTTTAGGGCCTCAAAACAGCCCTAGAAGTCAGGGACCCAAAAACTAGGAAAAATTGCCAAAACGAACTAGTTGAAATAGATGAGAGGCCACCTACATCCATATGGATAAATTACAATGAGGATATGAAGGAAGTTTTACAATAAATAGGAATTCCCAAAACCCTAGACATCCAAAACCCTAACCCTAGGAGATGAAGCACCAAAAGTCATGTGGGCCCCGTTGGGGTAAGTTAGTACATCAACTTCTCGGGGTCGTAGCTTTTGCATATGATATCCATTTTAGGCACATGATATCCCATTGGGAAGGTCTATCCTAGGAATACACATGTTGTCATCAAACTCTCACTCTTATTACAACCTGACTGTGGTTTAGGGCCTCAAAATGGGCCCCAAAGTTAGGGACCCAAAAACTAGGAAAAAAATGCCAAAATGAGCCAGTTGGAATAGGTGGGAGGCCACCGACATCCATCTAGATTAGAGATGCTATCTGGATTATATCATCATATAACTTGTCATCTATCTTAATACTTTCTAGGTGGAAAATATTGGAGGAATTGGATTGCAAGGCCACTTTAGCGATAGGTCTCAGTTTGGAAAATTAGGTCATGTTGATCACTTTTTCTTTCAAGGTAATATGACCAACATTGAGAGAAAATATTGTGGGAAACAATACATACTCTCATTGTTTTTATAGAGGTGGCTCTCCTCTCTTGATATATGGAAAATTATTTGTATGGCCCTAGATGAATGCAATTAGTGAGTACTAAACAAAAAAACCCAAAACATATTCCAATAAAGATCTCATTTAGCATATTTACTTATTAAGCACAACATCTTATTCATGTAAATAAAATGGAGTGAATATAAATGAAAAGTATTTTATCTACCAGGTTCGCTCTCAATAAATATTTTCCCTTCCTCTTAAAATAATGTGAATCCAAAATTAGTTATGACTTTGCAGGATGAAAGGAAAATAAAATGGAAAGGTCATCAAATAAATTTAAAGGACTTCTTCATTAATATCAAAAGAGTTTATAAAACATCATGTTCTCAAATATCCATTGATACATCAACCACACATATTCATAAAAGCAAGATGATAGTTGAATAGTTCTTTGTAAGAGAAATTAATAATGATATCCAAAATTTAACAAGTTTAACAATGTCTAAAACAAGAGGGATGAAATATCCTCAACAATATCTCAATGGAAATTAGATAAACTGAATTAATACTTCATTTTATTTCTACAAGAAGGGATTTTACTCCCCTAGACTAAGAATGTCATGGGAAGTGCCTGGAAGAATACAAAGAGTTGATCAGTCCTAAATCTTTTTTTTGGAAAGCATGCAAGGAAAACTTAATGGAAAGAAAAAATCGAAAGACAAAATGATGGAGGAAGTCAAGCGGGATAATTCACAAATGTTGGAAAGGAAAAACTTGCCTCTAGCAAACTTCCAACCGGAAACTCTTGAATGCATTTCATATCTTCTTTTATAATATTCTCTTCTTCGTCTTGGAATTGTTTTACGGTTATATTTTTTCCATTTTTGTGCAATGAATTAACATCCCTTTAGTAAATAGGAACTTTTATATTCTTCCTCCAACTAAGGCACACTTTATACATTCATAAATTCCTTTTAATAAGCCATTTTTCAAAAATAATTTAATGTTAAACTAGAAATTATCATGGCTATATTTTAATTTTTAGGGCATGATAAATATCATTCTATCAATAGAAACCATTTATGTATTTTTCATCATGTCTCTAGATTTCCAATGAGCTCTCGTTTGCTCAATTTGGAAATTTGGAACTCATTTTATGGCCTCTAGAATATAGGGACTCAAAAACCATTAATCATTTCTCCAAGTGAATATTGGCCCTTGATTTGCAAATCTTCCATATTTATCCCATATGCATTGAGGGAGGGTACTAATTACATGTTTATAAAAAAATGGCCTCCATAGTGTTTGCGTGTGAAGTAGAGACAGACATGGAACCATGACTAGATGGTGCATAGTGTAGTTTTTGGTTACCACCTCACTGCCCAATCATCATGCCAAGTCACTACCCAGTAATCCATGTCCAACCCATACCATCCAAGTGTCACTCAAAGATAGGTCTATTTCACTGCTGTGTGTCATTGGGAGGTGTGCCAACGAAAAATGGGCTTATAAACATGGGATATGAGAATGCATAGTTCTAAGTGTTAAGATTAATGTGGGTTGTGGGTGAGGAGGAGGAGATGTGAAAAAAAGGAACATGGGAAATAAGCCAAATGTGAAATGTAGTAAAAAACTTAGTAAAACTCAATGCAGAAAAATAGGAGATGGAGAGTATAATAAATGTGAAGGATGGGGTTATGATGGTTCTCTGCATTGGACATGACTAAAAAATAAACCAATTATGGGATCAATGCGAAATGCAGTAAAAATCCATAAATGGCTAAGTATGGTAAGTCATGTGGGTGCAATTTGGGTGACGTGGAAATGTAGGTGAAATTTGAGGATTGTGGGTTACAATAGGTCAAAGGATGAGGTGACAGGAGGTCTCCCACATTCATGAAAAATAACTATGTAAAGGAGGAGGTGGAGATGTAGTAATTCAATAAAATGGTTAAGTAAAAAGGACATAAGTTAACCTTTATTTTTATTTTGTAAAATGTCGGATAGGGTTGACACATAAGGATACCTAACGAGAGGATGCTCACAATAAATTTCCTTCCTTTCGGTATTCTTTTTATTGTTATATTTTTTAGAAGATAAATCATCCATGTTGGCCTTGTTGAAGAAGAACTGCAACATATAAACTAATTATGAATTCTTAAATACTTAATGTGTCTTCGTGATCAATAGTTGAGAGTCATCTAGAAGTTTCCGAATTTTAAAATTTGGTATCTACTTGATTAAGTATGAATCAAAATCACTCTATTTGATGGATGACAAGAAAACACATCAATAGGTCAAAAATATTCCAAATCCATTTTGAGGAATTAAATGCCATTTTTTGGTAGAAAATACTCCTTGAATATCCTTTGAATATGTTCTACGCATTGAGACCTTTTCAATTGTGCACGAATCACCTCAATTGAAGATTCTATGCGAAATATATGCCTCCCATAAGTTGACCTAACTTGTTGACCACCATGGTATGAGTGGATGCCATGTCAATGCCAATTACTCAAACGTGTGGGGCTATTCATGTCTGGATTTTCAAGAATATTCTAGAAAGTATAAACCTTATCACTAAGTGAGGGTTGAGGAAGTCAAAACCCTAACCCTAGACAACTATCGAGTTATATTAAATATCGGTTGGAAGGAGGAGAAGGGGTTCCATTATTTAGCATTGTACTTTTCCCCTAGTGTAAAACATCTAGGAGTGGTATTTTGAGAGCATAACAAAGGAGGAGGAAGATTTTGTAGCAGCCTTCTAGAGCACAATTTCATAGGCAACTCCATAGTGGGTGCCCATTTCTTTGTATTTACATTTTGATAATTGAAACAAAGAAAACAAAGTGTAGGCATCACCTTCGAGCTAGGTTTTCTCCCATATTGGGTTTCCCAAGGTAAATCTTGTGTTTATTTGTGTAGATCGTATTTTTTTTCGTTTTCATGTTCTTTTATTTTCATATTTTGGTTATTTTCTATAAAATAGAGCAATGAGGTAGAGATAAAAGATCTAAAATCTAAGGAAATAAACTTGCATAATAAAAAATTTAGCATATTATAAGATCTATTGTGATGAATTATTCTGGTGGAATGTCCACTATAGTGTAAAAATCAATGTATATTTATTGTTTTCGTCATTTATGATGAATGTTTTATTATTGTTGCGTAATTATTGTTATTTTAATTGAATTGAAAACTTTGGTAGTTGTTTGTTTAATATTGGAATTGGATTTGTTTATATAAATTGTGGAGTAATTCCACTATGTGTGATACTTAAGAGGGTCAATGCCTTGCTTCATCAAGTGGTATCAAAGAAAATAGAATCCTAAGGGTTTGGGAAAATTCTAATGAAAATAGGAGGGTTGGGTATAATTGTTGCCATGAGAAGAGGAATTCTATGAGACAGTAGTGTTGATGGGCGAAATTGACCATCCGTCAACTGGGAGAGTGGAACCGGTCCGGGGTTGTCTAAATAACCCAAGCCATTTGGGATGAACCACCCTGACGGGTTTAGCGGCTCCGTTAGCCGATCTAAGTCCTAAGAAACTAAAAGAAAACTACTCTAAACTAACTAATCTAACTAAACTAACTATTAAAACAAACTAATAGAAACAAAACTAACTACTAATATATATACAATTTACTATCTAATACTATACAACTATAATTTTATAAAATCGAATGCTCACTTACTAACAGATTCAAATTTAATTACAAATGTACAATGTTTACAAATTACAGATTTGAATGAAAACCTGAAAAACTCATTTGTAACCCGTCCTAAGACAACGAGAGCTATTGTTTTTTATTTTTTCGATTTTATGAAAAAGAAATAAACTGTAAGACTATCTATCTAAACTAAGCAACTAAAATACTAATTTCTAACTACAAATCTAAACTATAAATATATTTAACTAAACTACTTATACTATACTAACAAATTAACTATTAAAATACTAAATAACAAACTAACCTACAGAAACGCTCCAGGTTTTGTCCTCTGTATGCAATGATCATCTTAGCTGATCGGAGGGAGGAAACCTGCACCAAATTATCCACGATCTGCTCGTAAACGGGAAGCTGTTGTGCTCTTCAGATATAGTTACAAGACAAACAAGACATAAAAAATTCACAGCAATCTTATAATTTATAAATCTTCACAGTTAGATAAATCTGCATGCAAAGATCTATACAGAATGATTCAATTAACAAAGAAGAGAAATCTGTCATTCATTAACTGAAACAAATAATTGTTGTTATTAAATAATGAAAGAGATCAGATATGGAGAGCACATTAATCAAATCATATCATCCTGCAATAGATTATGATAGCTAAAGTAGTCTATAATCAACTGCAAACTGATATGCATTAAACTTGAAACAAAAGTTTGATATATTGAAAGCGAAAGCTGTTACAAGACATCAACTTTTGTCTCAATCTGAATCATAAATCCATAGTCTGGTTCTCCCACAGTGAGTATGATGATGAGTTTATTACAAAATGAAAAGTATTTAAAGACCTTTCATAGGGTAAAACATCCCTGTGGAAGTTATAAAAACTGTTTACACAAATCTGGGAAAATATCCCCAAGTTTCTATCTCTAACTCAAACTAACAACTTAAAAATAAAAAATAAATCACAAAAATATCTCCTAGACTGCCACAGCATTCCCAATTGATTATTGCAATTCGAATATACCTGGAAGAGGACAAAAATGGACAAGTTAAGATGATATTTTGTTGATAAAATTGATAAAAATCTAATTCTAAAGACTAGCTACAGAATCCTGCGATTCTGTAGCTAGTCTAAATCCAACATAGAATCATTTGAAAAACTAATTCAAACTTAAAGAATTAAATCCAAACTGTCAAACCAATATTTGATTGCTAAAAGCATCATTCAAATCAACACTTTCTAGATCATATTCAACTGAATGATAACAGAGATGGGTACACTCTGTTTAATTCATTACCAATTCGGGTATAAAAAATCGTATCGAACAGTAATGAAATCGTTTTCATATCAAATTGAAATCGATACAGTTAAACAAATCATAGGCAATCGTTTATGTTGCCTCATCCATCAACAAGAAACATGATCAAATCCATACGAAAACAACAGGATCATTATCAGATTGATATCACTATGTTAAACATAAACAAACGATCCATGCTATTAACAAATCAAATCAAAACTGGTGTGTAAATTATCACAGACGAAATCGAAATAGGATTACTCGGTTGATAACAGGATCTGTGGGATTCGTCCAATGTTTGTTACTACCAATTGGGGCAAACAAAATCAATTTACAGTCCACGAAATCATTACTTGAATTCATTTCAAAGCAAACTATCAGCCGAATTTTCTCATCTGAATTCAACAGAAATAAAATCAAAACCAAAAGAGCAGCATCAAATCGATTTTCGATATCAATATAACTCAAAACAGGAAATCGTGCTATCTCAAAACATGCATCAACCAAACCAAAACAAATCGAAACAATTTGTGTTTGTTACAGCCGTTATTAATCAATACAGGTCCACGATTTTGGCGAAGAGATATTTTGCATAGGTCGGATATAATCCAAATCCAAACGAGAATGCTAATTCAATACAGAACAGAGTCATTTTGAGTTATTAGGAGAAAACGAAATTAAAATCATACTGAATCAACTATCAAACAGAAATGATTTACAAACAAATCAAACCGAATCAAAATCAATGAATTGTTTGTAGTAAACTGGGGATAACAAATCGCATAAACAAATCGTAACTATTTTTAATTTTAAAATGAAACTATAACAGAATCATGAACAGAATTAACCGAAATCAAAACTCCATTATACATTAATTCAAGCCACTCCTGAAACGAAATTTGAAATTGAAAATCATACCTGGACCAAATTAAACGGCTTCAATTATAACATTTTGGAATTTACGAAGGCTGTAGCCGATTCAACATTCCGAAACATGATCGAGCTAGTGGTTTTATGCTTCTTGTCATTTGCTTGAAGCTTGTCCCTTTCTCTTGTCAACCCTGTAACTTGGTTTTCCAACGATTTGATTTTCAATTGTAATATGGGAATGTCATTATAGTAGCGCTCCAACCATACATTACAATGGTTACAGGATGCCTGTTCGGGCTTTGAAACGACAGTCGAGGGTTGGTTTAAATCACCGAGGGTTTCATTAGGTAGCTTGATCCTTGGGTAGCTAGCATTATTCTTTAAGCATGGGGGAAAATTAGAAACAAAGTCATAGGGTGGCTCGGAGCATAGACCACGGGAATAAGGGTATTCACTGGCTAGGAAGCGCTCGATATCAGAGTCCGAGTCTTTGCTGAGGACTATGGGCTTTTGATCAGCGTTTTGTTTAGTCTTAGGTTTATTTTGGGCAAGTCTCAATATCAATCGAGCATTCTTTTTACCTTTTCTATTGACAGTAGGGTTACCCTTGACTTTCTTGCTCACAGGCTTTTTTACAGCCTTAGCCTTGTCTGTGATAATGTCGGGTAGGTTGATATCAGGGCCTACCGAGGGTTTGGGAGAGGGTAGCAGATCATGGAAAGGCATGGGTGGCTCGACCTTAGTCTCGCTGACCATAGGCTTATCTATTTGGACAGGCTCTGAATCAGCAAAACCACTTCGAGAGAGAAAAGATTGCCAATTATCACTGTGAAGATTCAAATGGTGAATGACAATGAGTTTGATCAAGTTGTGGTGGAACAAGCTACTATCGGCCTTGTCTCGTTTAAACCTCTTTGACATTTTATACAAACTACGCTGGAAGTAAAATGGTATATTCAATGGATAGCCCATGAAAATCATTAACAGTCGAAGGTGATAAAGAAAAACCAATCCATACCAACCTTCACAGGTCACAAATTGTTTAACCATTATCAAAAGGTCATGCCACCTAGGTTTAAGTGTGGAAATAGGCATACCTCTGTCACAAGAGGTGACTTTTCTTGATACGAACAGTAAAGGCCATGGCACCTCGTCGACCTTAGATTTTTTAAACCATCGTTGGCTCGTGGCTGTTAACCCTGTGGAAGAGCTTATGAACTCTTCGTTTAGTTCCAGCTGAATGTCACCAACTTTCTCCCTACACCCATCAAAGGTAAGGGCGAATTGTTGTGCAACACACAGATTGAAACCCTCGAACCTCTGTACAAACATGAGCCAACCACTATCCTCTAAATATTTTCGGGCGTTATCGAACAGTAGCAGGGCTTGATTACCATTCGGCTCAATTCGCACCACCGGTGCCATAGACAGGAGCACACGGTGAGCGATGTAAATGAGCCAGGGTTTGAGCGCAGCATACGCAGGAGAAAAATGCCTACCCGAAACTAGCAAGGGTGAAACAGGGATAGGAGTAACATTGATGACATATCGTGCGAAGGTGGTGGAGCTATTTTTGCCATGCAGAATAATCATTACCATGGTACAACCACCGGAGTTTACAACTCATTCAAATCACAACGCATATGTATTACAAACTATGCCACTTCAATCAATCAATCAAAACCTTTAGTAAGTGGATAAAACATTCGCGCAAACAATAGTTATAGTTTCAAAACCAAAGCAATAAATCAAAATCGCACCGAGAGTTTGGTTATATGAAACATGTGTTGTATATAACGTTTTATGCCAAGGGTTTGACTATGTGACATGCGTTGTATAAAAAGATTCATACCAAGATTTTAATCATAACACCAATGTGTTTTATGAAACCAATGATCAAGTAGATCAATCAAAGAACATTTAAATCCAATCACCAATGCATCATAAACTCAATCACTCATGAAACAAAACTGTATAATCAATCAAAGAATGTCAAATGAGTACAGATCAAGAGGTCTTGCCAACTGCATAATGAAAAGCAAAATGTAAATGCAATGGGTATATTGACAAGAATGATAACGACAATTGAGTGACGATTTTAATGCGACTTTGAAAACCAAGTTTTCACGCTTGCAGTCATGAAAACAAGAAGAAAGGTAAGTGTATAAATAGCGCAATAAAAGTGTTGTTTTATTTGAGAATTGTGACGAAAATTAAGGTTTGCAAAACACTGGTGTAGGCAGCTTATAAGGAAAGTATAAAAATGTGAATTCGCTGCCAACAAGTAGTTATAGTGAAAGAGGAGAAGTGCATTTGGCTCCAGCAAGGGTTTGATACTAGGTAGATTTTTTTCAAAAAGTAAGTGAAGAACACCTCCAGTGGTAGTATTGAGTAGAGGTTGTAAGAGGATATGAAACAACAATATTGGATACCAGTAGGTAGATATCATGGATACTAGCATGTTGAATAGTTTGTAAGAAGAGGTTTCAAAGAAGTTGTAGTAGATGTTGTAGCATAAGTGAAAATTACAAATAAAAAAATAAAAAAATCATGGTGAATATTGCAAAGCGAGAGTGTGTATATTACATTTAAAATTTTAGTGTAGAAAGAAGAGAAATTCTTATGGTGAGAGGAAGAACTAAAGGACATAGTGTGGGTTAAGTGGCATAGTGTGGGTTTAATGATATTCAAAGATGTTGAAAATTTTGTACAACAAATGAGGAGGAGGATGGGTGCCTTCAAATTGGCCCATAAGAAGGGAAGTTTCATATCCATAGTGATCGACAAGAGTGACAAAGAGGAGAATGTGTAACAACATCTAAAGAAGATTGATATGCCCAAGTTTTATGGAAGTTCGGATCAAGAATAATTAATGACATAGATCAAATAAATGCACCATTATTTTGAGTGCAATGAGATTGAAGATCTCAACAATGTGAAATTGTTTTTTGGAAGATTAAGGAATTATGCATATGATTGGTGGCATCAGACAAAGAGAGAGAAAAAATGGAGAGGAAAAGATAAGATCTAGAATTGGGAGAAGATGGTCATCAAATTGACAGTTAAGATTATAAATTATGAAATATACTTTGAAAATTAAGAGAATATTAGACAAATTCGAGTACAATATTAGATGTATAGAATAATGTTTTAATGAGTTTTGTAAAGTGGCCATGAGAGCTAGTTTGTGAAAGATAGTGAGGAAGAAACTATGAAGTTTGTTGATGGCTTGAAGATAACCACTAAAAGGGAGATATTTGCAAAGAAGCAACGGTCATTATAAGAGGATTACCATTTTTCCTTGAGAATTTAGAAGGTATATATAAAGATAAAGCATAAGAGTAGTCAATGGGAGGAGAAAGAAAAATAAATTCTTTTGAATGTGGTTGGAGAGAGTCATGATTGTGAAAGAGGGGTGTATGTTGTTGAGAAAAAATAATATGGCGAGTGTGTGTATGAAGTGCATGTTATGGATAGTATGCTAAAGGAGAGTGAAAAAGAAATATTTGTAGTAGAATTATGCAAGGAAAAGATTATGGTAAAGGTGTTTTTGCAACAAACTCAAGAAGCAATGATAGAGTTGCAATGGAATATTGTTACAACAATAATTGGTGTTGCAAGAGAAGGTGGTATTGCATAAGAAAGTGTTATTGCAATAGTGTATTTACAATAAGATGTTGTTACCAGTTATGTAATGTATTATAAGTGTTGGGTATGTGTTATATTCTTTGCATGTGTGTGTGTGTAGGCGCGTCAGATTCGACAACTACGTTTGGCGATCCCAAATTCCTTCACTCTCTGTGTCATGTGCATCAGGCACTTTCCTGGGGATATCCCAGGGGGGGCAAGTTTGGCCCCCTGTGTTACACGCAACGTTCAAGGCAGCACCCCGATTTTTTTTTTTTATGCTATTTTAGCGGATTTTGCTATTTTTAGCGATTTTCTAAATTAATCTTGGTTTAAGGGATTAGGGTTTTGGTAGCTATGAAATACCTAAAATATTGTATATATTGTATGGTTAATGGTGAAATTAATACAATAAAGAGTTGAAAGGTATGGCACAAGGAAGACTGGTTTTCTCCCGGTTAAGGGTTTCCACCGTAAATCTATGTGTACTATGTGTATGAGCTATTGATTAATTTTTGTTTTTCTTAAGAATATGTATGCATTGATTTACTTCACATGTTTAAAAACTTATGATAAGAGATGCAAATAGAAATGTTGGATTCCCATAATGTTTTTAGTTGTGACTTTGTTGCAATTGAAGTGGAATGTGTAGCAATTAAAAAAAGAAAATGGAGAAAACCTATCATGGTTATAGTAAGAATAGTTGTTACAAAAGAGTAAAATGCAACAGAGTAACAACAAGAAAATAATTATTATAGAGAAGTTGTAGCAAAAGAATGTGAGAATGAGGAGATGATTGGGTAGCAAACATTGGTGTTGTGCATTGAGATGTTGTTAATTGTGTAAGAGTGGGGGGATGGGGAGGTAGTAAGTACTATTTAGTGGCAACAATTTGAATAAGTAATCATAATGGGTGAGGTTTTTAGTAGTTACCATAGGTGGATGAGATGTGGGAAAGGGATAGAAGAGATGATGATAATGATTATAAAGATAATCCAAGCAAAGAATATGGAAAGATGGAGAGTGTGTGTGAGGAATTACTTACAATATCAAAATGCGGTGGATGAGATGTGGGAAAGGGGTAGAAGAGATGATGATAATGATTATAAAAATAATCCAAGCAAAGAATATGGAAAGATGGAGAGTGTGTGTGAGGAATTACTTACAATATCAAAATGCGGAGGTGTAGATTACAAAGACAAAGGAGACGGATGTTGAAAGGACTGATTAAAGTGTGGAAGAGGTGAACAAAGAATATAAACAAAATATAAAGACATTAAATCTCAACAATCTTGTGAGTAAAATGTTCACATTTTCCAACCAAGGAAATTTAATGTAGAGAATTCATAGTATTTTCTTTGATTTGTTTAGTTTTGGTTTTATTTTGTGATTTGAAAAAATTAAAATTTTAAATAAATTAAAATTTTAAAAGAAAATTGTAATATACTCAGATATTTATTGTTTTTGGTGAGATTTTGTATTGTATTTGAAATTTGAATAGTGAAGGTAATTGTAAGGAAAAAAAGCCAAGAAACACATGTATAAATATGAATTTTCTGAATGAGATAATAATATTTTTCTCTCCTTTGATTTAGTTTCTGTGTTGTGGAGGGTTGTAAATTCTAGAAACTTTTGCATAAACTCTGTGAATAAAAAAGTGAAAATTTGTTGTTTCGGTTATTCTTTTCCAAT
Organism: Picea engelmannii; assembly: GCA_009831015.1. NCBI lineage: Eukaryota > Viridiplantae > Streptophyta > Pinopsida > Pinales > Pinaceae > Picea > Picea engelmannii. Next base: position 962,110 of record ML788107.1, read on the forward strand.
GTTTTATTATTATGACGTACATTTATGCTAAAATGTAGACTGTGTTGGTTTTTATTCCAACGCTGGAATTTGATTTGTTTATAGTAATTGCGTATAAATCCCTCTGTGAGATATTGCATAGAATATTGCATAGGGTGGCGGCCTCGCTGCATCACAGCTTCAATGTAAAAGGAAAATAAATGACGATTAAAATGTTCATTTATGAGTATAAGTAATGAATAAATTAGTGTAATAGAGTCTTGATTTGTACTTGCAAGCATGTTAATATTCAAGTTACCCACTATTCAAAAAGGGTGACTTCTTTCATTTCTACTCTAGAATAATGGTAGGATACTATAAAATAAGAATCTTGCAAGATGATTATCATTTTTGTTTACTCTAAGTTTAAATAAATATTAAATATATATTTAATACATTTTTTTTTTTTTTGTTAAATTGTATCCATTGTTGATAATGTTTTAATTGTATTTAGAAGTGTTCTATAGTTTACTAGTCTACTATGAAAGAGATATTCATTTAACCTAACACTTTAAAATAATAATACAATATTAAAATAATATTAAATAATAATAATAATTTGTGTGGTCTTCA
>ML788107.1:963009-982414 GCA_009831015.1 Picea engelmannii
ATTGGACTAGACTGGTTTAAAACACTTATTGTAAAGATAATCAAAATTTAAATTTTAGTAAATATACATTTTTCTTATATAAATTAATATATATATATATATATATATGACTTGAAACTACTTTCCATAAACATGTTTATAGTTTATTATTTTCCATTAAAATCAAATAAAAAATGAAAAAAAAAATACATTCAATAAATATTTTGTATTTAAGTTATATAAAATATTAAAATAAGCTTACACAAAATGTAAATTTTGTTCTTGGGAAAGAATATTAAAAATACTACACAAAATAATGGGTTTCTTCCTTAACTATTGGGATTACCTTATGTTAACAAATTTCTTAGTAAAAAGATTGAGATAGTAAAGTTTGACACTCAAACTTGTCATAATTATTGATAAAGTGATTGTTTCATATACTAAGGTTATTAAGTGTTTCGGGTAACGATTATCTGTATATTATTTATTTTGTTGATAAAAAATTTTGTAAGGAATTTTTAGGAGATAGTAAAGTGTTAAGAATCAAATACTTGCATACAGAAACTCCACTAAGATTCAGAGAAAAATATAGAAGAACCACACTTTTATTATAGAAAACTCTTGAAGTAGGGAAACACTATACAATGGATCTTATTATGGAATAGATCATCTCCCATTCACTTGCCTCTATTGGCATGTTTACAGACAGAGTGTTCTTGTTATTGATGGTAAGAAAAACAACAATGTTTGCAGGTTTACAGACAGAGTGTGCATGGAAAGAACGACAGCGACGATGGCATGTTTACAGGCAAGAACTGCAGAGATCAAAGCTCAGGAGAGATAGCGTTCTAAGATGCACACACGAGATCCCATAAATCAAGGTTCGCAGAAGGATCAAGGGTCGTGTCCTTTGACACTTAGATATTTGAGAAAGCCAAAGATCAAGAGGAGGAGCGACAGTGGTGGTTGGATCACCAATCCTAAATACTCGATGTTCGTTAGATCAAAGTCCAGTGACCAGAGGAAGAACAGAGGAGAAGTACAGATCTAATCCGTTGTATTTGAGCGTCGAGGACCAACAGCCGTCGGATCCAGTATAACTACGAAGAAGATAATGGCCGAGAGCCATCCTCCAACTATGTGAAATGAGAAATCGCGATGAGATCTGAACCGTTGGATCCAAATGACACGTGGCGAGAGATCGACATTTCACTGACTCACAAACTAGAGAATTCAAAGGAGAGAGTTGTAGGAACTCGCGATATGCGAAGTCACAAAATGATCTGGGTCGTTAGATCCAGAGGACACATGGCGAGAGATCATCATTTTCCTGACTCATGAGCTGGAGAAGTCAAAGGTGAGTTTTCCACCAAATTTGTGAAAGGCGAAGCCACGATAAGATCCGAACCGTTGGATCATAGAGGGTTGTGGGAAGAGTCATGGTTGGCTCACGTTCAAACACCCAAAACATGAATTCATGATTTGATCACAGCCATCAGACCAATTTCGAGTGGAAGGACAGGATAAGCTAGCAAAGTTGCATCGCAAAAAGATTGAACTGTCGATCCAAGATCCTGATCAAACAAACAACATTCACTTTGGATATAGAAATGCGAGGAGGTTACGCTCCTAAAAAATTGAGATTTGAAATCCCCGAAATGTGAAGTTCTGTCAACCATTAGATATGGAGATCAGACAATGACCGTTAGATCAGGGAGATCCACGTCAGCAGATTACGTCAGCAAATCTCATCCTCAAGGACATGAGGTAGGACACGTAGCATAATCAGACAATGACACATGTCAAGTTGATTCGACATTTCAGGTGCGTGGAAATCACAAATCCAAGTGACACGTGTGTTGGGCCCCAACAACTCCCCCTATATTTTTACAAAATTTAAACGACCCCTATTAGAATCTTGATAATTGTAATGAGCTACAGAATCAACCTTTTCAAATAGTTCCATACCTTGGCTTTCTTTGAGACAAACTTAAGAGATTCACTATAGTATGAGACATTCATTACAAGAGTATATGTCAAAAGTTAGAAACGAGCATAAAAATCTCAATTTAAACAAAAATGTTAATTTTTATCAAATGTTTACTTTCGTTTAAATTATGATTATGTGTACTTTATTTTGCTCATTAGCAAGTTTGACTATTTTGAATAATGGGTTCAATACTTCATCAAATAATATCTTGGTTGGTTTCTCATTTTCATGAAATCATTTGGTGATATTAATTAATTAAATTCTTTTTCCATTTTGCATCTCATTTCAAAATAATAATAATAAAAGAATTATCTATCATTTGTTTGATTTTGTAAAAAACCAAAATTAATATTTTTCTCATCTCCATTAACTTGAAACTTTTAGAATTTTAAGATCATATTTGAAAGAAAATTATAAAAAATGTTTGTTTATAAGTTATAGCTAGTTTAAATTCATTTTTTATTTTTCTAGATTTTGTTTTATTCACAATTTTTAGGTTATTAATTTAGGTTTCTTTTTGTTTCATAGGTTTCTATTATCAAATATTTGATACGGATCTGATCATGGCTTGATTTTATTATCCAAATATGTTCAATATGATTGATCCAAAAATAATTTTGGATTGCGTACAAATAATTTTATGAGCAACGACAGATAAAATTTGGAAAGGCATCAAGGTCAGATAGATGATTTTGCAAAACTGATTGCAGCCAAACTGTGAAGAAGTTGAAGAAACGGTTGAAAACCCATAACCCAAATGGATCCATTTACCTTACGGGTATAGATTTTCCCCAAAAAATGCATGATTTGAGAGATATTGATGTCTTTTTACGAGGCAAATTTCATGTGGCGAAAATTAATAGTGATGCCCAGAGTGTTCATTCATTGTATAAATATATGAGAAAGTTCAAAGCCAAGGGGATCCAAGAATTGGAGAGGAGGATTTTAATCCTTTCTCTTTTGTATATTATTGCTTTTGTAAACTTTTTATTTCTTTTCAAATGGAGTAATGGATAGCTGTAATCTTTGGGAGAATGGATGAGTATTTTCAAAGAAGAATATGGAATTCCAGGGTGCTTAATGACTTTTGTCCTGTGAGTAAAATGGTTTTATTTTCATTATAATATCTTCATATTCTTTGAGTAATTGATTATGCATTGATTTAAATTAGCTTTAGGTTGTTTTATCAATACATGATTAATTGCTATCATTTATGTATTAAATTTTTTTCAATCTTTAAGAGTCTATTATCTTAAAAATTCTTCCATGACTACAATATGGGCATGTGATTTTGAGAAAGAATATCGGAAAGCAATTCATCTTTGGCTTTAGACCTATGTGATGCTTATTCCATTTCATTATTTCATTACTATTGTATTATGAGAATGTTATTATGGTTGATTTTAGCTTTAGCTTGTCATCATATGGTGTTTTCATATTATTAAATGTTATATGTTGTCAATAATTTCTTATTCCATTTTTTATGTGTGATCAATCGATCATTTGATTATTGTGGAATTTATTTCTAATCTTAAATGATGGATAATATCAATACTTAGAATTGAGTTTTGTTTCATTCTTAAATATTGATTATCTTAAGATCACATGATTTTTAATTAGTTGTCTTCATGTTGTTATTAATTTAATCCAATATCAAATACTTCTTTCAATGTATTCTGGAAGTGCTAGTATTGTTCTGTTGTAGGTTTCCCTTAACAACAATACATGCAGGAGTTCATACAACACAGAAAGATAATACCAGTTTTGTTGATCAACTACATGTTATTCTGTGTGTTATTTAATTAAGTTGTTTATGAATGAAATGATGATTACATTAATTAGCTTTGACTATTTTTGTGTCACTGTTTCAATCATATTCATTTAGTATCTATTAATTTAATATCTTTAAAAAAAATCCAAAAAGAAGTGTTGTTCATATTTTATTCAGAAACTTTATCAAACAATCATTTTCGCAAGATTTCATGCAAATCTTGTAAACTGTATATAAATTGTTCATAATCATTTGTATATTCACATTCTTAGATAAATATTTTTAATTATTGTGTCTATTGTTAGAATCTTTTCTTTAGTTAGTTTATTTTATTTTTCTATCTTTAGGACCCTAGTTGGCTAACAGAGCCATTAAACACGTCAGAATAGGTTACACCAAATGGCTTGGGTTATTTAGACAACCCCGGACCGGATCTATTCTTCCAGTTGACCGCATGTCAAATTTGCCCGTCAACAACGTGGTAGATGCTCGGCTCATGAAACGTCATCGAGTGACGCAAGATTTACGTCACTCCGGGAGTTTTTATTCAGGAGTTTTACCACCAGTACTTTCCCAAAGACCCGAAGGCCGAAGTCCCAGATCGGAGGATAGCCGTTGTGTTTAAGAGGAAACGTGTCAATGGATTGTCATCTCTGGGAAAAAGAAAAGGAAGGATGAATGAGAGCTTGAGAATTGAAATATTCGAAGTCCAGAGACACGAAGGAGATCTTGACCGTTGATACGAGAGGGAGACGTGTCACTGGATCATGGACTCCAAGTGAAATGCTCTGGGAGAAAATGAGAATTTGAGTTTTGAAATTCTCAGATCCCGAATCGCGAAATCGATATCGTCTGTTGGTTTGGAGGGACACGTGTCATCTAATCGTTGATATTAAGATTGCACATGGACAAAGGAAAGAAGGAAAATTCGTTGATTGACGAGGACACATGTCAGCAGATCTTCCATTCTGGAAGATATCCAGTTAGTAGAAACAGATTTTGAGAGGACAGATCTGAACCGTCTGTTTAAGAGCACCGTCAAGATCATGAGATCTATGTTCATGCTCCATTGCAGGGCCTGGACATGACCAACCCTTAATTTTTTGTAAGCGGGCCATAATCGAAACCACAATTTTGGATAAAGGACGCACAGAGGCTCATGGTGAATTGTGGGGCAAAAAGTGGGTTTCCCTCAAACTGACTATGGACGCGCCCTCACTCGCGTGGTCACATGAATCTCATATCCCAAGGTCATATCATGAAACGGAGCCAGTGCTCACTAGACAGAAATCAAGAATCTCCTTTTGAATAAGCGTTTGATCACCGTCGATGGTCACGTGAAGGAAATGGATTAGAAGCCAAAGATGATTGACTGTAACTGACAGAGAAGATGAAGAGTCTTGACTGCCAAAGAAGCTAAGGAATATTAGCATAATTCCCAGTGATGATGAATGCATGGAGCTAACCGTCGAGGATAACAAAGAGTTTCTATGATGATCAGGAGATGACTTGATGTGAAAAAAAAAGGATGCAGAACAGAGAAGTAAAGTGATTTTTTTGCTATCGAGCTATGCAGGAGTGAGGATGAGCTGCAGTGAACAACCTGTAGGACATATCAGTGATGTAGTGAAGAGCATGTAGAGGAATTGCACATAGCATGCAGTTGGTACACAAAGAATATAAAAACGCATAATAGAGAAGAGGTTAGAGAAGTTGTTGAGCGTGATTGATGCGAGTAGAAGCATGAGGTGTGCAGGAGCTCAAGGGAAGAAGAAGCAAGGAACATAAACACATATTTGAGAGAAGAACCAAAATCACAACAAACACGAGGAGAGAGACATTGATACAGGCAGAGAAGAGCAATGTAGCAGAACAATGATGAGATTGGTAAGCCATAGATAAATGATGTATCACTGTGATAAAGTTGTAAAAGGAAAAGATTTATATTTTAGGGTGGTTGGGAGGTGCTAGGGAGGATTGGTGTCCTAAAAGTTTCAAGTGGGTGCTTGAACACAGGGAAGTGTAGCTTCCATCTGGTTGCAGCCAGAAAAAAATAGGGTGGTAGGGTGGTGCAAGGGATAACTGTTGTTCTCTTTTATACAGGTCAGTGTCTATGTGATTGGAAGTTGGTGCTTCCATCTAGTTGGTGCTGAAACACTTAGGGAGTTGGTGCTTCCTTCTAGTGGGTGCTAGAAAAACTAGGGAGTTAATGCTTCCTTCTAGTGGGTGCTAGAAAAACCAGAGAGTTGGTGCTCTCAGCAAGTTGCATCTTACATAATAGAGGTGGTAGCCTCATAATGAGTTGGTTCTCATAAGAATGATAATGTACAGAAAATAAAGATTACTTATCATATCAAGAAGAAGAGGTTTTTACCCTTTATGTGTTTCCTCAGGAAATATCTGTCTCTATATATTTCATCTGTGTGATTGATGTTGAATGTTCTATTTCTTACCTCCTTGCATTATTGTGATTGTCATTGATTGCTCTATAAAGATTTTAAAATAAGCATAATTATTTAATCACAGTAACAACTGATTCACCCCCCCTTCCCTCTCAATTGTCCAACAATTGGTATCATAGTGATTTCCCTTAATTTAAGGGGAGATCCTAGAGTGTAAACATGACTAGCCATGGAGGAACTTCAACCAATAAGGCCCCCTTGTTCAATGGAACAAACTTTGGCTTCTGGAAAGTTAGGATGAGAACCTACATAATGGATTTTGGTGCAGATGTCTAGGATGTGGTAGAGACTGGTTATGTAAAGCTGGTTGTATTAGCTTCCAAGGATGAAAATCTAGAATTCAGCTTCAACTCTAAGGCTATGAATTCTATTTTGAGTGGGCTTGCAGAAGAAGAATTTGTAAAATTTATGCACTTAGAAACTACCAATGAAATGTGGGACAAACTCATTAACAAATATGAAGGTAATGAGAAGGTAAACAATGCCAAGCTTCAAACATATAGATTACAGTTTGAGCAACTAAAGATGAATGAGGATGAGACAGTTAATAAAGTTTTCTTAAGAGTTGAGGAGCTTGTGAATTCCATGAAAGGACTTGGTGAGAATATTGAAGACATATTACTAGTTCAAAAGATATTAATATCTATGCCTGATAGATTCAATCCAAATGTTTCTACAATAGAAGAACTGAATGATCTTAAGACTATGTCTATTTATCATCTCCTATAAACTCTAACTACTTATGAAATGAGGATTAGTAAAGATAAATCTACCACTATATAAGCATCATTTAAAGAAAACAAGAATGAGGATTCTGACGATAATGAATTGAAGCAAAAATTTTCAGAAGACTAAATAAAGGATCAACCAAGTACCAAGGAAAGTTGCCCTCCAAATGTTTTAACTGTGGAAAGATAGGTCACTTTACATCTAAGTGTCCACACAAGCAGAAGGACCAGAACTCTGAAGGAGAAGAGAAGTACAAACCCAAGAGATTTGGTAAAAAGAAAAGTTATGTGTAAACAATGATGACTCTTGAGAAGAAACAGATAGTGACTCTTCTTGTGAAGATAAGGTAAATGACTTCATGCTTATGGCCAAAGAGGATTATGATAATAAAAGAACAGGAAATGATGCTAATGATGAAGAAGTTGTGGCTGACTTGGAAGGAGAGCTGATCAACACTTTGGAAAAGATTGACAGACTCAGACTTAAGAATAGAAAGCAAAAACAATTGTTGATACAGTTCAAGAAAGGTAGTAAAAAACCTGATGAAGACTTTGCCTTGCTAAAAGTGGAACTAGATGAGGAAAATAAAATCAAAGAAATTCTGAAACAACAATTATCAGAAAAGAAGGAAATATGTGAAGCTCTGGAAGAAGTAGTGAAAACTAGGAAAGAGTTGGAGAAGTTTCAAGCCTTGTATCATTGGGATATATCAAGTATAAAATCCTCATAAGGATTAGCTACCATTCTGAATCAGAAAAGGAATCCAAAGTTGAAAATTGGTTTGGGTTATGAAGAGGGATCAAGTAGTGGTCAGCCAAGCAACAAAGAACCCATCAAGTTTGTGAAATCTACAACCAATGACAACAACAAGATTGTAGAAACAAAAGAAGATAATCAGCCGCCTAGGAGGAGTAACGAAAAAGGTGTCAGAATTGAATATGTTGAACAAATAAATAAGACACCCTCTACTCAAGGAAATCATCAGCATGGAAGAAATCAACCTGGTCAAAGAAGACATCCATTTTCCAGGTAAAAATATTTTTTCTATGGATATTGTTTCTACTGTTCTAACTTTGGCCACAAAGCTGTAAATTGTTCCTTAAGATTTAGACATGAGCAATCAAGACACCCAAGGAATAAATATCTGCCACAACAAATAATGTGATAGCCAAGAAACAAACAACCACAAATTGCAAATAGTCAAATAAAGTTTAGAGATATGCAATTGAGGAGCTCAAGAAATAATAAATAGTCAATGAGTAGAGACAACTCTTCAAAAATCACTTTGACCTACTGAACAATCAACTTGAATGTTATAACTGTCATAACTTCGGCCACAAAGATGCAAACTACCATTTGAAGAATTACAAAGAAGATCCAAGGATAAAGCTCTTATCTAGAAAGGCTAGCACATGGAAAAAGAAAGATAGTGAAAAATGTGGTCTAATACTTTCAACTCAAAAACAAAAGGACTCCTGGCATATATACAGTGAATGTTCCAAGCACATGACTTGAGACAAGGATAATCTTTTGCCTATAAGTAAAATAAAAATAGGAAATGTGATCTTTGAAAATGATGAACCAAGTAAAATCAAGGGTAAATGGATGGTGATTTTGAGTAATGGCAAAGGAAATTCTCAAGATGTTCTACTTGTAGATGGTCTGAAACATAATTTGCGTAGTACAAGTCAAATATGTGACAGAGGCTGTGAAGAGGTGTTCACGTCTAAATATTGTAAGGTGAAAAATGTAGGCTCGGGACAAGTGGTGGCTAAAGACATAAGGACATATAATGATGTTGATATTGAATCCTCCCATGCAAGAAAATAAGAAGTAGAGGAAGAATCATGTCATAAGCCGGAAGCAAAAGTTGTGAAGGTTGAGAATTCAAACACCCAAATCAAGTTCCTAAACAACTCCATGACCCTGGATGAGATCTTGGATAGTCAGAGATCACCAAATGACAAATCCGGTCTTGGATAAAACAAGGAATAAATCAATACTCCTAAGAAGTCTAACACGGGTCTGTAAAAAGGGAAAGCAGGTATGAGAGTGTTTGTAATGTTTTTTTCCTGTGATGCATATGGTCATAAAAGTCTTTGATTGTAGGCATCATGGAAGAAAAATGAAATTGTTGTAATAGAATATCATAGAAGAGTGACAGGGGGAGTCATTCAGTTATGACAAGAAAAGGTTGATGAAGGAGACCCACTAAGAGAGGTGATAAATATTGAGTCTGCTATAGAGGACACAGTTGAAGCTGAAGATGAACCTGTCCAAGAATCAGAAGGAGAATACTGTGAGTTAGATACAAATACTCTGCAGAACTGAAATAAGAAGGTCCATCCTATCAGGGGGAGTATGTATTGGTTGAATATTTGATACCTTCGACAAGTACTACAACAGCTCAGGGGGAGCATGTTTTCTTTGACATTGATGTCAAAGGGGGAGAAAAGGAGGGGTCTGGATGGTACAGTTGGAGATCCTGGATGCTACAGTTGGATATCTAAGTAGAATAATGCAATCATTCGGGGTTTCCATCAATGCCAAAGGGGGTGATTGTTGGCATGTTTACAGGTAGAGTGTGCTTGTCATTGATGGAAATAACAATAGCGACGTTGGTATTTTTACAGACAGAGTGTGCATGGAAAGAATGACAATGATGATGGCATGTTTACAGGAAAGAACTGCAGAGATCAAAACTCAGGAGAGATAGCATTCTGAGATGCACAGACAAGAACCCATACATCAAGGCTCCTAGAAGGATCAAGGGTCATGGCCTTTGACACTTAGAGATTTGATAAAGACAAAGCTCAGGAGGATGAGTGATAGTGGTCGTTGGATCACCAATCATGAATACACGATGTCCGTTAGATCAGAGTCTAGTGACCAGAGGAAGCGCAGAGGAAAAGTACAGATTTGATCCGTTGGATCTGAGCACCGAGGACCAAAAACTGTCGGATCCAGTATAACTGCGAAGAGGATAATGGTCGAGATCCATCCTCCAACTACGTGAAATGTGAAATTGCAATAAAATCTGAACCGTTGGATCTAGAGGACACGTGGCGAGAGATCGACATTTTGCTGACTCGCAAATTGGAGAAGTCAAAGGTGAGAGTTGTAGGAACTCACGATATGTGAAGTCACGAAATGATCTGGTTCATTGGATCTAGAGGACATTTGGCAAAAGATCAACATTTTACTGACTCGCGAGCTAGAGAAGTCAAATGTGAGTTGTCCTCCAAATTTGCGAAATGTGAAGTCACGATAAGATCCGGATCGTTGGATCATAGAGGGTTGTGGGTCATTGATCTGGAGAAAGTTTCTGAAAATCAAAAATCGGGAGTTTGAAGAGTCATGGTTGGATCACGTTGAAACACCCGAAACATGAAGTCGTGATTTGATCATAGTCGTCGGATCAATTTTGAGTGGAAGGATAGGATAACCTAGCAAAGTTACATCGCAGAAAGATCGAGTTTTCAATCTAAGATCCTAATCAAACAAACAACATTCACATCAGATATAGAGATACGAGGAGGTTACGCTCCTGAAAGTTTGAGATTTGAAATCCCCAAAATGTGAAGTTTCATCAACCATCGGATCTAGAGATCAGACAATGACTATTAGATCAAGGATATTCATGTCAGTAGATTACGTCAAAAAATATCATCCGCAAGGACATGAGGCATGACACATGTCACAATGAGACAATGACAAGTGTCAAGTTGATTCGGCATTTTAGGTATGTGGAAATCACAAATCCGAGTGACACATGGCAGTTTCTCGGCTCATGACACATCATCGATTGACGCAAAAGTTATGTCACTCCAGGCGTTTTTCTTCAAAAGTTTTACCACCGGTAATTTCCCAAAGACCCGAAGTCTCGAAGGTCAATGTCTCGGAGTGGAGGATAGACGTTGGATTTAAGAGGACATGCGTCAGTGGATTGTCATCTTTGGGAAAAAGAAAAGGAAGGATGAACGAGAGTTTGAGAATTTAAATATCTGATGTTTGGAGACATGAAGGAGATCTCAACCATTGATCTGAGAGGGACATGCATCATTGGATCATGGAATCCAGTTGAAATTCTCCGAGAGAAAAAGAGAATTTGAGTTTTAAAACTCCTAGAGCTCGGATTGCAAAATCGATCTCATCCGTTGGTTTGGAGGGACACATGTTATCTGATCGTTGAGACTAAGGATCATGCATTGAAAAAGGAAAGAAGGTAGAGACATCAATTGACAAGGAAAGATGTTAGCAGATCTTCCATTCCAAAAGATATCCAGTCAGCAACAACAGGGTTTGAGAGTTGAAACTCCCAGAGCCCGGATCACGGAGGAAACCTCAGTATTGAGAGGATAGATATGAAAAGTCCATTCAAAATCACCATCAAGATTCTGATATCGACGGTCATGTTCCATTGTGGGGTTTGAACATGCTCAGGCCTTAATTTTTCGTAAGCGGGCCACAATCAAAGCCACGGTTTTGGAGAAAGGACGCATGGAGGATCATGGTGAATTATGGGGTGAAAATTGGGTTGCCCTCAAATTTCCTATGGATGTGTCCACAATCACGTGGTCACATGAATCTCATAGAACAAGTTCATATCATGAAACAGAGCCAATGCTCACCAGACAGAAATCAAGAAGCACCTTTTGAATAAGCGTTTGATCAACGTCGATGGTCATGTGAAGAAAGGGCTTAGGAGCCAAAGAAAACTGACTATAACTGACAGATAAGATGAAGAGTACTGAATTCCAGAGAAGCTACGGAATATTATCATAACACCCAGTGATGAACGCATGAAGCTAACTGCCAAGGATAACGAAGAGTTGCTATGATGATCAGGAGATGACTCAACGTGAAAAAAAAGAATGTAGAACAAAGAGGTAAAGTGATTTTTCTATTGTCGAGCTATGCAGGAGTGAGGATGAGCTGCAGTGAACAACCTGTAGGGTAGATTAGTGACGCAGTGAAGAGCATGTAGAGGCATTGCACATATCATGCATTTTTTACACAATGAATATAAAAACGTAGAACAAAGAAGAGATTAGAGTTGTTGTTAAGCATGATTGATGCGGGTAGAAGCATGTGATGTGCAGGAGATGAAGCACAGAAGAAGAAAGGAATATAAACACATATTTGAGAGAAGAACAGAAAGAGAAACAAACACGAGGAGAGAGACACTGATACAGGCAGAGCAAAGCAGTGTAGAAGAACAGTGATGAGACTGGTAAGCCATAGATAAATGATGTATCACTGTGATAAAGTTGTAAAAGGAAAATATTTATATTTCAGGGTGGTTGGGAGGTGATAGGGAGGATTTATTTCCTCACAGTTTTAAGTGGGTGCTTGAACACAGGGAGTTGTATCTTCCATCTGGTTGCAGCAAGAAAAAAAAGCAGGGTTGCAGGGTGGTGCAAGGGATAACTGTTGTTCTCTGTTATATAGGTCAGTGCCTGTGCGACTGGAATTTGGTGCTTCCATCTAGTTGGTGTTGGAACACTTAGGGAGTTGGTTCCTCCTTCTAGTGGGTGCTATAGAAACCAGGGAGTTGGTGATTCCTTCTAGTGGGTTCTAGAGAAACCAAGGAGTTGGTGCTAGAGAAACTAGAGAGTTGGTGCTCTCAGCAAGTTGCGGATTTCAAAACAAAGGTGGTAGCCTCACAATGAATTGATGCTCATAAGAATGATAATGTATAGAAAATAAAGATTACTTATGATATTAAGAAGAAGAGGTTTTTACCCTGTATGGGTTTCCTCATGAAATATTTGTCTCTGTATATTTCATGTGTGTGATTGATGTTGAATGTTTTATTGCTTACCTCCCTGGATTATTATGATTGTCATTGAGTGCTCTGTAAAGAGTTTAAAATAAGCATAATTGTTTAAGCATGGTAACAACTGATTAATCCCCCCCCCCCCCAATCAGTTAAACAACAACCTCTTCAAGGGGGCATCCTCCTAATGAGCTTCAACTCCAAATACAATATTGTCTTCATATCCCATTACATTGCTTGAACACCTTTATATAGTGCTACCATAACCTAAGAACATTTTAGAGGAGGAATCTTCTATAAGTAGAACCTTCTAAGAAGTCCTCTTACGTTTATTATATCTAACTACCCATTTATTATATCTAACTACCATAGTGGGCTTTATTTAATAATATAGTGGTTCTAGTCCACCTTACATTGAATGGCCTCCACTATTATCATTATAGGCCCTCTGGGCCCCCCCACTACCTCTCTAGCTACCTAACATCACATCCCCCTTATGAAAGCATTGTCCTCAATGTTTGATGTACAACCATATACCAGGTTCCCATTGATAAGTGTGGACCATAGTGCTGAAGTAGACTAGAGAACCAGAGTCCCATTGAGAAATTCAAGCCACCATGATGAAGTAGTCCAACTACCATTGTAAACCAGGGTCCCATGTGCAATTTCTCATGTGAACACCACACGGAAGATATTGGCACCACATATCCAACTAAAAATGATGCTCCCAATACTGACACCTATCACGTGGATCCAAATAAGAATATCCATCCACATAGGGGGAAAGGGTCAAAGTTGAATCTGGAAGGAAGCATATCGTTGTAGAATATGCAGGTTGGACACTGGTAACCATAACTAGATTCTGATGTGTCACATTGATGTGCTCTACAGAAGGTGGATTAGAGTCATCAAATAAAATATGGAAGTGGTTGTCATCCCAGAAATGACAACTGTCCATATACCAATCATCACAATCAGCCTCAAAATCATACCAAGCATATATTTCCACATTATATTCATCCTTGATATCTACCATAAGAAATATTTGAATCATGTTATCCAATGAATCTTGAATACTACAAAAAATACGATTGAGGCCATGTGCAAGGTCAAGAAATCTGTCATGTATCGTGCCATACAATCTATCAAACAAGTGGGCTTTGAATGGTTCAATCATTTGTAGAATTTATTTGAGGGTTTGAGATGAAATAGCCATATGAGCACCCTATGAAATGTTATGAACTCTATAGTCTTGTCTCCATCATGAAAAAACCCAAAAAATAGAACAAGGGTTTAAAAATAAATTACTGCAAAAAATCGCGGCTTTAAAAATGCTCATAAATTTAAAATCTGTTGAATTTAAAATACTCATAAATTTACTTTCCGAACTTCGTTTCGACTGATTTTTTTTTGAAATTGGGTATTTTTCCAACAGGAATTCAAATACCTAATTTGTTTTGCCAAATTCATCTCATAAAGCTTCATATCGAAACCTAAAGTGTGCCTCCCTTTTTTCTTCCCTAGAAACATTCTACAAAAAGAGAGAAAAATTATTCCCTTCTTTGGCCAAGGAAAGTGATCTGATACCACTTGTTAAAAAACAAATACTTTCATACAAAAACTCCAGTAAGATTCAGAGACAAATATAGAACAACCACAATTTTATTATAGAAAACCCTTGAGGTAGGGAAACACCATACAATGGATCCTATTATGGAAGATATCATCTCCTATTCACTTGTCTCTTCGAGGGGCATCCTCCTAATAATCTTTAGCTCCAAATACAATACTCTCTTCATATCTCGTTACATTGCTTGAACCCCTTTATATAGTGCTACCATCACCTAAGAACATTCTAGAGGAGGAATCTTCTAGAAGTAGAACCTTCTAAGAAGTCTTATTACATTTATTATATACAACTACCCATTTATTATATCTAACTACCATAGTGGGCCGTATTTAATAATATAGTGGTCCTAGTCTACCTTTCATTGAATGACCTCCACTATTATCATTATGGGCCCTCTGGGCCCCCCCACTACCTCTCTAGCTACCTAACATAAAATATATTGAACATTTAAGACATTTAAAAACTTATAACATTTATTGTTGCATATATTAAGATTATATCAATACTTGTAATATTTTGGAAACTGTATTAAATATTGTTTTTCAAATTTAATATTATTTTTTAAATTTATTATATTAGATTTAAAAAAAATATTATAATATTTTTTTCTTCAATCTATTATTTTAGATTTAAGACTAATTTACATTTTAATGGATTGATAAATCAAGTATCAATCTTATACATTTTATTAATTATAAGATGTTATTATTATTATTTTATTTACAATCTTATGAGATGTTATAATTTTATTATTATTTTATTTACAATCGTATGCGATGTTATAATTCTATTATTATTTTATTTACAATATTATGCTGACATTTTATTGCTATTATTTTAAGCGATCGATAATTCGTTGACTTCACATTAATATGTCCTTTGACTATAAATTTTCGCTTCATCTGTATTGTTTGTACTATAGAAGTAAAATCATTATTTTTTATATAATAAAAAAAACCTTATATGTCATTGTCTCATTGGAGAATATATTGGAGGTCTTATTGTCAGCTTCGTTGTTACCAATGTTGTAAATGTTTAGATATCCAAAGTTTTGAGCTTAGATGCTCTTTTTTAATTTTTATTAAATTTTTACTGAAATGTTTACATACCGAAAGTTCTGAGCATCGACGTTGTTTTTTAAAGTTTTTATTATTATTAGTGCCTGTTGAAGCCGTAGAGGGACTATAGCAATCGATAATTCGTTGAATTCATATTAATATGTCCTTTTATTATTATTTCTGTTTGTATTTAAATGTTTAAATACCAAAGGTTTAGAGCATTGACACTTTTTTTGAGGTTGTTGAATAGGCCTCACAACTTAAATGTTTACATAGCACGGGGTCCTTAAACATGCCTGACAACTTAAATGTTTGCATACTGCGAGGTCCTTAAACAACCTAAAAGCCTTAAATGTTTACCTAAATAGGCTTCTCAGAGTACATTTTTCCTCGAATTTTTCCATACATTGTTGTAGTGAATTTGGACAATGTTGTTGTCCACCACCAGTTGCATAGCCATTGTATTTTTTGTACTTCTTCTATCCCTGGAATGAAATTTGGTCATCGTTGAAGATACATACATTTTTTACTGGTTCGGTAGGTGCTTCTTGTTCGTTGGTTCGTCAGTTGCTGGTTGTTGTTGTTTGGTTCAACTTTGGAAGGTTGAGGACCTGCGCCTGTGGTTGGACCTATTGGTGCTTGCTGCTTGCTTTTGTTTACTTCAACTTTGCAGGGTTGGGGTCCTGCATGCGCAGTTGGAGATTTTTTTTTTAATTTGTGGGGTCCAGGTGTTGCACCCACAATTAGACCTGCGCTTCTGTCATTTATCGTTTCAGAGTAAGTTTCAATGCCATAATTTCATTTCTATTTGTTCTTTGTTGTTCACTGTTTGCAGTTTGCAAATAAGAATGTTTGATTATTTCTACTATCATGCTCGTGATATGTTTCAGGTTCCTTCTATCCTTGGGATGCATTTTGGTAATCATTTGAGATACATATGTTGTTTATTGGTTCAGTGGTTGTTGCTTATTCATTAGTTCATTGGTTCATCAGTTGTTGTTTGTTGTTGTTTGGATCGCGTTTGCGAGTTTAAGGTTCTGGGGCTGCAATTGGCCCTGTTCGTGCTTGATCGGTGGTTTGTTGCTTGTTGTTTTCATTTGTTTGCTTCAGCTTTGTAGGGTTGGGGTCTTGCGTCAACAATTGGAGCTATTTTTTTTCACTTTGTGGTGTTCAGGTCCTGCACCCACAAGTGGACCTACGATTATGTCATTTTCCATGTTTGGCAAAGTCAATATCTAATGCTTGTTCCATGCCCGCCTATCCTGCTCTTAAATATTTCTCCAATTAATTTTCCTAGCTCTAGACCATACCTACATGCCTTTGCAAAATGTTCTTGTATAAGAAAAGGATAATGAGATGGTGCTAGCAAGAGTGGTCTTCCGTGGATTGCAAATTGCAGTATTCAATTTCTATGTTGTTTTTCGTGAAACATAGCTAGCATAATGAATGTGTTCTCAAATGCATCACACCATTTACATTTGTACGAAACCATTATCATTCTAGAATACTTCAGTGTTGACATGATACAAAGTAGTGGCATAACAAATAATTGGACAACTACATGTGTAATTACAATGTCCATTGTATTTTTGTTAAGATAAAACATGTGCAAAACACACTTATTAACCATATATTGTGAAATGTGCCCATATCACAATACAACCTCTTTATCATGTACACAGACTGGTGTGACCACGATCAATTTGTCTTGTACCTGAAATATGAGATGTACACCAAAGATACTGCAAAATTGTATTTCCATGTCTCAAAGCATATCTGGATACTTTGCTGCAAAAAACCAAAATCATTTAGCTATGGCCATGCAATTTCTTAATATTTTCTGGCTTGTAATATATTTTGGGTATGAAAAATTTTATATAATTACAACCATGGATAGAGAAAATAAAAGGTTCATGTTTCTAACCATCTTTTATTCTATTCGTTGATTCTCATTTACTGTATGTACATATTACTTGTTATCCCCTACATACCAGCTTCCATTCATGCTCATTGTATTTTCTATGTTCCCACATTGAAACAAACATAATAGCTAGAGAAAATGAAGGAGTCTTTACCGCATGTTTAGAAGAGGAGATACAAAGGTACATGCTTGTACTGTTATTTCATATTCCATTGTTTTGTATTTCATTTATTGTTTGTATATGTGTTGACTTAATTTATTGTATGTAGATATTGTGTATCTTGGAGCATAATAACTTATCTTCGTGTCCTTTGTATTTTTTGTGCCTCTACATTGAAATAAATCAAACTCTATTTATTTCTTTTACATGTTTTCTTGCATATCAACTTCCTTCATGTCCATTGTATTTTTATGCATTGCTACATTTAAACAAACAGAATGGCTACAGAAGATGTTGGACTATTTGCCGTGAATGTAGAGGAGGAGTTGCAAAGGTGCATGCCTCTACTCTTATTTCATATTTCAGTATTTAGTATTTCATTTATTGTCTGTATATTTGTTCTACTTGTTCTACTGCTTTGCACCTATTTTACTATATGTAGATCTATGTATCTTTCTATATAGTAACTTATCCTCATGTGAATTGTATTCTCTTTGTTGCTACATTGAAATAAATAGAACTGTATTTATTTATTTTACATGTATTTCTGCATACTAACTTACCTTCATGTCCACTGTATGTTCGGTGTTGCTACATTGAAAGAAATAGACT
The DNA here is from genome assembly GCA_009831015.1 of Picea engelmannii. Taxonomy (NCBI): domain Eukaryota; kingdom Viridiplantae; phylum Streptophyta; class Pinopsida; order Pinales; family Pinaceae; genus Picea; species Picea engelmannii. Next base: position 981,101 of record ML788107.1, read on the forward strand.
GGTTGGACAAGAAGATGAATTCTTATATGCCACAATAGAGGGGGATGAAGCACAATCTTCAAAAAGGTATACTAATTGTGCTAGTAAATCAAACACACAAAATGGGTGGGGGCATATAATATTGGAATAGAAAATGATGATTTGGAAACAATGGGCCTTTGTTGAGACTTCCCGCTTCGAAACATTTCCCTCCCCAATTCTAATTTTCCCACTTTCTAGGTGCGGACACTAACAAATCTCCCTAGATCCACCTAGATGTAGAACAAAACACACCAGAACATGACGCTTTCCTTAAGTTTTAAATATTGAATTTACTAACTAATGAGGGATAGGTGACATACCATTTAAATATCGCTTCCTCTCACCATCGCCATCCTATCTCTGTTCCAATGCTCATACAGTGATGATCCTGCAAAAGAACGCAACCAACCAAAGTGATAGTAATAGCATAAACTCAATATAAACCTATGTATGTGATCAAGGAATCATATAATAAAACACAACAAGCTTTATAGGAAAGAATCATATTACTGTATCATATTAAATGTGAAAGAGAGATTACAACCATGGCCTTGATGTCGTAAGGTCCCTTCCAACTGTCCTTAGTTCCCCACACACTTTCACTCCAAGAATTCTGAGAGCATAGATCTGAAAATATTCACAATCTATCTTGACAAAGGAAAATCTCAAAGCCACTCCAACCAAGATAATAATTCCAATCCAACCAAAGCTCCAAGCTAACCAAAGCTAACTTTCTCCATGAGAACTCCTCTCCTTTTATAAGTTGAAGATGATAAGGTGAGGAGGTTAGGATGATCCCACTAAATCATGAAAGCGAGTAAGATCCAAACCATTCGGATGCCACCTCACCATATAAGTTTCTCCTTCTAGAAGATTCGAGAAAATGCTTGTTTTTCCCACGTGTAGGTATTCTCACACCCTGCCTATAGAGAAACCTATGAACATATCACACCCTAGCTATGGTGCAACCTGCGAGAATAAGGCATTCTTGCACCCTGCCTATATAGCAACCTGTGAACTTCCTTTTTTACAGGGTTTTTACAAGGGAAAATGAAACTTCTTTTCTCAAGAAAAGTTCTTCTCCCTTCTCTCTTTAGGAACTCAGGCCACTGACCCCTCTGAAGGCAACAGATAGGTTTACATCATTAATGGTCATAGGGATGACGAAAATAATGTGTAACAGAGAGCCCCCCAAAGTATGAAGTTAGAACATAGTGATAGCTGAAATACTTTGTCGAGTGTGTGTAGGGAACAAGAAACAGTCGGTCGGAAACCTGCCAACAAACAAGGAAA
>ML788107.1:1001682-1015222 GCA_009831015.1 Picea engelmannii
TTTCTGTTGCTATTTCGTATATCATTTCTGTGTATTGTGAAGATTATGCTAGATATTTTACTATTATTCTGTCATTTCTAGCATTTCGTTTATGTTCTGCATATTTTATATATCTGGTATCTTGTAGAATGTGTACCATGTGTCAGTGAGTTGAGAATACAGGCAAGAGTGGTGGGACCAGAAGACATCACCAAAGGTGACGTGGACCCTCCTGAATGTACCACGTGCCACTGTGGTGAAGGGCAACAGTTGTGCTGTGGGCCCAGAGAATAAAGTAATTCACGATTTCAGAATTCGCAAAGGAGGAGAACGAAGGCTCAACACTCCAACTCGCGAATTCATGAGTTGGTGAAGAAGTGCTAGCACTTAGCCCTAGCCTACGTTCATGTGTAGCGAGTGCTAGAGAGGAGGGAGCCATACCCGTATCGCATCTCGGGTATCGGTGTTTGGACGAAATGAGTCGAGGGTATTCGACTCACGAACTCGGGAGATCGCGAGTTGTGAAAGGGTGACTTTGGTTATGAAGATTTAACTGTTGGATCTTCGTGGACCGAGATTCCAAAGTTTCGAAGTCCCGAAATTTGCAAAGCCGGATAGAGCTAAGAAAACTTTGTGAAGTCAAAAGGTTTTTCTTGTTCACGTTGGATTATGAATGTTGTAAGTTTTCTTGAAGATTTAAGGGCCTGACAAACTTTGGTTGACTGCACGCTGTGTGTGTAGAGTTCAACGAGTGTCAGGACAGCCAAAAACTGACACCAAGTATGGAATTGGAAGAGGTGCAGATTGCCTCTAAAACAGAAGACGAAAGAGAAGGAAAGGATGTCAACTTGGGACTCGAAGGAACAAACTTTATTGGGCACGGAAAAGAGATAGATAAAGAGGGATGCATGATGAAACTCATTGAAAAATTGTAGAAAGATGCCCAGGCTCACTGAGCTGATAGTCGAAATCTCATGAAAATCAGGGATTGGCAGGGTGAATTCAACTTAAAAATGTTGAAGAGCCTGGAAAGAATAGAAAAGAAATTGGAAAAAGAGAGTGACACAAGAAGATCAAGAAGGGTCAGAACCCCTAAGAGTAGAATAAGATCGAGGAGTGGTAGCATACATTACCGTCTCTCCCCGAAGCATTCTGGCAAGGAGACACACATTATTTCAAGCCCGTCCCCTACCAGAAAACACCAAAAATATGGAAGGGATGAATTGAAAGGGGAAATCAACAAGATTAAACCGCCTACATTCAATGGTGAACATAAGAAGGAAGAAGATATCGAAACATTGTTGCTGGGTATGAAGAAATACTTCCAACTGCAGAATTATTCTTCCCATGCAGAAGGAAGAATTGCAATGTACCAGCTGAAAGGAAAAGCATCCATGTGGTGGGATCAGTCGGTGTAGGTGCAACACATCAGAGAGAAAGAGGTCACATGGAAGGAGTTTAAGAGGTATTTCGAGAAGAAATACCTAACTAAAGGATACTATGATAGAAAGATGAAGGAGTTCTTCGAACTCAAGTTGGGCAGCATGACCATTGATGAGTATGAACAAAGTTTTCTGGAACTACTAAAGTATGTTCCGTTCATCAAAGACGAGGCTGTCAAAATTCAGAGGTATCTGAGTGGATTGTCTCCTTCCATTGGTGACAAGATTCAATATGATGATCCTAAGACCATGGAAGAAACCATAAGAAGGGAGAAATTCTTATATGAACAACAAAGAGAAAAGCCTACCTTTCGGAAGGCTTGGGATGACCAGAAGAGGTTTAAGAAAGAACAGAGGCAAAAGGGAAACATGCCTCCCTTTTTAGGAACAGTCCTTAGGGACAGTCCTCTTTTAGAGAGCCCAGGAAAGTTGAAGGGAGTGAGCAGATGCCAAGATCGCCACCTATGGAGTGTTGGGGCTGTAAAGGGAATCATAGGTACAGAGACTACCCCCACAGAAAAGATAAAGAGAGAATTGTCCATACTGTTCAACAAGATGAAACAGTGGAGGATATGGGCAACAGAATGTCAAGAATCTACACATCCCTACAAAACAAACAAGTAGAATTTCAGTCGCACATGATTGAAGTGGAAGGTGCGATCAACAACCAACCACTTGTTATTTTAATTGATTCGGGGGCTAGCCATAGTTATATAGATCCTAGAGTGGTGGAAAGTTTGCATTTAACAAGAAGCAAACATGAAAAGTCTTGGCTAGTGAAGTTGGCCATGAGAACCAAAAGGAAGGTCACTGAATTGGTTAAGTCCTATTCAGTAGACATGAAAGGAATGAGCACTAAGGCTGAATTGAACATTTTGCCTTTAGGCTCATACGATTGCTTAATTGGGGTGGATTGGTTGGACCAGCACCATGCCCTTCTGGACTGTCGTAACAAGAGATTTACATGCCTGAACAAAGAGAGAAATCAGGTAACAGTCCAAGAAATTCCTAGAGTCGTGGATGTTAGGGAAATCTCAGCCATGCAGCTGAAGAAATGTTACCGGAAAAGGCTGTCAATTATTTGCAGCTTGGGTGGAAGAAGCATCCCGAGATGTAGTCTCGAATCTAGAAGACCATGAGGTACTCAAAGAATTCAAGGACATATTTCAGGATGTACCTGGACTACCTCTGAAGAGGGACATCGATTTTTCTATAAATTTGATGCCTGGAGCAACTCCAGTTTCGAAGGCTCCTTATAGAATGAGTACGCCAGAGCTGAAAGAGTTGCAATTGCAGCTCGAAGAGATACTAAAGAAGGGATACATTCACCCCAACGTATCAGCGTGGGGTGCCTCTATCCTATTCATGAAGAAGAAAGATGGGACATTGAGGTTTTGCATTGATTTCTGGCAGTTGAATAAGGTAAATGTCAAGAACAAGTATCCTCTGCCAAGGATCGATGATCTTTTTGATCAATTGAAGGATGCAATAATATTTTCAAAAATAAATCTCTGATCAAGATATCACCAAATGAGAATAAATGATGAGGACATCAACAAGACCACCTTTAGAACAAGGTACGGTCATTATGAGTTCACGGTGGTGTCATTCGGGCTGTCCAACGCCCCTGCTATTTTCATGTGCTTAAGGAATGGAGTGTTCAGAGATTATTTGGACAAGTTTTTCATAGTCTTCCTGGACGATATCTTGGTGTATTCCAAGACAGAGGAAGAACATGAGAAACACCTGAGAATGGTGCTACAGGTGTTGAGAGAACACTAGTTGTACGTAAAACTGAGCAAGTGCTCATTTTATCAAAGGAAGATTCATTACTTGGGGCACATTATATCAAAGGAAGGGATCCCTATGGATCCTGAAAAGGTTGAGGCCATTCGAGAATGGTTAGCACCAAGGAATGTGGCGGAAGTTATATATTTTATGGTTCTGGCAAGCTACTATAGAAGGTTTATAGCCGGATTCTCAAGGATAGCTCATTCTATCACTTCCTTGCAAAGGAAGGAGAAGAAGTTCCAGTGGACTGAAGAATGTGAGAGCAGCTTCCAGCGATTGAAGCAACTTCTAACCAACGCTCCAATCCTAAATATTGCAGATCCAAATAAGGATTACGTAGTGTGCACCGATGCATGTAAGGAGGGACTGGGAGGAGTTCTTAGCCAAGAGGGATTTGTAGTTTGTTACGAGTCCCGAAAGTTGAAGGAGCATGAGAGGAATTATTCCACTCACGATTTAGAGCTGACAGCAATCATCCACGCCTTGAGGAAATAGAGACATTACCTCATGGGAAAAATATTTGAGTTGAGAACAGACCATAATTGTCTGAAGTATTTATTTGATCATCTGACTTTAAATGTTAGGCAAATCAGATGGCTGGATTTTCTGTGCGAATATGACTTTGATATCAAGCATATCAAAGGGAAAGAAAATAGGGTGGTTGATGCACTCAGCAGAAAAGTGCACAAATTACATGCTACATCCATTAGCATGTATAGGACTAAGATTAAAGATAGAATTTTGGAAGCTGCAAATGATGATTTGTAGTATAGAGGTTTAGTAGCAAAGCTACAACAGCGTGAGAGATCACAAACCAAGGAAAGTTACACCTTGGGAACTGATGGCTTACTTCTGTATAAAAACAGAGTGTATGTACCCAATGTCCGAGATTTGAAGCTAGCAATTCTGAAAGAAATGCATAACGTGGCTTATGCTGGACATCCCGGATACCAGAAAACTGTGGCAGCAGTCAAAAGCCATTACTTATGGCTGGGTATGAAGAAGGAAATTGTTGAATACATCACTAGATGTATGGAGTGACAAAAGGTTAAGGCTAAGCATAGGCACCCAAGAGGGTTTTTGTAGCCTTTACCCATTCCTGAATGGAAATGGGACGTGGTAACAATGGATTTTATCACCGGACTGCCTAGAACAAGCAAGGAACATGATTCAATCATGGTGGTGGTGGACAAGCTTACTAAAGCTGCCCATTTTATTCCACTGAAAACCACCCACAAGGCGGCTGATGTTGCTGATATCTTTTTAAAAGAAGTTGCACGCTTGCACGAAATTCCTAAGACAATTGTGTCTGATAGGGACCCGAAATTCACTTCAAATTTCTAGAAAGGATTGTTCAAAGGATTCGGAATGCAACTGAACTTTAGTACAACGTATCATCCTGATTCTGATGGTCAGACAAAGAGGGTGAACAGGGTAATAGAAGACATACTGAGAATGTATGTGATGGATAAACCATGAAGGTGGGAAGACTACCTGCATTTGGTAGAATTTGCCTACAATAATGGGTATCATGCATCATTGAAGATGAGTCCATTCGAAGCACTTTATGGAAGAAAGTGCAACACTCCAGTGAGATGGGATAATCCAACTAATAGAGCATTCGTTGGGCTTGAAATGCTCAAAGAGATGGAAGATCAAATGATAAAAATTAAACGAAATCTAAAAGTTGTCCAGGATAGGAAAAAAAGTTACGCTGACAGTAACAGAACCCATAGAGAATTCAAAGTGGGTGACCATGTTTTCCTGAAAGTGAGGACTAACAGGAGTTCCCTGAAGTTGGGAAGTTGCGCCAAATTGGCAGCAAGATTTTGTGGGTCATTTGAGATTTTGGAAAGGATTGGGCTAGTTGCATACATGCTTACATTACCTGCATCTATGACTGTACATAATGTGTTTCATGTTTCACTTCTTAAGAAATATGTACCTGATGCTAATCATGTTATCGATTGGAATGTGATTCAAGTGGAACCAGAAGGTGTCCTGCAAGTGCATCCTGTGCGCATATTGGACAGGAAAAGAAAATAGCTCTGGAATCGAGCTATAGAGCTGTAAAGGTCCAGTGGACTTGGTACGGTTCTGAGGATGCAACATGGGAGAATGTAGATGCTATGTGGGTAGAGTACCCGCATCTTTTTGAAAATTTTGAAAGGCTTGCAGAGACAGTGTAAGTTGCACTGAGGACAGTGCAGAAATAAGGGGAGGGGGATTGTAGTGTCCCCAAGGCCGAGCCCTGTTGTAAATCATGTTCTGAAAGGAATTGGAATTATGTTTTATAGGCTGGTGAGCCAAGTTTTTATAAGCTGGTGGCTTATGTGTTTGTTAGGCCAGGGAGTCTGAGTGTTGAAGGCCAGGAGCCTGTTGTTGTATATGTAATCACACAGAACAAATTAATTAAAATTTGTAAACACCGCCAGGTGCAAACTGACCACGATGAATCAGTGGAGGGGGATTGAGCTTCCACAGAGAAGGCAAGGAATTAGGGGCTGGAAGGTGGGAAAAGTGGTTAAGTGTTAAGCCTAAGGGGCTTCAGCCTTGGTAATAATATTTTAATATTATTCCAAAAAGGCATGAGCATTTCATGTTTTATCCTAAGTTCCTAACCATGAGGAAGGTGATGCGTACTAGGTAAACACATGCAGTTTCCAGGCGACAAGTGTCAGCCCCGACCCATGAAAATAAAATAGCGAAGATGAGACGTGATGGGGGTTCTCCTCCATTCCACCCGATAGCCTGAGTGGATACGGCCTTTGAGAAGTACGATGGATCCAACCTCTGCAGAAAAACCTCATACATATTCTAAACTAAAAAACTTGTGTTCGTCCATAGAATCCGTGTGTATCCTCTTTCTGAGATCGAGCTTGTGCATGGGGTCTCTATCCCAAAGTCGTGACCATGAACCATTCAGCCATTGTTGAGCCTGTAGGAAATACGCGTCAGTTTTCCCTATTGATTGTTGTGGCCACGCAGTGCTGGACTGCATGTGGCTTGTTGGCCAGTGGAGCAACACTCTCTCCAGGAGAGAGAGTGTACAGAGGAAGGAGAGAACTCCTGGAAGGAACCTTGTAGCTTCCATAGAGCTCGGAGACTTCCGGTCCGGCCTGTTGTTGTAACCCAAGGCAAGGGAGGTTAGCAACCGAAGGACTATCCAGGTGATAGAGAAGGTGTATAATTCTGGAGTGGAACAGGCATGTGCGAAATGAGGGTCTGTGGGAAGTGAGCGTGAGAGGTTCCTGGGAGAGAATCCCATCCTTGTGGCTGTGTGCTATTTCCCTGTAACCTCAACCTAGTCTAGGATTCCTTGTCTTGGGGTGGAGCTTAGTCCCAGCTCAGGGGTGACCCTCTGTTAAGCTGATGAGAAGTGCAGTCTAAGGCTGGGAGGTTCATGGAAGGCCTGCACTTGGTTGGTGGAATCTACCACTGTTCAAAGATAAGTACCAGATGATGCTTTAATTATGTTTCTATATCTTTGTGTATTATAATCATCATGTATTCTGCTATGTATATGAATTGATGTTAAATAGTATTGATTGTTGATTATGGTAGTAAATCGTATGATTACTCTGTGTTGAATGTGTTTAACTTATTTTGAATGCATGTGATTAATTGTGAGTGAGAATGTTGTTATTCCGCATAGTAACACCTACACAGCAGTGAGTGAAAAGTGCTGCTACAACCTATTTAATGCACTTCATAGTTACTATTAAGACCATCAATGGGGATTTCTTACACCAATTCCCACTTCCAAAAATTTCCATCCCCTTTATTTTTACGCTCTGCTTTCCCTTTATTGGTACTTAGTCATTTTTCGAAAAATGTCTAGGTGCAGGGGTTGGTGGATTCACGTCTTCATATTTCCACTGATACTTTTATATCACAAGTCCAACCAACTGCTTCCCCATTTCATATTCAACAAAAATTTTGGATCGCGATTTCCTGGGTAGGCGGGCTCAAAATTGCATTTCCATTGTTCCGTCACCTGCAAACAACACCCGAACTTCCCCGATCTAAAAATTGGCAACCAAATTCCCTTTTCATTTTTCTCGTTTTCTTTCGCTTTCTGGTTACTTAGTCATTTTTCCAAATGTATTATGCTTTTATATACAACACTCGAAGTTCCACAATATACAAATTGATTGTCAAAGTTTGTCATTGTCCCATGTTCCATGTTACATATTTTGCAATAAAAATTTGGGATACATACAATTTGACCATCGGGCGCTCACATCTTCTGAGTAGAACTTGTGGCCCTATTTTCAAGCCTGTCAATATTCCCTGTTTCGAGTATGTCTCATGCTTTTATATCACGAGTCTGACCAACCTCTTACCCATTGCATACATGGCCACGATTACCATCATCAGTTCCTAGCCAGGCTTGCTCAACATTGCACTTCCATTGTTCTGCTACATACAAACAACACTCGAAATTTCACGATATACAAATTGACTATCGAAACCCGTCATTGTTCCCTGTTCCGTGTTACACATTATGTAGTCAAAAGCTCGTAGACATACAATTTGACCATCGGCCCCTCACGTCTACCGAGTATAACTTGTGACCCTATTTTGAAGCCCGCTCGACCTCTTTCCATACTTGGCCATTTATTGGAATCTCTTTTGCGGGTTGGTGGGTGGACAAAATGTGCAATGCTTAATCTCTCTTCTCCATCTCTGCCACCTTTGCACTTCTTTCTAGATATTAAATTATTAATATTTAATGCTAATGGCTCATCATGCAGGACCCGTTAAGATTGTCATTAATGTCCGAAAGGCTAGAGAAGATTTGTCATTAATATGAATTAAACCAAGATTTGTGGAGAGTTGTGTTATCCTTTCCAAGTATTAATTTCAAGCATCATGCAATCTCTTTCACATGTCGTATGGTTGGCGCCTTTACGAAATCTCTAATCCTTAATCACTCTTCGTCGTCACCGCCACCTTCACACTTTTTTCTAAATATGCAATTAGTAAGATTTAATGGTAACAACTCATTACGCACGAACCATGGAGATTGTCATTGATCAGCGAAAGGCTTGAGGAGATCTTCCATTAATACACATTAAACCAATATTTGTGGAGGGTTATATATCCCTTCCGAATTTTCATTTCAAACATCATCTGGAGGAAACAAAAATTCTCATTAACTTATGGTAGAAGTTGGACAATAGTTCTATCCAAATACAGTAAACACCTTCGAGCATGATGACCATAGGTTCCAGTACTCTAGGGCATATTGTTACTACTCATCTCCCTCTACCTAGGAGAAAAAAAGGAGACAATCTCTTGGTGCACCGAAAGATATATTTCAAGCCAAATAATTCCAAGGCAACCCTGCCTGCTCAGACATCTTGCCCACCTGCATTGATGGCTAGAGCAGAGGTTGATGCGGTCAATTTAAAGTTGGGAGAAGATGATCTGATGGATGATGATACAACAATGGATGATGGAAATATAGACGTTTTTCCCACTCCTGTGCCCAAATTGAAATCAACCATAACGGGGGCACTTCTCGGCTCGGTTATGGCAGCCCTGGAAAGACCAAAAGAAGAAGTTTCAGAAATGAAACCGGCGCTGAATGAAATAGCCACTTTGTAGCTCAAGAGTAGTAATTCTAGAGGTCCAAATTAGTGTATTCTAGGCGGAAGTCTTTCACTATAAGTAAATGGTGTCTTGATGCTCCTAGAGATACATTTCAAGCCAAACAATTATTTAATTGCGGGACCACTCTCCTATTCTCTGGATATAGAAATAACATCTTTGTAGATGAGGAACAAAACTCCCACTAGTGCAAGGCATATTCCTACTACTCATCTCCTTCCTCCCAGAATGGACTAATTTGGGCCTATGGAATCGCTCATGCAACTTGTGTCCCTAAAGTCTTCGACTGTGAGGAGGTGGACTCTTGGTGTGTCCTAACTCTCAGTTTCGGTCTCTTCCACTTTCCCTGCAACATTTTTCATCTTCTTCCTCATAGGAAGCTTGTGAGAACTATCTATTTTACTACAAGGATGGGTTCTTATGTCCTCCTGCGTTTGAAATTTTTTTGGTTTCTTTCTTGTTCGGGTGCAACGTTGGAGCGATGTTGCGGGATGTCTTTCTCTTCGCAGTGGTGACCGTGGATTGGAATCTATTCTCACTGTGGCCTTTTCCCTATTATTTTCACAATTGAGTGGTCCCTTGCAATGTCTCTAGGTCGCCAGCCTCAGGAACAGGAGTGTTGTTCAGCTGCTTCAAGCCAAGGAATTATTCCACTGCAGAAACACTCTCCTATTTCTTTGTCGCTTTAGTTCTTATGAAAGATATTGAGATTGTGGCAACAAACATTGACCTTCTGAGGAGAAGACTGCAAGGATTTCCCAAAAAAAAATCATGGTAATGAGTTTTGTATGCCTGTTGAAGAGCATCTCGATGGCTCCTGCATGTTGTCCCACTAGAGGAATAACACATAATTGTATGCATGTTTATTTTTTTAATTTTTTTTTGTAAATCCTGTACCTCTATTTATGACAAATATGTTCAATGTTTTGGTGCAAAGAACTCAGTCCAATTTCTATGGATAGATATACACTGCCCAGTATTTTTTTTTAATGGATTTACTATTAAAAAACTTTCCTTGGAATCTTGGTTGTTGCTTCTTTGTTGAATTTAACACCTATTCTCATTAGCATGGTTTTATAGTCTCGTAGTTCTTGAATATAGTATTGGCTCAAGTAATTTGATCTAATATGGAGCTTTTAACAATTATATGACAATGCATTGTGTCGATCCCATCAGGATTTTATGGAAATAAAAATGAATTTTAGACAATTTCAAACCAACATTCAATTCTATTTGTAATGCAAATAGAACATAGCAAGACCAAATCACGATGTGGTAGTCAGGGCCGTGCCCTAGAGATTTCATTTTCATCTCATCTTTGCTAAGCAAGTGATTTATTATTTCCCTTTCTCTTCCTTGATTCATTTACTTCGAAAGGGAACATTTTATTAGTTGTCCATCCCCTGGCCTCTATTTGAGCACTTTTTACTTTATTAATGAAATTACCAATTTTCTTGTTCGCGGATAAAAAAAAATAAAAATAAAAAGATCTCTGGTGGTTGTAGTCAAATGGGACTATGAAATCAACTACAATATTAAAATTCAAGATTGTCATTGTTGTTTCTAGACATGCAATTATTAATCTTTAATGCTAACAACCCATCATGCAAGAAGTTTAATACTTAAGTTAATATGTCAAAGTCATGGAAAATGTATCAAGAACACAATTACTCACACAAGTTGCAATACAAACTAATCTTTAACAAAGCATTTGCTCACACCCTTTTTAATGGTACAAGAACAATAGAAAATGAGTAAGTGGATAAAATATTGGACTAGAAAATGATGGTTTTGTAACAATGGGGCTTGTTGGAGACCAATTCCCTCTTACAAATATTTCCCTCCACTTTTCTATTTTCCCACTCTTTTATCCCCTTCTTTTCCCTCTTCTATACTCAACCAAATTCCTCTTTCTTTTTCCCCTGTAGTTTCTCTTTCTAGTTACTTTTTTTTTTTTTTCAAAAATGTCTTGCTGTGCGTGTTGGCGGATTCATGGGTTCACATTTTTATTCATGCTTTTATATCGCGATTCTGACCGAGCACTTCCCCTTTCCATACCTAGCCAATTTTTTGATCGTGGGTTCCCTCCCAGATGGTCTCTAAATTGCACTTCCATGGTTTCATGACCTGCAAACAACACTTTGGCTTCTACGATATGCAAATTTACTTCCGAACTTCCACATCATCCCCTCTTCCAGGTTACACATTTTTCAAAATGTTCCAATACATAGAATTTTACCATCAGGGACTCACGTCTCCTCGAGAACCCTTGTCACCCTATTTTGAACCCCGTTCGACCGCTTTCCACACTTGGCCATTTCTTGGAATCTCTTTCGCAGATCGTCGGGTTGGTAGGTTCAGGAAATTTCCAATTTCTAGTCGTTGTTTCCTATTCCCACCACCTTCAGACTTCTTTCCAAGTATATGCAATAAGCATACAACTTCTCCAGAAACATACACAAAAGATCTTGCCAAGAAATGGAATATCTATTACAGATTTGAATATATTATCCCTTCTTTTCCCTCTTCTATACTTAACCAAATTCCCGTTTCTTTTTCCCCTCTACTTTGTTTTTCTGGTTACTTAGTCGTTTTTTTGAAAATGTCTAACTGCGCAAGTTGGAGGACTCACGGGTTCACATTTGCACTCATTCTTTTATATTGCACCTCTGACCGACCGCTTCCCATTCCATGCCTAAACACTTTTCAGATCATGGATTCCAGGGAAAGTAGGATCTATATTGCACTTCCATTGTTCAATGACTTGCAAACAACACTCGGACCTCCGCAATATACAAATTTACTGTCAGAATCCCACATCATACCCTCTTCCGTGATACACAGTTTTCACTCAAAAGTTCTGAGACATGCAATTTGACCTTCGAGTCCTCCTGTCTCCTGGGGAACCCTATTCCATACTTACTAAATTTCTCTCTTGCGAGTTCCCAGACAGGTAGATTGCACTTCCAATGTTCCTCGGCTTGCAAAAAACACCCCGGCTTCCGTGATATACAAATTGACTTCTGGACTCCCACATCATCCCCTCTTCCATGTTACATATTTTGCACTCAAAAGTTTTGATACATACAATTTGACCATCGGGGCCTCGCGTCTCCTCGAGAACCCTTGTCACCCTATTTTGAAGCCAATCCGACCACTTTCCACACTTGGCCATTTCTTGGAATCTCTTTCGCGGATCGTTGGGCTGGTAGGTTCAAGAAATTTCCAATTCCTTGTCATTGTTTCCTCTGCCGACCACCTTCACACTTCTTTCCAAGTATATTCAATAAGTATACAACTTCTCCAAAAACATGATGAAAATATATTTCTAGGAAATGGGATATCTATTACAGATTTGAATATATTATCCCTTCTTTTCCCTCTTCTATACTTAACCAAATTCTCATTTCTCTTTGTCTACTTTCTCTTTCTCGTTACTTAGTCGTTTTTCCAAAAATGTCTAGCTACGTGGGATGGCAGACTCACATGTTCACATTTTCACTCGCACTTTTATATCGCGACTCCGACCGACCGCTTCCCCAGTCCATACCTAGCCACTTCTTCGATCATGGATTCCTTTGTAGGCGTGCTCTATATTGTACTTCCATTGTTTTGTGACCTACAAACAACACCCTGACTTTCGCGATATACAAATTTACAACCAGACTCTCACATCATACTCTCTTCCGTGTTACACAGTTTGCACTCAAACGTTCCGAGACCTACAATTTGACCGTTGGTTCCTCACGTCTCCTGTGGAACTATTGTCACGCCATTTTGAATACCGTCCATTTGCTTTCCATACTTCGCCATTTCTTCTAATCTCTTTTTCAGATCGTCGGGTTGGAGGGTTCATGAAATATACAATTCATAATCGTTGTTTCATGTGCCCGCCACCTTCTCACTTCTTTCCAATCATGAAATAACTAAGGTTTAATGCTGACAGCTCACCATGCCTCGAGGAGACCATCATAATAACTGTCCCTACACAACTTGTCCAAAAACATGCAGAAAATATCCTGTCAGGTAATGGGATATCTATTACAAATATCAATATATTAGTGAAAACAAATTCCACTGACCATTTCCCTATTCCATACTTATCGAATTTTTCTCTTTTGGGTTCCCGGACATGTGGGTTCAAGATTTCCCTTGCATTATTCCGCTACCTACAAACGACACCCATAATTTCGTGATATACATGCAAAAAAGATCTTGCCAGATAATGGGATATCTATTACAAATTTCAATATATTAGCGAAAACAAGTCCGACAAACCATTCCCCTATTCCATACTTGGCCACTTTTTCGATTGCAGGTTCCAAGACAGGTGGGCTCAAGATTTCCCTTCCATTGTTCTGCGACCTGCAAATAGCACCTGAAATTCTGCAAATATACAAACTGGTCGTTGGACTGCCCCATCATGCACTCTTCCCTTTTATGCCTTTTGTAGTCAAAAGTTCTGAGACAAACAATTTGACTGTCGAGCCCTCACCTCTCCTGAGAATCCCCTGTAACCCTATTTTGAAACTCATTAGAAGGATTTTCATACATGGTCATTCCTTACATGCTCTTCCCCATCCTCGTCATCTTCGAACTTGTTTATAGTAAAAAAATGTTTATAAAAACATCAATATATATATATATATATATATATATATATATATAGATAGATAGATAGATAGATAGATAGATAGATAGATAGATAGATA
>ML788107.1:1034945-1055874 GCA_009831015.1 Picea engelmannii
AAAAAAAGTACATTGCAAGATAATTATTTGACTAAACAAGAAGGGTCTAAGGTGTCACAAGAAGAAGCTTGTGTAGGAAAACTAATTGCAGTACCTACCAATAGATTGGATGAAGAGTCCAATGTTGAATCAAAATAAAAACCTATAGAAGCACATGGATAAAATCCCCGGGAAGGACATAAAAAGGAAGAAGAAGCTAAGGATCTAAATGACTCAAATTAACCACATGCTGACGAGCAAACAAAAAATAAATGATAGATAAGGTTGTTATATATCACCCCCGAAACCACGTGTTGAACATGGATAATTCTAAGGATTAAATTTTATCTCAAATTGTAGAAACCTTGGCGAATATTACTAGTCCTTAATATGTAAACTGTAAATTGTTTGGAAATACTTTTGTAAAAATATTAAAATTTCTAAGGGTTTTATACAACGTCTATAAAATTTGGTCTATTTCTCAAGTAAAAAAAATATTCTATAAAATTTGGGTGAATCATTTTTAGAAAAAATGGAAAGTGGCAAATCCTTTTTTGGGAAAAAATATGGAAAAATATCCCATGGGTGATATAAAGCCCCTAAAATTTTCTATGGTGTCGAAGAGTCAAAGAGAGAAGAATTTATAGTTGTGGTTGTTATATATCACCACCCACACCACCTAGAGAAAAAAAAAATCATGAGGGAAAGGGCATGATTGCCAACAAACTTATTATGAACGAACATAAAACCAGAAACAAAACTAGTATGGATGCACATGGAGATATCATAGTAGCACAGGGGCAGTATGGGACCCAAGGGGCAACAAGAATCAAGCTCAAGGAGGAAATTCTATATATATGTACCCCATGTCCACATTTCACTAGGATAGATGGATGCTCGTGCATGGTACCAATTGACTACATTATTTACTAGGTTATATTATATATGGATTATTCTCGAGTTTTGGGGATGAAATATAAGAAGGGGGATGCAATGTAATGTATCTAGGAAGGATAATATATATAACTAGAGAGGTACCCAAGGGAATAATGAATATAATGTGATCATAATTATGGAACAAGTCTACTTGTTAGTTGGTGGGTAACAAATAGGACACATAATAATAAGGGGTAGTTGGCATAAAACCCTAGGAGTAATCATGAGAAAGTATAAATACACATGAGTATAATTGTATTGAGATATAATGGATTATTAGTAATGTAACAAGCATGGTTTGTAGAGTGATTCTTTCCATAAAGACTAATGATGGTATTACCTTACCTTAAGGGTTCTTCTCTACATTATTATATTATATATGACGTGAATACATCTAATATTTATGAAATTAAAGATTTAATGTCAAATTTATATATCTACCAAAATTTACTATAAATAGTAAAATTATCATTTAACTCTGCATGACCTACACATATAGAGACTTTATCACTTTATTAGAGTTTTTATATAGATCCTTATTTAATATTCTAATGCATTGATAAATAGTTTTTAAAAATGTAATTCTAGGGATGGATTTGTTTCCTGAAAAAAAACAAGAAGGGAAAGCATTAATTATAGGGTCGTCAATATCCACCATGTTACGCGACATTGAATAGTGTGGAGGATGATATATAGATCATCTCATCTCAAATCAATTCACAACCAACAACCTATATACCACCCACTACAACAATCAAAGTTGCATAATAGGGTAGATATTGCTCACCTAAACATGGGGAAGAACTTTTAATTGCGAATAAGTTAATTCGTACATACATAAAAGCAATAGATACAGTTAAGAGTGAAATAAATGTTTCCATGCATGCAAACATGCAATACTACAATTTTTATATCGTCGGTGGTCCAATAAGCATGCACGTTAGAGGTTTTAAGAACAATTGTAATTGTGTTTTGGATCGAATTTTAGGCCAATTGTTGTGTCAAATTTTACAACTTTCATTGTGATATTTGTTAATCTATGATAACAAAATTGTTACAATGAATCTGCAGATAGAAGAGGGACTTTGCCCATAAAGGTTATTGTTTCAAATGCAAACACAACTCTTGTTAAAATATTCCTTTTTAATGTCAAATTTTTTGACTATTGATTCTTTTGTAGTCTCTCCTTGGATTAATCTATCCTCTCCTGTGAACCGAAAATACCTTTTAATGACTGTGGTTGAGTTTTTAATTGCATGTGATTATTAACCATTTAAGAAGCTAAAGAAAGAGGATGAAGATGAGAGAATATATCACATCCATAATACAAAATACATATCTGAACTAAAGCAATAAGAACAACAAGAGAAGTGATAACGGAGTTCGACACAAAATTGTCTACATCTTCGGGCCTTTGTCTTAGTGGGGGAGGCTTCTTTATTAATTATTCAATGCTTTCACATTAAAGAAAAGGTACATCAAATGGATCTCATACTAGTCTCACAGTGTTCTGCTCAACCTCAAAAATCCAACACAACTGACGACACTGAAAAAGACTGAGTGTAGCTCCCATAAATGGTTTGCAAGCATATGCTCCTCAACAGCTTCCCTCCATAAAAATGGCTTTGGCTTGGCTTTGCTTCATCATAACTCTGATATGATTGTCCCCCATGGCCTCAAACATGCCTAGTTTTTATAGATCTGAATTTAGTTATCATTCCCCAACTTCCTCCCAAAATCTCGGCTCAAAAAGAGCCCAATATCTCCCAATAATGGCCAAAAGACCAATTTTTGGGCATAATATCAGTCAAAATCCCCAAAAACTATACAAAAAACCCACTTTTATTTAAAAATACACAGTAAGCCCCCTTAGGCTATGCACGCACCCTCTAAAACTGATCATATGAAGTCCATATGGCTAAGCGTCATCCCTTTGGGCTGGGCGCTAGCCTTGGATAGGCTCCAGCCCTTGGTCGTAGGCGTGTTCCATGGGACCTGTGGTCTATACATACACCCTCACATGCTAATATAGTGATAAGGCCCCCAGTTTTGGTGGGCTCTCCCCGACATCCGAGGGCTAGGGCCTATCTCATACCCCTGGGCTCTGTGGTTATGTGGTCACATGCGTTCACAAAATCATGGGCCGGGGCTATGCCCCAATCCCCTTCTGCTCCAATACATATTATATTTAAACTTAAATACATTAATTATGGATTGTTAAAACAATGACTACCCAATGCCGCATTGGTAAAGGGACCTTTCCCAACTCGTTGCTCCTCCACAGGTCAAAAGTTTGAAACTCGGGGATTTCATAACAATTTTTTCATGTACCATTGATCCAACCATAGGGTTCCACGTGGCTGCCCATGCCTGGGCCATGTGGCACCTCAACATTTTGACCAAACTTTGCCACGGTCCAACTCGGATTGGATTTGTCATCCACATATGCCCAGTCAACTGCTTCCACTTGTCACACTGCCATTGGTCCAAGTCTACCTCATGAGGTGTCGTTAGTGATGTCATGTTGTTGTCATGCTAACGTTAGCATTGACTTTTTTTTCCAGTCCTTTGAATTTTTTAGTTGTTTCAGAAAATAGTCAGAGTATGATAACTCTCGCATACAGTGTCTGTTTGAGAAAGTAAATATACTGCTGGAATCAGCGTGATGAGATGGTCGCAATGGAATTGGTTTTGGTTGATTCTAATAACTTTAATTTTTGATCCTTTTTGAGCCCTATCAAGCTCCTGGGTCCGATTCTAGATCACACCTCCCCACTAAAGGACCTTTTGGTCCCCAAAAGGTTACTAACCAATCATAAAGCTCGGGATAGGCCACTCGGCTTGTCATCTATCTCTGAACTCTGTCCTGTGGACCTATCTCATCAAGATCAACTGTAACACAATCATGACAACTGACAGCATATTTTTAGCCATTTAAACCCTGTTACATCTTACTGAAGCCACTATCATCCATGTAGACAACATTACTAATGATAGCATCAAAAAGACGACTGCAAATGAGTTGATATACTTGTAATATTTGCACGACATGATCTTATCTTGAAGCAAATTATGATTGATTTTCCATTCAACAATCATTTCTTGTTCTTGCTTAAGATCAATTACTTCATTTGAAACAATTATTGGTTTGTTTCTTGCTTGCATTGACTTCTTTAATTGTTCCATTGTTTGAAGTGTTTTATTTTCCTTAACATGATGAGCATGAACCACATAATCTTGACCTGCTTTGGTTAATTGATATTGATTCTTTATCCTGTAGAAGATTGTCTTATGATCATATAAGTATGAACTACCTAAGACCATTCCACATTCACTTAACAACACTACATCACATGTTACCTCATCCACATACTTAGATGAAATTGCAAATTTGATTGTGCACTGCTTTGTTATGTGCATTTGATGATGATTGCTTATCCATTTAAGTGTGTAAGGATTATGATGAGTTTGTGTTTTTAACCCCAATTGCTTAACCACTTCTTCAAAGATTAGATCAGCTTGAGATCCACTATCGATTAATGTGTCTATCTTAGTGTGTCGCATGATGGTCCTTATATCAAACAAGTTACTTCTACAATCAATACCTTCACCAATTTTACCTGTCATACCAACCAATGAGATCTTTGATTCATCACCTGAATCTGATCCCAAGTCTATGGGTCTTGTTGTCGCTGCCACTGTTTTCATTCCCTTATTTTCCTTGAACCACTTTGGCCTCTTCTCGGGATGCAACTGCCAACATCTATCCTCATCATGTCCGTCTTTCTTGCAATTCTTGCAAGAGGGCTTCCCTTCCTTCCTCATCACTGCATTTGAATTCTTGCTATGCCATTTTCGCTTGTCCTCTTTCCTTGAAGATGATTACCCTGATACACCTACTTTCCCTGCTTCAATATACGTTGCTTGAACAAAAACCTCATCAAGGTTAGTGGGTCCAAACATGAATACAATGTTTTTGATATGTGCAGGTAAATCTCCTATATACTTCATAAGGGTTTCCTGTGTATGTAAAGGGATATCTAACATCAATGCCATTTTTTGAAAGCCATCAGTATAATCTTGCACTGTTTGTCGTTTTCTTAGTTTTAAAGATTGTCATTCAATTAATGATTTTTCTTTATAACCCGAAGGATAGAATTGTTTCCTAAGTGAAGAAATGAAGCTTTTCCATGATGGAAATACATTACCCACTTGTTGCGTTCCGTTTTGCAACTTGCTTTTCCAGCAGATGAGAGTTGTCCCTGCAAGTCTCAGAGATGCCTACTTGATTTGTGTGGCCTCATCCTTGATCTGTTGCACACTACAGTAAACCTCCATCTGCCTAACCCAATTGTCAAGTCTCACTGCATTAACATCACCATCATATATGGGTAACTCAAATTTAACATCAAGTTTTAACAATGGAATTTCATTCTTATGTTTATGAACATGTTTATTTGCATTAGATTTAGAACTTGAACTTGAAGAAGAAGGAGAAGAAGGAGGTATTGATGGAGGTGAAGGAGGAATCTTAGGAGGATCCTCTTCCTCTTCACTTTTGCTCTTTGAATATTCACCCAAATTTGGCCTTTTTCGTTCCAAGTAATCCTCATACAAAACTTTCACCATCTCCGACATAGCAAGGAAAGTTTTCTTAAACTCTTTCTCATCCTGAGAAATCCCTTCTTCCGATGCCATATTCTCGCTGTGAGAAGCTCTCTTTCTCAATCCAAGTAATGTTGGCATACTTATTACGGGCAGACAGAAGGCAAAGTATTTGCTTATCATTGATGGCAAGCTCAGCCCGACAATGACAAACAAGAGAAAGTGGCAAGACTAGCAGCGTAACGATGATTGCATGGAAATATTAGAAGCGCAAACTCTAGGATTCAAGGAAGAAACTCATGGCAAAAAATCGTGAAATGAGAAACCACGACTTAATCTCCATTTTGGAGTTTCGGATACCGGGAGTTGGAGGTGTCAAGGACACTCACGACAAGAATGATGAAATTGTGAAATGCGAAACCACGACTTAATCTCCATTTCAGAGTTTCGGATACCGGGAGCTGGAGGTGTCAAGGACACTCATGACAAGAATGATGAAATTGTGAAATGCCGAAAGGGACTATTGTGAATCTCGAAAACCGGAAAATAAAAACTTTGAAATCCCATCAACCATCCATCTCAGTGGGTTATGTGAACCGTCTGATCACTTCAGAGATTTTGTGATCATGAAATTTAGAATGTTGGAGTCACGATGACTCGAAGGGAAAAACGTCGAAATCCTGTCAGTGGTTCAATTAAGAAAAGAAGGGATCAGATTATGAAGTTTTGTGGACCGTTGATCTGGCTCCATTTTGGGGATTGTGACTTGGAGTGTCGAGACACTTCTTCACAGGAATGCTGAAATGTCGAAATGCGAAAAACACCTTTTGGTGTATGCTGTGGTCATGTGAGAGGTAGGAGCTAGCACCAAGCTAAGCTCCTTTTCAGCGATCATAACATGAAGAGTTGAGACTCTTCACCGCAGGAATGCAAAAATACTGAAATGTTGAAATGAGAAATGGTGAAATCAACACAAGACCCTATGCTTGTAATTTAACGATGTTGGATACTTGGAAATCTGATCGAAGGGCTATTGTTGTTCTTCATTATTAATTGTTCAGTTACAATTTAGTTAGCAGAACTGAATCATGGTTCTTGGAAAGTTGGCATTTTATTTGTTGAAGCATTGTTCTAGGGATTTGAGGGGTTGTAGTGTATAAAAGAAACACGTGGTGACTGTGTGTTGTTGGTCATTCTGAATGAAAAATGAGTTGAACTGTAAGAAAGGGAAAATTCTAGTATGCGCAGTGTGAGACCAATAATATGCGTAGTGTGAGATAAAACTCAGAGATGAGTAACAAATGAGGAATAGATAGAAGAAAGAGCAGAATTACAGAACAGCTTGAAGCAGAGCAGAATTGCAGAACAAACAGAGGAAGAGAAGAATTGCAGAACAGTTAGAAGCAGACCAGATTTACAGAATAGAGAAGAAGTGGTAAGAATCGATTTATCTGTGTTGTTGGTTATGTTAGCGTCGGAAGTCACTCCTGGATTTCTTGCAGGAGCAGAGCCCGACACCCATTTGTTTAATGTCACGATTTGTTTAAAGGGGTGATCAAATGGAAGTAAACTTAGAACAATATCGTCTCAACTCTTAAACTAGACCAGGCATGCATGGGCAAGTGAGGTCTTAGATAAACTTCAAATAGTGAGTTGTAATAAGGGTGAGTAGGGGGAAGACTTGTATGAGAAGAGTGCAGGGGACTGTTATAAACAACAGGCTTCTAAGAGACTGTGAGAGAAAACATCTAAAGGCAAGATCTTCTTACATCCAAATGCAGAAAACCAGAGGAAACAGTAATGCAACAACAAATCATTTATCATAACACTACTGCAACAATTCATGCGAATCATTCGACCATGAACTCTCTAGTATAAGGAGAAAACATAGATGGAGCAGGAAAACTGTTTGTCGTAAAACAAGAAATCTCAAACACAGATTCATAACCATAGAACTAGAAAGATCATTAAAACTTTACAGTTGGGAGCTTTGCTCTACCATCGATAGATACAAAAATGGAGAAAATGCCTACATATACTCAAAACTACAACAACAACAAAATCGAGACGTTTCATTAAACACATTGCGTCTGCATGGCCCCTGACAATCTGCGGCTGCCATCTCTGAATGATCGTGCAACCTATGGCAGACGCAGTCGGACTCCTGACAGTTCTGTGGGTGAATCAACGTGCCTTTAATTCATCGTCGGACTTTCCCATTATGGCGGAGGCGATGTATAACCACCATCAACCACCTCAATAACTACTTCATTGGGATTGAGGATGGCCCGGCCATATCGGCACCTTTGGGACGTGGACGGCCCCTCGCGCTGCCACCTGGATTAACTGAACTGTTCTGATGAATAGGCGTGCTGGCTAGTGCGAAGGATAGGGCGCATAATAGGAGTGGTGGCGCCAACATAGTGAAGGTGAGGTAAGAAGTGATGAGGTGTGAGAGAGGCTACAGGGGAAGACACATGGCGGAAGGATAAAGTGAAGGGAACAAAAGATGAGGTACAATGGGCATGTCATTAATGGGAGGTTGACGTGGAACAGAGCGGGACACACGGTGGATGGTGAGTGGATGATGGGAGGAAGAAAACCACACAGACGGAAAGGGGCCCACGCTGGCTAAAAGAAGAGTAGCTGAGAAGGATGAGACCGTCCAAGTGTCGTTGATCCGAGCGCGCCGATCTTGGCCATCGAAAAGATGCATGCCTGATTCCGGACCCCCCCCCCTCCGCTTAAAGGTAGAAAGGCAAGGGGGGGGTCTGAAATCGCCTCGCACACCGTTGATCTGGGTGCCATGATCATGACCGTCGAAGAGGTGCGCCCTTGATTCCGGACCCCCCCCTTTCGCTTAAAGGTAGAAAGGCAAGGGGGCTCCGAAATCTGACGTGCGCCGTTGATTCGAGCGCTCTATTTCCTGCCGTCCAGATTTGACTGTCTCTTAGCACAGGCACATTTTGCACCCCAGACTTAGGGCAAGTGGGTTTTTAACCCATTCCTTCGCATGTTACCCCCCTTACCAGAAATATCGCTAACATTTGGCTCCATGGGGGATAGAGTCGTCCCTGCGATGCTCTAAGAACACTTTTGCAAATTCAGTGCCTTGTTGTTGGTCTATGGAGTCATTTATTAAGCTAAAAACAAAAACGATACTTACAAAAAACAAAAGAGCCGATTGCGGCTCACAAAAAACATTTTTTCAAGAAATGCCCATTTACTAGGCCACTAAAAACTTCTTTGCCTTCCAGATCCTGCAACTTGTAAGTGTTGTTTGAAAATACTTCAAGGATATTGAAAGGCCCAAACCAGAGGGCATCAAACTTACCATGATTTCCCCTGTCCTTCCTAGGTGCATCCCATTTGAGCACCAGGTCACCCTGCTCGAATTCTTTCTTTTTTCTCTTCCTGTCAAAATCCTGCTTGATCTTCTACTGATGGTCGTAGGTCCTGTCCAAGACCTGCTCTCTGATCTGTTGCACTTCCACCATTTGATGAATTATTCTGACCATATTGCCAGGCTCTCCTTCAAGGTCCTGGAGGAATTTCACCACCGATAAGGCAAGCTGAGTAGGGAAAACAACCTCTGTTCCGTAAACAAGTTGGAAGGGTGAGATGCCTAGGGACCTCTTCGTTGTCACTTGGTCAGCCCATAGAGAAATTTTGAGCTTTGAATCCCAAGCCCTCTTATTGTCTTCCAACAATTTCTTAATGAGCTTGATCAGGCTTTTATTGGAAGACTCTGCTAGTCCATTTCCTTGAGGATAATAGGGAGTAGAGTGAATCAGTGAAATTTCAAACTGCGCACAGAACTTGATTAGAGGCTCAGACCTAAAAGGGGTGGCGTTGTCAGTGATGATTTTGCTGGGAAAACCAAATATGGCTATGATATCTTCCAAGAAGCTAATGATTACCTTGTGAGACGTGCTCCTAGTGGGGATAGATTCTATCCATTTGGTGAAATAATCTGTCCCAGTCAGGATCCATTTGTGCTGGCCACTTGAGGGAGGATGAATCTCTCCAATGAAGTCCAATCCCCACTGCTGAAAGGGTGTTGAAACCACTACAGGATTTAATGGCAGAGGTTTGAGCTGCTGCTTACCTGAGAACTTCTGGCATTTGATGCAAGATCTAATTTCTCTGCAGGCATCAGGGAATAAAGTGGGCCAGTAATACCCAGCTTGGAGGATCTTATGGGTTGTGATCTTCCAAAAATGATGACCCCCACATAGGCCACTGTGGAAATCAAACATAACCTAATAGGCTTCTTGTGGGTTCAAGCATCTTAAAAATAACCCTAGAGGGTCTTTCCAGTACAAGGCTTGGTCAATGAGGCAATATCTGACTGCCTTGATCTTTAGAGCTCTCGCCTTGCTCTTTTTCATTCCATCAGGAGGCCTCAATTCTTGCAGAAAGTACAAGATATCCTTGTACCAGGGGCATGTTGTCAGTGATAGGGAACCCTGAGAACTCTTGTTGGATGACTCGGCTTGCTCATTGATGAAGTTAACCCCCAAGGCCTTGCAATTGGATTCAGCCAGCAACTTGGCCAAACCCTGCCCCTTTATCAACTTGGTGGGATTAATCTCTAGATCAAACTCTAGGATCTATTCAATCCACTTACCTCTTCTTCCGTCTATGTCAGGATGTATTAGAATGTCCTTCACAGAGGCCGAAGGGACGTATGCAGTGACCCTTGAGTGCAAGACATAGACTCTGAAAGATTTGAGATCTTTCACCAAGGCATAGGCCTACTTCTCCATGATCTCGTACCGGAGTTCTGTATCTCTCAATGCCTTGTTGTAGAAGGCAATAAGTTTCTCTCGCCCTTGATCATTTCTCCGCAACAAGACCGTTGCTACTGTATCACAAGAAGCAAAAGAAAAAATCAGGGAATCTTTAGAATAATTAGGACTGATTAGCATAGGTGCCTCAGTCAACGCCCTTTTTATTCGGTCAAAAGATTCCCTGGGCTCAGCGGTCCATCTCACATCATTTCCCTTCCTGAGCATGGCTATGATGTGCTTCACTAGCTCAGCAAAATTTAAGACAAATCTCGTCAGAAAATTTATCTTTCCCAAAAAGGCCTGAACTTCCTTCTTAGATCTGGGCAGTGATAGGGTCTGAAGTGCTTCTACCCTGCTAGGGTCAATCCTTACTCCCTCTGCTGACACTATATGGCCTAATATCTTCCCTTCCTTCATAGCAAACAAAGACTTCTTGGGGTTCAGGGATAGGCCAAACTTTCGACACTTCAGGAAAACGTTTTTCAAGTGGCAGCGGTGCTCCCTGTCTGTTCTGGAGAAAACCGTGATGTCATCCAGATAAATTACCACAAACTGGTCCTTTTCCCTGATGAAGGCTATGTCCATGGCTCGCTGAAATGTTTCTCCTGCATTCATCAATCTGAACAACATTTTGGCATACATGAATGTGCCCCAAGGAGTGGTGAATGTCGTTTTCTCCCTATCCTCAGGCATGACCGATATCTGATCGTAACCAGAAAAGCCATCAATTATGGATATTCTAGATGCACCAGTGACCTTCTGTAGTATGTGTTCCATGTTGGGCAGGGGATAATTGTCTTTCCTTGATCTTTTGTTCAGGTTCTTGAAATCAACACAGAGTCTGATTTCCCCACTCTTCTTCCTTACTAGAACCAAATTGGCCACCCATTCAGAATACCTTAAGGGGACAATGATTTGGGCATCTAGCAGTTTCTTCACTTCTTTCTCCATGACAGGTAGCAACATGGGATTTATTTGTCTCAGCTTCTTCTTGAATGGATTAGCCTCTTCTTTCAATGGGATCTTGTGCTCAATGAAAGATGTGTCATACGTCTTGAGGTCTTCGTAGGTCCATACAAACACATCAGCAAACTCCTTCAACAAATCAATATATTCGACCCTCTGCTCCTCGGTCAAACTCCTTGACAACTTGACAAACTTAGGCTCCTCTGGGGTGCCTATGTTGCACTCAGCCGTGTCAGCATCATCACCTGAAACTCTACCCTTTACTGCCACATCATTCCCATCGAACAATCTTTCTAACGGGATTAGTCCTTCTGGAATGTAATTGCTCGGTAGTTGAATAATCTGATGGTTAGCAATTTTATTCAAAAACTCCCCAGGGTGATGGTCACCTTCCATGTCAGGATCCTCATCTATGTGCAATGCAGAAAATTCATCAACGGATTGGAGAAATTTCTCGATTTCCAGATCATTTTCAAATACTTTCCAATGCTTGACATTGTCCGGTACAGAGGGTCTGTACTTTATTTCAACATCAGGTTTGACCATAGGCGACAGGGGGCATTCGAGCAAACTAGCTGAGACAGCTAAAGAATCGGCTGAAGTATTTTCTTTCCTAGGAATGAAAGAAATATTAAAATCCAAGAAGAAATTATCAACTAGGTCCCATACCTCATTTCTGTAATTCTTGAGCCGGGGATTTTTAGCGCGATAAGCATTTCTGACCTGCTGGATAATCAACTCAGCATCTCCAAATATTGCTATCTCTTTAATTCCCATTTCCTTTGCGGCCCTCATACCCAGAATGAGAGCTTCATACTCTGCCACATTGTTGGTGGTGTCAAGTTCCATCTTATATGACAGGGATATGGTCTCTTGAGATGGTGACACGAAAACCACCCCAGCTCCAGCACCTTCTCGGGAACAGGCTCCATCAAAAAAAAAATCCAGATTGAGGTGATGGAGGGAGGAACTTCAGGGGAAACAGTGGGCTACTTTCTGATCTATAAAGGGGCCTAAGGAACATGAGTAAGTTGCAGTAGACTGGAACCTAAATCAGTGTCCAAGGCAAAGATGGGATGATTGGTAGGGTTGGATTCATCGCTGATTATGTAGGCCAATTGGGCTTCCCTGTATAGTCTTCTATGCTCTCCTCCAAACAATGGGATGGTAGCATATGTGAGGTCCATCTGCAAGGTTCCCCCTAGTCTTTTAATCCAATATCTTGATAACAACATACCAAACTTGGGGGGAACATCGACCACTACAATATCCATGACCACACTTTTCATGGGTAGTTGAAATAAGGTCACAACCAGGTCTTTAATAACTCCAAGACACTGACCTCTTCTGGAGTCAAAGGAATAGAGGTCATGATAGGCTCAGGTGACTTCTATCCCAAACTCTTCCATGACAATTTTGGGCATGAGGTTGTGAGAAGCCCCTGAGTCCACCAAGCAGTTGTGCAACACTTTATCATGTATGTTCAGGGATGTGTTTAAAGGGAGGGGATGAATCATCTCTATCTTCTACCATGGGACCTAGGACAACTATTGGATTTTCATCTTGGAGGTTTATGGAGTCTGTGGGAAGGCATGAGGCTTCAGACTGTAAAAGGTCGGAGAAGCGCTTTTTGAATTCTTCATGTTTAATTAGCTCGGTGAGGGGCACAAGATTATGATCTTTTGAATTTCATGCTCAAAACTAAAAGAAGATGTAAGCTTTGGTATTTCTCTTATTTCAGGAACATGATTGTGGAAAATGGGAGAGAGGGGTAGAGCCTTCTTACCTCTATGACTGTCTTCTACTTCATTAGCAGGCTTCTCTGTTCTAGTGGACCTCTCAGGAATTTCAGGTGCTGCTGTCTTTTTGTCGAACCTCCGGTTGTACCTATCTTGGCCGCCGCTAGCCTTGTCTCCCTTGCTCAATTCATTTAGCTGACTGTTCATGAGAGACTCTTCGTATGCTGATTGAGTCAGATGAGGAAAAGGGGGAGTCTCTCCGGAGCAATGGATCTTAGGATCAAGCTCGTCTGTTTCCCCTTCTTCCTATTCGACCACAAAATTGTTTTGTAAGGGGGCCTGAATTCTTTGGTCTTCTCTATCCCTTCCCCTTTCTCTGTGCATAGTTGGGGGAGCGATATTGTTTGGCCTCCTGAAACCCCCTTTGATTTCGGTGTTCTGAGGGCCCTTGTTCATTTTCTTCCTTTCCACCTTCAGTCTCTCCATCTCTTCAGACAGAGACTTCATCATCTGGTCAGTTCATCCACTTGAGTGTGAGGCAACGATGGGCCAGAAGTTGAGGCTTCGGACTTTCCCTTTCTTCTATCTACGTCAGCCTTGTTCCTTAGTCTGTCAGCTGCTAATATGTTGGATTCCACTTCTATGGCCGCATCTTGCATTTGGGCTAAGGAGGTGGCTCTTCTTTCTCTCAATAAAAGGTAGAAATCAGGGTCAAATGCACCATCATAGGAAATTTGGGCAGAGGCTTCTGAAGGCTTGATTTCGGCATGAATATTATTATACATCTTATTGAATCTTTTGGAGAAGTCAGAGACAGACTCTCCTTCCATTTTCTTCAGAGACCCAAACTCTGTCATGTAATACATGAAATCCTTCCTATCTCCGCACTGCCTCAGGAAAACATTATCCAGTGCTTCAATTTCAGCAATAGATCCGGGGGCCAGTCCCCTGAACCATTTCCTCACCTCGCCATCCAGGCTCTGGACAAAGACTCTCATCTAGACATCTTCATTTTCAATGTTTAGGTTGTCTGCATAACTGTAGAAAGCAGCCAAGTTCTCTTCTGCATTTATGTCCCCTTCTCCAGTGAACTTGGGCATGTACTTCAGGTAATCTCTGGCAGGGAGAGGATTCATCGGATGGGGTAGGATTAAGGGAGCATATCTTGCAGCGACTATGGCGTCCATTCTGTTCAGAGGGGGATTAGCACCAGGCATAGGAATATTAGGAGGAGGAGAACTTGGAGGAGAAGGAGTTCGCGAAGGGGCTATTGGGAATGAGTCTCGAAGTGGAGTGGGAAACAAGAGAGGATTCAAGGAGAAGGCTAACGAACTCAAGTCAGCAGGTGCTTCTCTTTGTGGAGGAGTCGGGAAATCTTCTGTAGTTTCGGGTCTACGCCAAGGAATAGCTTCGGCAGAGAGGGGAGTGACAAGGATTTCTCCCTCCAATCCCAGAATAGGAGGGGAAAACTCAGCAGGAACACTCCCAAAATTCAAAAAATGGGAAACCTCTGAAGGAGGTTTATTAGGAAACTGAGGAGGAGAAAAAGGAGTTCTCACAGAAGGAGATGGTGGATTACCTGTTTTGGCGATGGAAAATTCTTCTGTAGAGCTCTTTCCTCTTCTGTGAACCACCTCTGGGTCAGCTTCAGGTGTAGCTAGAGGCAACTATGGATGAGACCACGTGTGTCTGCCTCTGAAAGCCACAATTAACAGAGCAGGTTCTCCCCAGCGGAGTCATCACAATGGAGTCACCAGGTGCACAGTAGAAATATTGATAGTTCTGATATCTTATGCACCTTCAGAATCAGTTGATCATTGTCATTCAATCTCGAGAAAAATATTCAACTTTGTCCCCGGCAGCGGCGCCAGAAATGTTAGCGTCAAAAGTCACTCCTGGATTGCTTGCAGGAGCAGAGCCCGACACCCATCAGTTTAATGTCACGATTTGTTTAAAGGGGTGATCAAATGGAAGTAAACTCAGAACAATATCGTCTCAACTCTAAAACTAGACCATGCATGCATGGGCAAGTGAAGTCTTAGATAAACTTCAAACAGTGAGTTGTAATAAGGGTGAGTAGGGGGAAGAATTGTATAAGAAGAGTGCAGGGGACTGTTATAAACAACAGGTTTCTAACAGACTGTGAGAGAAAACATCTAAAGGCAAGATCTTATTACATCCAAATGCAGAAAACCAGAGGAAAAAGTAATGCAATAACAAATCATTTATCATAACACTATTGCAACAATTCATGCGAATCATTCGACCATGAACTCTCTGGTATAAGGAGAAAACATACACGGAGCAGGAAAATTGTTTTTCGTAAAACAAAAAATCTCAAACACAGATGCATAACCATAGAACTAGAAAGATAATTAAAACTTTATAGTTGGGAGCTTTGCTCTACCATCGATAGATACAAAAATGGCGAAAACGCCTACATATACTCAAAGCCACAACAACAACAAAATTGAGACGTTGCATTAAACACATTGCGTCTGCATGGCTCCTGACAATCTGTGGCTGCCATCTCTGAATGATTGTGCAACCTATGGCAGATGTAGTCGGACTCCTGACAATTCCGTGGGTGAATCAATGTGCCTTTAATTCATCTCCGGACTTTCCCATTATGGAAGAGGTGATGTCTAACCACCATCAACCACCTCAATAACTGCTTCATTGGGATTGAGGATGGCTCGGCCAACTCGACACCTTTGGGACGTGGACGGCCCCTCGCGCTGCCACCTGGATTAACTGAACTGTTCTGATGAATAGACATGCTGGCTAGTGTGAAGGATAGGGTGCATAATAGGAGTGGTGATGCCAACATAGTGAAGGTGAGGTAAGAAGTGATGAGGTGTGAGAGAGTCTACAGGGGAAGACACATGGCGGAAGGAAAAAGTGAAGGGAACAGAAGATGAGGTACAATGGGCTTGTCATTAATGGGAGGTTGACGTGGAACGGAGCGGGACACACGGCGGATGGTGAGTGGATGATGGGAGGAAGAAAACCACATGGACGGAAAGGGGCCCACGCTGGCTAAAAGCAGAGCAGCTGAGAAGGATGAGACCATCCAAGCGTCGTTGATCCGGGCGCGCCGATCTTGGCCGTCAGAAAGATGCATGCCTGATTCTGGACCCCCCCCCCCTCCACTTAAAGGTAGAAAGGTGGGGGGGTCCGGAATTGCCTTGCACGTCGTTGATCTGGGTGCCATGATCATGATCATCGAAGAGGTGCGCCCTCGATTCCGGACCCCCCCCTTTCGCTTAAAGGTAGAAAGGCAAGGGGGCTCCGGAATACGACGTGCGTCGTTGATTCGAGCGATCTATTTCATGTCATCCAGATTTGAATGTCTCTGAGCACAGGCGCATTTTTCACCCCAGACTTAGGACAAGTGGGTTTTTAACCCATTCCTTTGCATTTTACCCCCCTTACCAAAAATATCGCTAACAGGTTATTAAATCATTTATTTATAATTAGGGAGGTAGGGTGGTGCTAGGGAGGACTGTGGTCCTCTGATATTCGAGTTAGTGCTTGAATATTGGGATTTGTAGCTTCCATTTAGTTGTGGCTAGAAAACAGGGTGGCATGGTGGTGCTTGGGAAAACACAGAGTTTTCTATATGCAAGGTGGTGCTTGTATAAGTGTAAGTAGGTGCTTCCATCCAGTTGGTGCTGGAACACTCAGGGAGTTGGTGCTTTCTTCTAGTGGGTGCTAGAGAAACCAAAGAGTTGGTGCTCTCAAACAAGTTGGTGCCTGTATAAGTGGAAGTAGGTTCTGCCATCCAGTCGGTGCTGGAACACTCAGGGAGTTGGTGCTTCCTTATAATCATTGCTAGAGAAACCAAAGAGTTGGTTCTCTCAACAAGTTGGAGCTTGTAAAACAGAGGTAGTATCCTCACTTCGAGTTGGTTCTCAAACATAGATGATTTACAGAACTTAAAAGACTGCCTATCATTTCAAAGAAGAAGAGGTTTTCTCCCTTTATGGGTTTCCTCGTGAAAATCTGTCTCTGTGTATATCTTATGTGTGATTGATGCTCATTATTTATGTTGTTCATATTATGTATAATATTGATGGTCACTTGATGAAATATTATAAATTACTTAATAGACTTAATATTGTTTAAGCAGAGTAACAACTGATTCACCCCCCCCCCCCTCTCAGTTGCCTTAGTAATTTCATCAATTGGTATCAGAGTTAGTTCCTTTTATCTAAAGGTAGATCTGTAAGCTTAAACATGACAAGTCATGAAGGGACTTAAGCCACTAAGCCTCCTCTGTTTGATGGAACAAATTTTGCCTTTTGGAAGGTTAGAATGAGAACATACCTAATGGCCTTAGGTGTTGATGTTTGGGATGTATTAGAGACTGGATACGTAAAGATTGTTGTGCTAGATTCCAAGGATGATAAGTTAGAATTTAGCTTTAATGGTAAGGGAATGAATGCTATCTTGAATGGACTTGCAGAATCCGAGTTTGTAAAAGTGATGCATCTTCAAACTGCCAAAGAAATGTGGGATAAACTTATTAGCAGCTATGAAGGAAATGAGAAAGTAAAAGATGCCAAACTTCAAACATTTAGGTTGAAGTTTGAACAACTAAAGATGAATGAAGATGAAACAGTTAGAAAGTATTTTTTAAGAGTTGAAGAACTTGTGAATGCCATGAAGGGTCTTGGTGATAAGATTGAAGAATCAATTTTAGTTCAGAAGATTTTAAGATCTTTGCTTGATAAATTTAATCCAAAAGTCTCTGAAATAGAAGAACTAAATGATCTTAAAACTTTGTCCATTGATCAACTCCTAGGAACATTAACTACATATGAAATGAGAATCAACAAAGATAAATCCATTACTAGAGAAGCATATTTTAAAGCAGACAAGAATACTGATTCAGATTTAGATGATATTGAGGCAAAATTTGTGATAAGGTTAAAGAAAGGATCAGGAAAATATCAAGGAAAGATTCCCTTCAAATGTTTTAACAGTGGTAAGCTAGGTCATTTTGCATCTAAGTGTCCCCATCAAAAAAATGACCAGAACTCTGACGATGAAAAGAAGTACAAATTCAAGAAATATAGTAAAAAGAAAAGTTTGTGTGCAAATAATGACAATTCCTTAGAAGACATAGATAGTGATTCATCATGTGAAGACAAAGTGAATGATTTTATGCATATGGCTATGGGATATCTTGAAGATGAACACACAAGAGGTGAAATGGATGATGAAGAAGTTGTGGTGGATATGGAAGGTGAATTAATCAGTGCTTTGGAAGAAATTGACAGACTCAGATGTAAGAAGAGAAAACAAAAACAGTTATTGAAGTAATTTAAAATGAATAGTGAAAAACCTGATGAAAAATTTTCTCTACTAAAAGTGGAGTTAGAAGAGGCAAAGAAAATAGAAGACATATTGAAACAATAGTCGTCAGAGAAGAAATCGAGGTGTGAAGCCTTAGAAGGAGAGATAGTAAAAACCAGAAAAGAAATGGAGAATTTTAAGGGATTGTATCACCAAAATTTTCCAAGTATTAAAGACTCAGAAGGATTAACCTCCATTCTAAATCAGCAAAGAAACTCAAAGTTGAAAGATGGCTTGGGGTATGAAGAAGGATCAAGTAGTGATCATCCAAGTAATACAAAACCTATCAAGTTTTTCAAATCCTCAAACATTGACAACAGTCACTCTACAGAAACAAAGAAAGAGAATCAGCCACGAAGAAGGAATGAAAGAAAAAGTACCAAAACCGAATCTATAGATCAGAGAGATTACCGGCATGAAAGAAATCAACCTCCTCAAAGAAGACATACTTTTTCAAGGTACAAATATTTTTTCTATGGTTATTGTTTTTTCTGCTCTAATTTTGGTCGCAAAGCTATAAACTGTTCTTTAAGATGTAGATATGAACAATCAATATATTCAACGAATAACCATCTTCCACAAAAAAGATCGAGACAACCAAGCAACAAACAACCTTAGACTATAAATCATGCGATGGCTGGGAAAAGGACGCAAGTT
Source organism: Picea engelmannii (assembly GCA_009831015.1). Lineage (NCBI taxonomy): Eukaryota > Viridiplantae > Streptophyta > Pinopsida > Pinales > Pinaceae > Picea > Picea engelmannii. Next base: position 1,053,982 of record ML788107.1, read on the forward strand.
AAGCATAACAATAGTTATGAGCATAACAATCTCTATGATCTTCTATTTAGTGAACCAAAAGGTTACATCTGTCATAACTATGGACATAAAGCTGGAAATTGTCGCTTAAGGAATTTTGAGTCAAACTCGAATCTTACTGCTAAAAATTTCAAGATTTGGAAGAAGAAAGAAGATGACAAGTGTAGACTCGTGTTATCATCCCAAAGAGAAAAGAATCCTTGTTATATTGACAGTGAATGTTCCAAACATATGACTGGAGACAAAAGTAATTTTCTAACTCTAAGTGAAAGCAAATCAGGGAATGTAACTTTTGGAAATGATGCACCAGGAAAAATAAAAGGTAAAGGAATGGTATGTTTGAGTAATGGCAAAGGGAAATCTCAAGATGTGTTGTTTGTAGAAGGTCTGAAACATAATCTGCTTAGTGTCAGTCAAGTCTGTGACTGAGGATGTGAAGTCATTTTTACCTCTAAAGATTGTAGAATAAAATCTGTGAATTCAAGACAGCTAGTTGCAAAAAACAATGTCTATGTGTTAAAAGAAGAAAAAGAATAATGTTACTTAAGAAAGTATGATGAAAGTTAGCTATGGCATAGGAGACTTAGACACTTAAATTTTGATCATATAATAAAGATCAAAAATAGTGGGGCAGTAAAGGATCTTCCAAAGATATCAAATCCCTATGATTATGTTTGTAAACCTTGTCAGATAGGAAAACTTACTCCCACTCAGTTCAAATCTAAAAACTTTCCTTCAATAGAAAAACCTCTCCAGTTAGTGCATATGGATTTATGTGGACCATCAAGGAAAGAAGGTACAGGAAAAGAAAATTATTTTATGTTGATTATTGATGATTATTCTAGACTAACATGGGTTGCCTTTTTGAAGGAAAAATCTGAAGCATTTGAAAAATTCAAAGTGTTTAAGGCTCTAACTAAGAATCAAATAGGAAAAATATTGAAGGCAGTAAGGTATGATAGAGGAGGAGAGTTTAGCTCATGGAACCTCAAAGAGTTATGTGATAAACATGGAATCAAAAGAAAGTACACAATTCCAAGGACTCCACAACAAAATGGAGTTGTTGAGAGGCAGAATAGATCAGCACAACAAATGGCAAGATCAATGATGAATGAAATAAATATACCTCAAACATATTGGGTGGAAGCAATTCATACAACTGTTCATATCCTTAACAAAGCACATCTCAGACCACATAGTGACAAGACTCCTTATGAACTATGGTTTGGAAGACCTACATCAATCAAGCATTTTAAAGTCTTTGGGAGTAAATGTTACATTAATAATAATGATGAAAATATTGGCAAATATGATGACAGCGTTGATGAAGGTATCTTCTTGGGTTATGCTACAAACAATAAAGGATACAGATGTTACAATAAGAGACTGCATAAACTGGTTGATTGTATAGACATAAAAGTTGATGAAGAAATCCCGGTCATAAATGTAAGAAGTGTTGATCCAAGAACAAAACATATAGTTGAATACGAAGATGAACAGGTCCAAGGATCAGAAAGAGAAGAATCTGAATCAGATGAAGATACAAATACTCCGACTGACACAAATCAACAGAAAGAAGCAAAATCACCTCTCAGAATTGTTAGAAAGAATCATCCTAAAAATCAGATAATTGGAGATATAAATAAAGGAGTTTAGACAAGAAGGAAATTGATTAAAGACTCAGAACAATCTCATGTTTCTTTTTTATCTATGACTGAACCAAAAAAAATTTATGAAGCCAGCTAGCATGATGATTGGATTAGAGCTATGAATGAAGAGCTTGATCAGATTGAGAAGAACAATACTTGGGAGCTTGTCCCTAGACCTGAAGATAAGAATGTAATAGGTTCCAAATGGGTGTTCAAAAATAAAATG
>ML788107.1:1055924-1066782 GCA_009831015.1 Picea engelmannii
GAACATTAAAGTGTATAAGATGGATGTTAAGTCAACTTTTCTTAATGGAGATCTAGAGGAAGAAGTATATATGGACCAACCTGAAGGATTATCATTGACAGATAATCCTAATTATGTTTGCAAGTTGAATAAGGCCTTATATGGACTGAAACAAGGACCACGAGCTTGGAATTATAGACTAGACAAATTTTTACAAGACAAAGGGTTCAAGAAAGGTACCGTTGACAACAATCTCTACATTAAGTCTAAAGGTGATAATTCACTAATTGTTTTGGTTTATGTAGATGATATTATTTTTTGTTGTACTAATGAATCATATGTCCAGTGGTTTTCTAACTCTATGCAAACAGAGTTTGAGATGTCTATGATAGGAGAAATGTCATATTTTCTTGGTTTACAAGTAAATCAGAGTTCTGCAGGAATATTTATCTCTCAAGAAAAATATTTGAAAGAGATGTTGAAGAAATTTCAGATGGAGGATTCCTTTCATGTTAGTACACCTATGGTGTTTGTTTGGAAGATTAGTAAAGATGATATGTCACCCGATGTTGATCAAAGGGCATACTGATCAATGATAGGCAGTCTTATGTACATCATAGCATCCCGTCCTGATATAATGCAAGTTGTTGGAATGGTAGGTCGTTATCAGTCAGCTCCTAAACAAAGTCACTTGGTAGCTGTCACAAGGATATTCAAATACTTGAAGGGAACAATGAATTATGGTCTGTGGTATCCAAGAAATTAGAATTTTCAGTTAACTACTTATTGAGATGCAGATTGGGCAAATTGTGTGGATGAGAGAAAGAGCACCAGTGGAGGTGCCTTCTTCCTGGGTGACTCGTTGGTAGCATGGATTAGTAAGAAGCAGGGATCTATTTCCTTATCAACTACAGAAGCAGAGTACATTGTTGTTGCTACTTGTTGCACTCAGATTTTATGGATGATACAAACTCTTGCAGATTTGAAGGTAACTTACACTGATCCTATTCCACTTCACTATGATAACACCAGTGCCATCAATATCTCTAAGAATCCCATACTTCATTCAAAATCTAAGCACATACCAATAAAATACCATTTTCTCAGAGAACAAGTTACAAACAGAATTGTTCAGCTGAATTATATTCCTTCCACAAAACATATATCTGATATATTTACTAAACCGTTAGCAACAACCCCTTTTGGATATCTTCGTCAAAAGTTGGGGGTTATAACTTCTTTCGTCTAATCTATTCACCTGATCAGGGGGAGTACTTATTTGAATATCTGTTGTATTTCTAAGTTTCTCATAGTCGACAGGGGGAGAATGTTACTTCTTTGACATTGATGTCAAAGGGGGAGAAAGTGTAATGGTAAGGATGCTATGAGTAGTGTCTTCAAGGTTGCCATCAATGCCAAAGAGGGCGATTGTTGGCATATTTATTATGGGAAGACAAAAGGAGAGTATTTGTTTGTCATTGATGGCAATATCAGCTTGATGATGACGAACAAGAGAAAGTGGCAAGACCAACATCACAACGATGATTACATGGCAAGATTAGAAGCGTAAACTCCAGAAGTCAAGGAAGGAACTCACGGCAAAAAATCGTGAAATGCGAAACCACGACTTAATCTCCATTTCAGAGTTTCGGATACTGGGAGTTGGAGGTGTCAACGACACTCATGATAAGAATGATGAAATCACAAAATGCAAAACCATGACTTAATCTCCATTTCGGAGTTTCAGATACCGGGAGTTGGAGGTGTAAAGGACACTCACAACAAGAATGATGAAATCGCGAAATGCCAAAAGGGACTATTGTGAGTCTCGAAAACCCGAAAGGAAAAACTCTGAAATCCCGTCAACCGTCCATCTTAGTGGGTTATGTGAACCGTCCGATCACTTCGGAGATTTTGTGATCATGAATTTTATAATGTTGGAGTCATGATGACTCGAAGGGAAAAACGTCGAAATCCTGTCAGTCGTTCGATTAAGAAAAGAAGGGATCAGATTATGAAGTTTTTTGGACCGTTGATCTGGCTCCATTTTGGGGATTGCGACTTGGAGTGTCGAGACACTTCTTCATAGGAATGTCAAAATGTCGAAATGTTGAAATGCGAAAAACACCTTTTGGTGTAGGTTCTAGTCACCGTCTGTGGTCATGTGAGAGGGAGGAACTAGCACCAAGCTAAGCTCCTTTTCGGCGATCGTAACTTGAAGAGTCGAGACTCTTCACCACAGGAATGCCGAAATACCGAAATGTCGAAATGTGAAATGGTAAAATCAATGCGAGACCCTGTTCTTGTAATCCAACAGTGTTGGATACTTGGAAATCTGATCGAAGGGCTATTGTTTCTCTTCATGATTAATTGTTCAGTTACGATTCAGTTAGCAGAACTGAATCATGGTTCTTGGACGATTGGTGTTTCAGTTGCCGAAGAATTGTTCTAGGGATTTGAGGGGTAACTGAAGGGGTTGTAGTGTATAAAAGAAACACGCAGTGACTGTGTGTTGTTGGTCATTCTAAATGAAAAATGAGTTGAACTATAAGAAAGGGAAAATTACAGTATGCGCAGTGTGAGACCGACAGTATGCGCAGTGTGAGATAAAACTCAGAGATGAGTAACAGATGAGGAATAAACAAAAGAAAGAGCAGAATTGCAGAACAGCTTGAAGCAGAGTAGAATTACAGAACAGACAGAGGAAGAGAAGAACTGCAAAATAGTTAGAAGCAGACCAGATTTACATAACAAAGAAGTGGTAAGAATCGATTTATCTGTGTTGTTGGTTATTCAATCATTTATTTATAAATAGGGAGGTAGGGTGGTGCTAGGGAGGAATGTGGTCCTCTGATATTCGAGTTGGTTCTTGAATATTGGGAGTTGTAGTTTCCATCTAGTTGTGGCTAGAAAACAGGGTGGTAGTGTGGTGCTTGGGAAAACACAGAGTTTTCTATATGCAAGTTGGTGCTTGTATAAGTGGAAGTAGGTGCTTCCATCCAGTCGGTGATAGAACACTCAGGGAGTTGGTGCTTCCTTCTAGTGGGTGCTAGAGAAACTAGAGAGTTGGTGCTCTCAAACAAGTTGGTGCTTGTATAAGTGGAAGTAGGTTCTTCCATCCAGTCGGTGCTGGAACACTCAGGGACTTGGTGCTTCCTTCTAGTCGGTGCTAGAGAAACCAGAGAGTTGGTGCTATCAACAAGTTGGAGCTTGTAAAACAGAGGTAGTAGCCTCACTTTGAGTTGGTGCTCAAACATAGATGATGTACAGAACTTAAAAGACTACCTATCATTTCAAAGAAGAAAAGGTTTTCTACCTTTATGGGTTTCCTCGTGAAAAATTGTCTTTGTTTATATCTTATATGTGATTGATGCTCATTATTTATGTTGTTCATATTATGTATAATATTGATGGTCACTTGATGAAATATTAAAAATGGCTTAATAGACTTAATATTGTTTAAGCACAGTAACAACTGATTCAGCCCCCCCTCTCAGTTGCCTTAGTAATTTCATCAATTAATGGATTCTATGCAACAAGATCGCCTTCACCATGTTGTAGCTTTTCCCTGGTTAACATGAAAAACTCAAATCCAAATGTCAACCTACTCTGATACCACTTGATCTGAAAAGATCTTTTAATGACTGTGGTTGAGTTTTTAATTGCATGTGATTATTAACCATTTAAGAAGCTAAACAAAGAGGATGAAGATGAAAGAATATATCACAACGATAATACAAAATATAGATCTGAACTAAAGCAATAGGAACAAAAAACTATAACAAGAGAAGTGATAACGGAGTTCGGCACAAAATTGTCTACGTCTCCGGGCTTTTGTCTCAGTGGGGGAGGCTTCTTTATTAATTCTTCAATTCTTGCACAGTACATAAAAAGTACATCAAATGGATCTCATACTAGTCTCACTGTGTTTTTCTCGACCTCAGAAATCCAACACAACTGACGGCACTAAAAAAGACTGAATGTAGCTCCTAGAAATGGTCCACAAGCATCTGCTCCTCAATGGCTTCCCTGCATAAAAATGGCTTTGGCTTGGATTTTCTTCAACATAACTCTATTATGAATGTCCCCCATGGCCTCAAACATGCCTAGTTTTTATAGATTTGAAGTTGGTTATCATTCCCCAACTTCCTCCCAAAATCTGGGCTCAAAAAGAGCCCAATATCTCCTAATAATGGCCAAAAAACCAATTTATGGGCATAATATCAGTCAAAATCCCCAAAAACTATACAAAAAACCCACGTTTATTTAAAAATACACAATAAGCCCCCTTGGGCTATGTGGGCGCCCTCTAAAACTGATCATTTGAAGTCCATATGGCCAAGCGCCAGCCCTTTGGGATGCTCGCTGGCCTTGGATAGGCTCCAACCCTTGGTCGTAGGCACGTTCCATGCGACCCGTGGTCTATACATACACCCTCACACGCTAATATAGTGATAAGCCCCTCGGTTTTGGTGGGATCTCCCCGAGATCCGAGGGCTAGGGCCTATCTCATACCCCCGTGCTCTGTGGTTATGTGGTCACATGCGTTGACAAAATCATGGGCTGGGGATATGCCCCAACCCCCTTTCGCTCCAATACATATTATATTTAAACTTAAATACATTAATTATGGATTGTTAAAACAAGCACTACCCAATGGTGCATTGGTAAAGGGACCTTTCCCAACTCATTGCTCCTCCACAAGTCACGAGTTTGAAACTTGGGGATTTCATAACAATTTGTTCATGTGCCATCTAGCCAACCACAGGGTGCCATGTGGATTCCCATCCCTGGGCCACATGGCACCTCAACATTTTGACCAAACTTTGCCACGTGTCCAACTCGGATTGGATCTGCCATCCACATCTACCCATTCAATTACTGCCACTTGTCACACTACCATTGGTCCAAGTCTTCCTCATGAGGTTTCGTTGGTGATGTCATGTTGTCGTCATGCTGACGTTAGCATTGAATTTTTTCCAGTCCTTTGACTTTTTTAGCTGTTTGAGAAAACGACCAGAGTATGATAACTCTCACATACAACATCCATTCGAGAAAGTAAATATACTGTCAGAATCAACACGACGAGACGGTCACAATGGAATTGGTTTCGGTCGATTCTGAGAACTTTCATTTTTGAGCCTTTTTTAGCCCTGTCAGGCTCCTGGATCCGATTCTGGATCATCCTGTAACAGCACCTCCTCGAGTGATAACAAGGAATATAAGGTCTAATCCGCAAGGTTATTCTTTGATTAATTGTATTTGCAGGTTCTGCTGAGGTTCTTGTCACTCCTGATGTTTAGCCAACAATGTTGGACATTCCTCAATAACATGCTCGAAGGAATTGCAATAGCTACAAGTGGTGCAAGGGTTATGACAGTCCCTTCCCAAGTGTCCTGGTTGTATGCAGTTATAACAGATTATCTGTCCTCAACCTTGACCCATACCTCCTCCTCTTCTTCTTCCTCGGAATCCACCACGACGGTTGAAGTTTCCTCTCCCAGGGGAGTTATACTGTGTAGTGTTTCCTTCTTAATGTACTTCACCTTGAATTTTGTATATATCCCTTGAACTTTCATGCATGATATCGTAAGCCCTACAATCCTTATCATCATGCCCCATGTACTTACAGAACGTGCAATACAAATTTGTGGGTGTCTGAACATATTTTTGCATGTAATAACACTCATGAGGGCGATGTCTATTTCTACATACCTGGCATCAGGGTAGGGTAAGTTTCTTCAAGGGGATCAGAGCTCCAGATACCAAGTATTCATGGAATAGGGGACAGTGTTCCTTGTCATGGCCTTCTGATTTGCATATGACACACAAGATATATTCTCTCTTGTCCTTTCCCTTGTTTGTCTTCATATCTTCGACCTGCAAAGACAAACTAGTTAGCTGACTCAAGATTTGACTCATACCTGAGCTAGATTTTCCCATAGGGGATGATTCTAGCTTCATGGCGATCTCCAGGGCCTCAACCCGCGAACAAATATTTTGTTGCATCAGAGGAACTCTAATGTGTGGTAAGAGAGCAACAATGAACCATTCCTTGTTCTTCTCATCTAGGATCTGGAAACTCAAGTGGGTCGTCAAGGTTTTAAACCTCTGATCTAACTCCCATACCGGTTCAGTTATTCTCTGCTTGATTTATTTTACTTTTGTAATACACTGTGACTCCGACTTGGGTTTCTTGAACTCGACAATAAGTGTGTTCTTGATCTCATTCAACGATTTAGGCTGGGCAATTCCCTTAACAAACTACATGTACCAACTCAATGCGCGGTCTCTTAGGGTAGTACTAAACTGATCTTGTTTGACATATTCATCGATGATGTTCTTAATGTTGCATATGTCTTTGCATAGAAACCACTGTTGATCAGGATCTTGAGATCCATCTCCTTTGAAGGTGGGTAACCTCATCTCATCTTCCATAGATCTTCCTAGGTTTACTAACTGAGTAGGTGTTTGGATACTAGTGATAGTTCTCTGAACGCTCAGTTGACTCTGATTACTCTCATTCCTTAATGTTGTTGAATCAGCAAAAGGAGTAATAGTACTTACTTCAATAGTCTGCGCAGTTTCTGAAGCTTCTGGCTCTTTCTAACGAGGTTCTTCAACTTTCCCTTCCTCTGGCCCAACGGACTCTGAATGCTCCTCGTCCGTTAGATCTGCCTCTTCTCCACAGTAGAAACCCCTGTCCACGTAGTTCTTCTTAAACAGGTTCACAAGAGGAACTTCTATGAACACTCTCCCACTACGTGTATGTACAGCCTTTGTGTCATTGTCACTGTCTGAGTTCTTGAACATTAGCTCTTCAATCCAACAGACTACTATATCTTCAAGATGTTCTTCTCATGCAATAGCATCTTGATATTCATCTTCAAAAAATGTAAAAATTTTCCTCTAGGTCCCTTAAAGAAATATCTCTATGCTTGGCTATACGATTCTACTCTGTAAACAACAAAATCAGTGATATACCCTCCAATGGTACTATCAAACTAGTGATCTACTTCTCTTGACAGGATGTTATCAACTCTCTTGACCTTCTTGATCAGAGTCGACATCCAAACCACAGGTGGCCTAGATCTTATCTCAAATTAGGTGTCTTCTAACCTAGCTAGCCACTCGCATAACTGTCTATGGATTCCTCCAAAGAAAATATCATGTATATCAGTAAATATATATCTTTCCAGCCAATCCTCTGTACTAATATTAGGGTTCTTGTTTTGGGCTTCAATGAAGTCCTTTTCTTGATCTTCTATCCACTTCTAAATCTCTATCTTTTATGGAAACCATCTTTACATTCCCTCAAAAAGTGTCCCAACAATGGAACCATTTTTTGGCACAGGGGTAGACCCAGAGTTTAGCTCCAAGAGCGCACCAACAAGCCCTAACTACTAGCCCTTTCGAAAACACCTGCGAAGCAGATGCAGTCTCACCCGAAGTAGCTATGGGGGGGTTGTAGGACAGAGATGTCTAGAACCAAAGGGAACACCAAGTGGATCTAATACAAGAGAAATACAACATTTATATATCACTTACCAGTTCAGATATACTCTGCACAACTGTCTATCATATCTAATACAGTAATGCAATAACAGTATACCAAATGACAAAGAACAAAGTATCAATCACACACACAACACAAGATATACGTGGTTCACCCTCTCTCTAGAGCTACACCCACAGAACTATGTTTTATAATATGTTAAGATGAAGCATACAGTTCTTGTCTACGCTCTCAGTTAGCATATCTTATTTCTTCTCTTTTCTATCTCTCCCCTCCCTATGCACCCAGCTATAGGACTGATCTTCGCACCCAACTGAAGATCTTACAATATCAGAAGGCTCTACACTCAACACTTCTCTCACACACAATAATACTCACTCGATTAAACAATAGTAATTAATCCTCAATCAACTTAGTACCAACCCATCCCAGGTCCTTTAGACCTCTATTTATACATTACAATAGATCCCCAACAGCCTTAGGGCGAGACCTAAGTGTCAAAACCCTAGATACAAAAACCTTAGGTGTTTAAAACCCTAGGTCAACTTGACCCACGTTTTCAGGGCTTCGCCAGCCTGTCTTTCCTTCCTTCTCGCGCGGTGCTCCAATGAATCCAACGATAGATTTTTCCTCTTGTTGAGTTGTCCACAATCCATCTTCCTTGTTGATCTATCATCCTTGATCTCCATGTCCAACGTCTTGCTTTCTCTTACTTCGCTCCATCTTTTCTGCTCTTTTTCTTACTTCGACCCAGTAACAGTCACTGTGTCTCCTGCACAGTTCCCATTTTTCCTTTTCTTCCTTGATCTTCTCTTTTTTCCATAACCAAGGGACAACACCTTCTATCTGAGTAGATACGAATCTCTATTACAATATCCGCTTTACAACCAGGCTACTTTCGACTATGAGACTGCGACTTAGGGGTATCTTTTTCATCAAAATCACATAGGAGTTACACATGGCGTCATCCATCTAGAATACCATATTAGTTGTGGACCAACTTTAGCAACACCTCCTCATTATCACACTAGAATTATATATGTTTCCCAATATCTATCCCCGAAAAGAATTATGAAAAATGATTTTTTGGTAGCTTCAAGACCTCAACAATGTGGTATGGCTTTAACTTGTTCATTCTATATTTTGGCAAAAACTCATAGTTTTCCCAAAAACAATAATGCAATAACAAGAAACTGTATTTACAAACAAAAACTAAATATATCTCTATAATTACCATCAAAATGAGCATCACATCCTCTATCATGAGGAATAAACAAACAAAGAGGCTGGTGTAATAACTCGTCGATGCAATGCACTACAACCTTCTATGGATAGCTATGGAATAAGTCAAGTTTGCAGTTCTAAGACTTGAAGTAATAAGTCAAGTTTGCAGTTCTAAGACTCGAAGCAAACCGGAAGTATACTATAGAAAAAACAAAAAATTATAGTTTTGACGATGACCCCCTCACTATGTTCCTACTCAAAGTTTTAATGCATTCTCTTGTTCTGAATCTCAGCGGATCGAAAACAGGGACTTAGTGCCCTTGCAACTCCCCTTATTTTATTTACAATCTTATGCTTTTTACGCCCTTTTGTCCAAAATATTTTCAAATTTAAATACTTTATGTTTGTTGTTTTTATTATTATTATTTTATATATTTATGACCTACGAATCTTGTAAACTTTTATGAATCGTTATAACTTATAACATTATTTATTTTTTTAAAATCTTTAGTTCAATATTTTTAAGGCTTCATAATTCATATTTTAACCAACACCGATTCGTAAACTTTTATGAATCGTTATAACATTATTTTTTTTTTTTTAAATGTTTAGTTCAGTATTTTTAAGGCTTCATAATTCATCTTTTAACCAAAGCTCTGTTGGATTTATTATTTATTTTGTGTATTTTTAATTTCCCGTACTTATTTTTTATTTTCACATTTTTTAATTATAAAAATTTATTTTTTAAAGATATGATATTTGTCCTCGTTGATGATGATGAGGAGAGGATAATAACTATAAAATTGGTTTATGAAGATGATGGTGATCGTGGTTAATGTCAAATGAAATCAATTTTAGTTTATTAGCTTGGTAATGAATTATTTGGTTGGCTTTAAAATTTATTTTTTTGTTTGAAAAGCTTTAAGAGAAGCATTCCTAAATAATCATAATAATGATTAGTTAAAAGGTTCGGAAGATGGGTATTGTAACAAATATTTTTTGAAATTGTGATTTCATATGGGTGTACGCAAGACATTCTACAAGAAATTGATGAGGATGGTGGTGGTTTTCATGGTGGTTAATGTCCATTGACATTAAATTTGGTTGATCAGAAATTAGAAAAGATAAAGAATTACTTGATTTTCTTTGGAATTTTATTTATGTGCTTGAAAACCTTAAAGAGAAACATTCAAAATAATTGGAGTTTTGATTACTTAAAAGGTTCGGAAGGTTGGTACTATATAACAAATATTTTGATTTCAAGTTGCAGTATACAAGACATTCTAAGATAAATTGTTTTCCATCTTCAACCCTCTTAGTGTCACAAAGATGGCAAATTATTTCGACCCACAATGTCAAGACATTCTAAGATAAATTGTTTTCCATCTTCAACCCTCTTAGTGTCACAAAGATGACAAATTATTTCGACCCACAATGTTTTAGGAATTTTCCAATGCCACGTTTCACTAAGGAGGTTGTGAGAGTTTGTTGATATTTTAGCAATCCTAATTTTCTTCTTTACACTAGTCAAGTGAAAATAAAAAGATACATTTTATTTTCTAGATTACAGTTGATCACTTCCTTACATTTTCTTAATTTTCTTCTATCCTTTAATTATTTATCTTCTGTTTAAATTTAAATATTGAAGTATTTTTAATATTATCAATATTGTATAGTGATCTTTTTCTTTATTTCCCAATTATTTACATAAGACTTGGCATTTTTATGTTAATTCCTCTTGAGTAGTAGGTGGTTTTGACTAGAGTTTGAAACAATCTTAGGAAGCCTCTTGTTTTCCATGTTATTTATCTTGTTCTTGCACATTAGCTACCTAGTAATAACATACTCTCAATAAGGAGAGACTCTTAATAGGGAGACTCACTTTTATAACAAGAATAAAACAAAGTGTATTGACTTTGACTTTAAAATTATAAATTATAAAATACTTTTAGATTTACTTTATCTTTTTTCATGATTTTTTGAAAATATTATAATCCCAAATTGTATAGAAATGAAAAGAGTTTAAAAAATAATTTCTTCTTATCTCATTATAAAAGATGTATTAACTTATAACTATTTGAAATATAAAATTATATATATATATATATATATATATATATATATATATATATATATATA
>ML788107.1:1066881-1101038 GCA_009831015.1 Picea engelmannii
ATCATCATCATCATTAATTTGAGTGTGGTGCTCACTTTATTATAATATCATATGTTTTTTATTTAAATAAAGATACCATTTTTGTGATTAATATCTTGAATGAATCTATAATTATAAGGAAAACAAATAATTGATTTATAGAGAATTAAGTAGGTAGTTGGTTTGATTTGTTGAAAGTTGTTGAGATATTCTCTCAACAACAATCTCCAAGATTAGAAGTAGTTGGATCTCACAAACATTATACAAATGTGATATGTGATGTATTTTGAGTTTGAAATATAGTAATACGAATATAGTTTTGTGTGCAATCGATTTTTTGTGTGGAAATTAATTTTTTGTGTGTAGATTAATTATTTTATATGTGTGAGTGAGTGTATTCGTTGCCATTGGAGAGGGCGTTGGAAGAGCCAATATGATCATGCCTGGTCTTGTCCCGCAAGGCCGTGAAACCAGCTAGTGAGTGTACATTACAATGCAGGAAAATGACCATTAACGTTGTCTATCTTGGCTTCATGGTCGCCTCCGCTCTTCTCTATTAGAGTTGTTTCCAACTAGCCAGAAGCATGAGTCAAATATATTAATTAGTTTGTATTAGTTATATTAATTAGTGGGAATGTATTTTTTTTTGTTTGTAAAATTTTATAATGCAAAACCAAAATTATAGAGCATAGTGATATTAGTTAAATTAGTGGTTCTCGTGATCTTCAGTGTTAAGAACACATATATGATTTGATCATGTTTACGGTCTCTTATAAAATTGATGGGGTTTGTAAAGCCAAGCAAGTCAGTTACAGGTTATCCTTGTATGTGCTGTTGTATATGTGATGGAGCTCAATTTGTGTGATTAAAATTCTTAAGACATTTAGTAACCAGACAACTATACTAGATAACTAGTGGATTCAACGAGCTATGACATCTGACAGATGGGAGTTTGTCCATAGAGTGATTTAGTACTTGACCACTCTTCTGACAAATACAACGAGCTATTTAATTTGGCAGAATGGAGTTTGTCAATATTGTTAATCATTACAAAATTTCAATGATGGTTGGAGGCATGTGTATCTCAAACGGGTTAGTTGGTAAGCTCGAAGATGTGGAGAAGAAACAACATAGTCCAGAAGACTAAGAGTGGGTAGATTTGTTGATGAAAGTCATATCAGACAAGATCAATGTAAAACATGTCTACATGATTATTGTTTGTAATATTAGTTTTGTGATAGACATGAAATTATTGTTTGTAATATTAGTTTTGTGATTATGTAAGTCTTAAGGAGGAATGTTAGAATTAACTCTTACAATGGTATAGTTGGTTTGTTTTGTTGAAAGTTGTTGAGATATTCTCTCAAGAACAATGATTAAAAGTAGTTGGATCTCACAAACACTATATAAATGTGATGTATTTTGGGTTTGAAATATAGTAATACCAATATAGTTTTGTGTGAAATCTTTCTTTTTTCATCTATAGATAGATAGTAAAACAAAAAAAACCATTATTATTTTGTTTCAATGGAACTGTGTTATAATGGGTCATTTAATTATTTGATCTCAACATCTTAAGGTTTCTGGTTCTACAAACTCATAGCCATGCAACTCCTCGGAAATGGTGAAAGGTGCACATGACACCTTAAACCAATGCCTCTGTTCTTAGAAATGCAGCTCCTCATAAATGGTGGAAGGTACACATGACACCTTATAATATTGGTAGCGGGTACTCGAATTACTGTGTTATAATGGATAATTTAATTATTTGATCTCAACATCTGAAGATTTCTGGTTCTACAAACTCATGGCCATGCAACTCCTTGGAAATGGTGGAAGGTGCACATGTCACCTTAAACCAATGGCTCTTTTCTTAGAAATGCAACTCCTCGGAAATGGTGGAAGGTACACATGACACCTTATAATATTGGTAGCGGGTACTCGAATTTGCTTCTCCTCTCCCTCTTACTAACCACACATAGATGGTGGGGTTTATATTATTATCTTAATTAAGAAGGAATAAATGACCCGTATTTAGATTGCTTCATTTCTAATAAAATCATATCCCAACCACTCAGGGTTGGTGTAAGTGCTCTTACAACTTTATCCAACCAAGTAAGTGACATTTAATACTCATTTTTAAATACAATTTTATTTTAAGTGAATTAAAGAATAATTTTGAAAAAAAACAGAAAAACAGAAAACAAGATATATTTATTCTACAATAAATAAAGAGATTATTAATTTGAATAGAACAAGAGTGTATTTTTTTTTTTATGTTTTTAAAAAAAAAAAAATAATAATATTATTAATAAAAATGAACTTTTTGTAATGCTAAGAAAGTGAATGATATAAAACAATATCTTAAAATGCCATGTTTATGCACATGGTAAATCTCAATTTTATAATATTTTTAATAATATTGAACTTGATAAGTCCTAAATTCTATAGGACTAAGAATGTTTTTCTCTATTCTTTTTAAAGGAAAGATAAATCAATAAATTATGCATGAATCTTTTTAAGATTAGATCTATTAATTTTGGGTTCAGCTAGTCATCATCAACAACATTTTTTTTTTTTAAAGAAAAAAGATTGTATTACCTTAAAAAGTATTTAGAGCAATACATGTTAATATATAGTTCAAAATCTGCCACATGTTTTGCCACATGCATGGAAACCAGAATAGGTGACCTACAAAACGGATAGACAAGCCAGTAGAACATAACCAGAGTCTAGCTAGTGTAAAATTTAACTGTAAATGCATCATATCTAGATGTGATCACATGACAATAAGAAAACTAAGCATTTGGAAAACTCGCACAATCATCATGGCGGTAAGTGAAGATGAACAGTTGACAGCAAGTCGGGCAACGACGCATGGTAGACTCATTTGACAAGGAATTGAACAGTAGGTCCAGACGACGATTGAGGGATCTCTAACGATGAAGTTTGTCCTCCATGTCCCTGTGCATGTCAAAAATCAACAACAGATGATCCTATTAGAATATGTGTGGACTGAGCAGTTTTGGACCTGAGTTCGCAACATTAGACGTGTCATGGCATGTTGAAGCTAGTTGTGTTGGTGCTTCCTCGAACCATTTCATATGAGTCTCCTCCTCAGCTGGGCAGTAATCCAAGTATGTTCTAGTGGTCCCATTGAACGACTCACTAACATTTGGGGTTGTCCCCCTTGTTGAGTCTTCCATCTAGTGTGGAGGGATTTATTCCTCTATCACACAACCTCCCATAGTTGTTGCAGGATGAATAGTAGGGATGGCATTGACCATTGGTTCAGTCGACATAGTGGTATCCTCCATCCAACTTGGAGAAATTTCTTCTTCTATTAGACAACCACCTAAAATAATCACAGAGTCAAAATTTTGAGGCAATGGTTCCAGATTGTCGAGGGGAAGTTGAGCAACATCATGCCAATTTTGGTCAGAATGGGGCAAGCCGATAGGACTGGTGAATGGGTTGGGAGGAAGAGATATGGACGAGGAAGGGCCTAGACACTAGTGTCGAGCTACAAAATTGTAGTAGGTCAGACTGTGTTTGGATTTGCCCCTTTTACATGGCATGGCGTAAATACAACAAAGAGAGATGGTGAAAAACAAACAATGCTCAAGCACTAGCGGGAAGAGATAGGGAATGGATGCCAAAATGGAAGTGGAATCAACAGGAGAGGGTGCTCGGCCCCAGTGGACAAAGAGTTCATGAAGGGAATGAAAAGACAAGTGCAAATGCAAGATAAAATAACCACAGTGAATCCTTACCTCCATTCAAACCATTGAGATGATAAGGAAAGGCGCCATGAGGATTGATTTGATGTCACCCAACTACCCTGTTCCTGCTCTGGTGATCCATAACTGGTGTTGAATCTATGCCATTAATCTTCCCTTGTTGTTCCAATGCGTTATCTCCCTCCCAGCATGAATGTTAAGCATGGTGAATGCACTGAGAGGGAGGCTAGCGGTGATGGGCTTTAATTTCTCTATTCACATGTGTCAGGTAGCACGAGATCAACACGTGTCATCCCATCCACGGGATCATCATCATGAACTTAAATAAAATAAGTAAAAACATTCAACTATCATAAAATAATATAAAAACGATATCCAAACATTGGATATGAAAAATGACATAAAATTTTAGATTTAAACTTTTAAGAAAACAGATTTGAAAGAGATTCAATATATTCGAAAAGGAATAATGGACGATAAAAAGTGCAATTTAAAATTGAGAATCACTATAAAGTAATAGATTTTTGGTTTTGGAAAAAAAAGGTTGAAATGGTTATTAAAATTGTTTTAAAATAAAATATTTTTTGAGACATTTATTTCTTTAATAATGGTATATGTTTAATAATTGTATATGATTATCAATATTGTTTGAGACATTTATTTTTTTAATAATTGTATATGATTATTAAATTTGTGTTTGCAAAAAAATTTAATTTAATATTTAAGAAAATAAATGAAATCCAATTTTTTATTATAGTTTAGAATATTTTAAAATAAACACATTTTCTCAAATCTTTCACTTAAATATTTATTCTCCTTCCATTAAAACTAGACTTATGATTAAGTATTTAATAAAATATATAACATAGAGGATACTAAGATTCCTATCATTATAAAAGAAAGTAGCATTTAATAATTCGAGAGTAGAATTTAATAAGTCCTATCATTATAAGAGAAAGTAGCATTCAATTATTAAAGGATAAAAAAAAATATAGTTTTTTAAAGTATTGAAAATATTTAAAACATTATTATAATTAAATTTAATAAGAAATTAAGATTTAATAAATAAAGAATAAGAAAAAAGTTCTATATTATAAAATGATAATTAATTTTAATTTAAAATATTAAAATATTTTTTTTATCATATAACTCATTAATAAAATTTAAGAAATTAAAAAAATTAATACATAACATGGAATTAAATAAATAATAAATTTCTACTAAAAAAAATTAATCCCAATAAATATTTAAAAAAAAAAGAAAAATTTCTTTTAACAATTTTCTTTAATAAATATAAACAAAAAAATTAAAATCATAATTAATATATATAATTGTTTTATCTAAATAAAATTAAAATTTTAGAATTTTTATAAATATTCTTTTGTTAAATTTCTTAAATTCGAAAATAGTAATCATCCTTAATATATGTGTATAATTAAAAAAAAAAAAAAAATACTTTTATATATTTTTATGAATATAAATATAAGGAAATTGAACACCATCGTATTTCAGACAGCACTGTCACAAGAAGTTCACATTTCCCCATGATCAGAAGTTCACATTTCATCAAACAATTGTATGGAGTGTTACTCTTTCTTGCATATTACTAACCATTCATAGTGTTATGCATCAAACATTAGTATGAAGTTTTAGGGAATCCCTGGAACAGATACACACATGAAATCATGAAAATTTTAGGGTTTCAGCTTTGTTTTGTAATTTCGTATAATTTGTATGGTTCTAATCCATAACTCCAAGCAATTCATACACTCTTATAATGAAGGTTTTGTATGGTGTTTAGGGTTGGTCGTTTCACATATCACAGAATCTTTCCATAAAAATCCAGAGCGAACCTGAAATATCAAACAAACTTTGCTATAGTGGAACTTTAATGTTAAGAGCATTGTTACTTCAAAATGTGATGCCATGCCATGGATTGCCTATCTGGTTATTAAGGTTTACTAATCCAGCGTGAAAAATCCAATTGATGCGGACTCTGATGGGATGTAAAGAGGAACATAAATCAATATTTTGTATGGACTTCACGTGATGTAAATTGAATTCAGGAAACAGTATTGTCTTCTCTTGTATTGTCTGTCTCGTATTAGAATACACACAGGCATGCAGCGCAACACTTGAAAACAAAAGGAAAGGCAACAAATACAAAACGCCACCGTCTGTATAATTCGTCCCATTCAGAAGAGAATATTGGATGGATCTGGTGAGGGCCTGTGTATGTGTGAGCTATTTGCCCTGGGTCAGAGCAATAGTCAATTAACAATCATCCTTGTATATTTTATATTTTACATAGTATAGCAATAATTAGGCAGAGAAATTAGGTATAACTTTTTTTCAATTTCAATGCGATGAATACTATATGATTTCAATGCACTGCACTCCAAAGCACACGGAACTCTCACACCAGGAATCCGGGCCATCTTTGGATTCATTCACTGCAAAAGTTCCTGCTGCTTTTAGCGCAAACGAAGCGACATTTCTTAAAAGCAACAATGAAATTTATCGCTCAATATACGATATGTACCTTCCATGTCGAAACCATGGATAAAAAATCATAACATGTAGAGACAGAAGAACAGGTCCACGAGTGCTGCAAATTCTGTGAATGCACACAGTTACCTTATTTTTATGGGCAGATATGTCTGTGCACTCGTGAGTGTTGCAACAAGTTACAGAAGAAATAAATAAAGTCAGACAGATACTTATATAAAGTACGGATTCATGCGTTTCATAAGTTTGAATGCCAATATTTGGATTTGGACATTGTGTGAGAGCGAGCGACCATGTACGTGGAATAGATATTAATAAAATCAGATGATATTATTTTGTTCGATACATAGAGTACGGATTCGTGGGTATCAATAAAATTGAATGTGGATATTGGGATTTGAAAATTGTGTGACAGTGGAGAATATATAAAAGTAAGTGAAGAAATTTATGAAGTTGGTACATCTTTATAATTTATGGAGCTGGTATATCTTTATAACTTATAAAATCATTGCACAACAAAAACAAAAAAGCTGCAAGTATTTTATTATTTAATTAAGTACATATATAAGTTTTCTCAAGGGAATATCTCAACTACACACATAAATAGAATCCAATAGTTGGAGAAAATCTTTTACAATCAACTAGATCTAACAAATTTCTCAATAACAGAATCACACACTAAACACAAGACAATTAGGAGTTAAATATTCCATCACCCTCCCTTAACAAATACTTGGCTTTGATATGTGATCTTTGTCATCTATGTTTTCATAATCATCTCTATTCACTTATGAAATCTCATAGAGTATGCTCTTTCACACAACCATTCATTCGGGCTACCACTTGATTCATTGAAGATACAATTGCATTTCTATATGCTTCTCTCTCCCAAAATACATAGCTCATTGCATTTGTCAGAAAACCGGTCTAGTTACTAAGTCATTATATTGACATACTTTCATCTGTCGAAATATATAGCTCGTTGTATTATTTTCCAGTTATATAGGAAAGTAGTCTAGATACTCAATGTATCCAGAATTCAATCTTACAACATGATCTCTTTCATCTCACAAGTACACAAATTGTAGTCACAACCTATTAGAAGTGTTCTTGTTGACATACATAGCTCGTTGTATTCGTTCTTCAATCATGTTACTTTGTTCTAAAAAATATGAGAGGTTCTTCATTATTTATTTTACAAATAAACGATGATGCTACTACATTTACAATATTACACAACATTTTGTTGTGAAATCTACCACCACAATTTGAATTACAAAATGAATGACAAAGGTTCCAAACAATGCAAGTGATACTAGTGCAGTTAAACCAATAACAAAACCCAAATACGATTGTTCATTTGTCTCAATAATTTAACATTAGATCTCCTTCGACAAGGCCCAATCCTCGTATGTCTGCACAATTTTGTGCCATTAAGAGTGTTATCCTCTTGCTACCCTCTGTTTATGTACACATCTCAACCATTATGTCGATGAGCGATGATGTTAAGAGAATTCATAATACCGAGGAATTGATCGTGACAGACATCTACTGATTCATGGGATTTCTAGATAGGTGATGACGATAATCTTTCACCAGGACTTCTTGTCGGCAACAGATCTCACTTCACAATGATATGAGCACACTAAAATCTCACTCAAGATGCGGAAACAACCTACTCTACACACTAATCTAATCTACACCAAATTAATATCACATATTTCTGGGCCCTCCTATGAGGGAGTTACACCTAGAGCTCTGAGCTCTGATACCAACTTACAAAATCATTTTACACACAAAAATTGTTCTACATATTTTATTATTCAAGAAAGCACATTGTTACACATTATTTTTGTCACCCCTATGACCTTTAATGATCTAAACCTATCCTTTTCCTTGAGAAGGATCAATGGCATGAATCCCTGAAGAAGAATGATGATACATTTTCCCAGAGAGATGTAATTATACTTTTCCTTTGTAAAAAACCTTATAAAAAGGGATCGTCCCACCTTGCTTAGTGTTAAGGGTGCGACGATCTAGGATCGTCGTAGGTTGCACCACATTGGCCTGCGACATCATCACAGTTTTCTTAGTGTTAAGGGTGCGACGATTTTTGTATGAAGGAAAAAGGGGAATTTCTTGAAAGTTCTAGAATTGAAGCTTTGAGGGTGATGTGGTCTCTGATCGGTTTGGATCTGTGTTGAATCCATGATCTCCATCCTAACCTCCTCACCCTATCCTTTTCATCCTATAAAAGGAGAGGATTTCTCATGGGGAAAATTAGCTTGGATTGATTGGCTAGCTTTTGGTGTGAGCTTGAGTAATTTTTGTAGCTTTGGGCTCTGCTTTGTCAAGATAGATTGTTGATCTTAGAATCCGTGGAGAAGAAGTGTGTGGGAAGCAAGGAACTGTTTGAAGGGACGTTACAACATCAAGGCATTGGTTGTATTCTCCTTTTCATATATTTAATATAGTGATATATTTCTTTCCCGTAAAATTGGTCTTATTTTATTGTATGACTCCTTGATCATATACATAGGTTTTGTTGAGTATACATTATTGCTTTCACTTCGTTGTGTATTTTTACAAGTTCATCATCCCATAAGCCTTGGAACAGAGCGAAGATGACACTAGCAAGGAAAAACGACGTTTAAAAGGTATGTCATTTATATCTTGTTAGTTTGTATGCTTGATAATTAAAACTTAGGGAAAGTTTTATATTTTTTCTTGTTTTGTTCTAGTTTCGGGGTGAAGCTAGGGAGATCTGTTTGTGTCTGCACTTACCAATTTGTCCGATAACAAAATTGGCGACCATACTGGGGAACAGAGTGTTTTCCTAGTTTGTCTTTCTTTCTTTATTTGATTTCTTGAGTTCTATTTTTTGAGTCACTGGGAGATCCAGTTTGACTCTCTCATTGTTAAACTTCACTGAAAAACTTTCTTTCTTTTTAATTTTTCCATTTTTCCTTTGATCGTCGCACCCTACTTTGAGAGACAGTGCGACGATCTAGGATCGTCGCACCCTAACTTTTGACATAGTGCAGCGTCGTTGTACTGTATTTGTTCTATAGCCTGCGATGATCAAGGATCGTCGCGCTGTGTTAGTCTACAACCTGTGACGATTGTGAAAAAAATTGATTTTTGATGGTTTTTTTTGCCTAGGTCTTAGATATGGTTTTGGGGTGAAACTAGGGAGATCTGTTTGTGTCCGCACTTACCGATTTGTCCGATAAAAAATTGCCTTGCTCTATCCAAGGTTATAGAAGCATGTTGTACACACCCTTGCCAGCCTCTGTCGTCAGCCTTTGAACAACATGTTGATCTCTCGTCAGCTAGTCAAGATATCGTTGGGAAGAAGAAAACTAGAGTCATGTTCCTGTGTATGTTATGTGGAGGGACTTATCAAACTCACCTTTGGCCTCATATGGACGAATCCTTGAAATTACTGGAAGACATGTCTATTTCCCAACCTCAACTTCCAGCTTCTTATCACAACCTTACTCTCAACCCAACTGTAGTTGATGGAATGATCAATCTGGTCCCTTCGTCGGTAAGTTTGGTTGATCATGTAGTCAATCTGGTCACATCCTTAGTTGAACCAGTTGAGAAATTGGTCGAACTGATCCCATCTTTGGTTGATCCCACTCTCCTGTTAGAGGGAGAAATAAAGCGGTCGATCCGTTTCCACCCATCGACCCCATTGTCCCCTTGGCGAATGAAACCCAAGTGGTCAATCTGATCCCATCATCGGTCGATCCTACTCTCCCTCTAGAGAGTAAACCTGATATTGCTCATGTTTTTCTTGTTGATACATAATCTACCATTCTCGGGGGTATTCCTCCTTCTCCCATAGAACCCCCCTGTAATGTCCCTTTCCAAATAGGAGCTCCATAGAGGAGGCTTAATGGTCTAAACCACCTCGTTATACTATAGCCAGGGCCAAAGAGGGGTAAACATGGTTACTAGAGGTCACTTTAGTCACAGGTGTTATATTTAGAAAGTGACATTGAGCTAAAAAGGGTTAAAAGCACTTTTAAGTCATTATGAGCTAAAAATAGAAGTCAACAATGAATTAGGGTTTTAGCAGTGATTTAAGGTTTTGGAAGTCAACAGTGAATTACGGTTTTAGTAGTGATTTAGGGTTTTGGAAGTCAATAGTGAATTAGGGTTTCAACATGATTTAGGGTTTTGGAAAGCTATAAAGGAAGGGTGAGCGACCTAATTCATTATTATGCAAATTATGACTTGTCATTGAGGAGAAAAGGCGTATCTCAGGAGAGATAGTTCAGTGGATTCCGGGAGGAAGACACCAGTGGTTGATTTCGTTGTTGAGAGACACACCCTAGTCACCAGGAAGATCATTCAGGCCTTCCATCATTCTTCAGCAGCAATTACATAGTGTTCCATAGTAAGGGCGCATTCATCGAGACTGAGGACACAACTTCTGAGAGGGTTTTTAATTGACTTATCCCATCCAGGGAGAATTCCGATATTTCCCTCCGACCCATTTGAGAGGAGGGAAAGGCGCATATTTTGCCTAGTTCCTCATCAGATTCCAACAGAGGAATCATCTGAGACTCATTTTCCAGACTTGGACGTGCAACACTTTTGGCGGACACATTTGGGGTTCCAGAACGAGCATTAGACCAGATTCAGGGAGACCCTTCCAACCCATTTCCCATTAGACCAAGGCGGTCGTTTTGGGACATATCTCATCTGATTCTGATGGTGGAATCACTAGGATGCATTTTTTCAAAAGAAGAGGGGTGCATTCCCCGAGGGGTATCCATCTGGGGTCCAGATTCATCAGCAGAGGGGTCCGACAGATACCAGTACTAAGGACTAGAGTAGGGCGCATCATTTGGGACAGTTTCCAAGCCATTATGATAAGTATAGCTCCCAGGGAGAACTTTCTAGACTTCCAGTAGTTACCGCCAGAGCTGCCATAGTCCTAGTGTGTCCATTGATTTCGCAGTGCTCCCATATTCTGGGTATTATCTTTTAGTTGCTTATTTGTATTCCAGATATGATCCTTTGTCTGTTGATCTAGACGAGTATTGTCATTTTATTCAGCTGCATTCGGCCATTTTGTAATCCACAGAGATATCATAATACAAACTTTGCATTCCTTTGTCGCATGTATTATTTGTATGATGAGTTATATGTTGTAAACCAATGATCCTACACACACATTAGCAATGTTTCCTAGACTAGCCAAGTCAGGAACATTATAGTGGTATCAGAGCTTTATTCCTACTAGCCCGTGACTAAAGACAATGAGTGCAGCAGAAGACCTAGAGGGTTGTGAACACGCAGGTGACGAATATGTCACTTATAGCAGGCATAAGGAAAGAAGGCATAAGCCTGATTTTCCCCCTTTTCCTCCTAGCTCAGAGGAAGAGGAAGAGGCACACAGAGAAGCAGAGAGAAGGGCAGAGCGTGAGGCTGAGCATGAGGCAGAGAGGATGCTAGGAGACAGATTTGAGCGACTAGAGGGCAGTGGCAAGGCCCTCGTAGATCCAGAGAAAACTTTCATGCAGGTTATCAATGATATGTTAGCTAGTCAACGGACCATGTCTCAGTCCTTGGCACATGTGGTTGATAGATTGGCTAGAATGGGCACCCCAGACACACAAGTCCCGCATGCAGCACAGGGGAAATCAGGAGTAGGCAGTAGACCCCAGCCACCCTCTTGCACATACACCTCTGCAAGTAGAATTTCCAGACCCTTGTTTTCTAGTTTCCATAGGGCACCCCTGGTAGCAGCATCGCCACTGATAGCACAGAGGCCACCCACTCATGCAGACAACATTGTAGAGTATAGGAGGGAGTACGCAGCATTGGGTCGTGACTTCCATCGGAACATGACCTTAGTCGAGTATTATGGACTCAGACTCAGGAACTACCCCATAGAGCCATAGAGCAGAGGACCACAACAATAGTAGGGGCATAACCTCAATTTCATCCGAAAAGTTGGGAAACTCACCATCCCTTCTTTCAACGGATCATCCAAATACACTGCCAGAGCTTGGGTACAGAAGCTAGACATGTATTACAAGCTCAACCAGATGACCGAGACAGAGGCCATCAGTTTCGCGACCTTACACTTGGAGGGTGAGGCACATGAGTGGTGGTATCATGGATTGGTGGAATTGGGTCACAGTCACATCATTTCTTATAGGGAGTTTACAGATAGGCTCATGGACAAGTTTGAAAGGAAGGATCCTGAGATACACTTCAGGGATCTAGCCCAGTTGAGACAAACTGGCACAACAGAGGCACTCATCACAGAGTTTCAGCGGGTAGTTGTGGTAGTGACAGATATATCAGAGTCCAGGCTGATCACACTATTCACAAAAGGACTCACAAAGCCTTTGAGAGGATGGGTGAAGGCATATAGGCCTCCCACTTTGTAGTATGCCATCTTTCGCACTCGAGATCTAGCAAACTGAGTGCCAAAGACTAAAACTTTCTCCAAACCATTTGTGCCCTTGAGGGATCGAGACATGAAGCCATTCCATAGAGAATGGAAGGGCAAGGAAAAGTTGGATGATGAGACTAGGCGAGATATTATGAGGAAGAATCTTTTCTTTACCTACAAAGATCCTTGGGTCTTAGGCCACAGGTGCATGAGTAAGGGAGAGATTCATTATATTGAGGTAGCAACATACAACATGGACAGTGAGGAGGAGGAGCATGACAATGGATCCACTAGTTCATAGGAGGAGTCAGCACTAGCAGAGGAGAAGCCTCCCCATAGACCACTGACACCGGCAGGAGCCCATCCTCTAGTAGTCCCACAACCACCAGAGCAGGCTAACATGAGGAAACCAACAAAGGGAGGAGTCATAACAACCCTTTCTGGTGTTCCCAGGTATTATACCCTCCATATCAGAGGGATTATTCAGGGGCAACAGGAAATCGCTCTGATAGATGGTGGGGCCACCCACAACTTCATTGACGCTTCACTAGTATCGAAACAGACACTTCAGACAGAGGAGTTTGAGGGGTTTGATATTGCGGTAGCAGATGGACACACAGTGGAGTGTCTAGATAGAGTTCTAAACTAAGAGATGAAGTTAGGAAACTACACAGTGAGAGACACATTTTATGTGGTTGACCTATCGGACACATATGTGGTGTTAGGGGTTCGGTGGATGATTACCTTGGGAAAAATCACTACCAACTACCAAACCTTGGAAATGGGATTCAAAGACCACGATAAGAAGAAGGTTGTTCTAAGAGGTATGTCGATAGGAGCACCTAGGACAGTTTCAGCCAAGATGATGGAGAGGATATTCAGACATGGGGAGGTAGCATATGTTGTAGAATGCTTGATCACTACTCAAAAGGATTCAGAAGGTCGACAACAGTACCATACAAAGATCAATAATTTATTGGGACGACATCAACAGGTCTTTGAGGAAATTCCACCAAGGAGGCCACCTGACAAGGGCTTTGATCACACCATTGAGTTGGAGGAGGGGGGAAAACCTATGATCACCCCCCCCTATCATCATCCTAGGAGGTTCAAGGATGAGATAGAGAAGGAAATCAAGGAATTGTTGGTGATGGGACACATCAGAATGAGTAACAACCCATTTGCTTCTTCATTTGTCTTAGTTCTGAAGAAGGATGGCACCATGAGGATGTGCATTGATTACTGAGCCTTGAACAAGAAAACCATCAATAACCGGTACCCTATACCACACATTGACGAGTTGATCAATGATTTGCATGGGGCAGTTTTCTTCTCAAAAATTGATCTACGCTCTAGATATCATAAGATCAACATCCGAGAGAAGGACATAGAGAAGATGACATTTTGATGTCATTTTGGACACTTCGAGTTCCTGGTTATGCCATTTGGGATAACCAATGCACCCGCTACATTCTAGTCTTACATGAACCATATATTCAGGGATCAGTTAATGAAATCAGTCCTGGTTTTATTCGACGACATCTTGATCTATAGTCATTCATGGCAAGAGCATATGAGGCACCTAGATGCAGTATTGAGCATCATGGAGGCACAATCATTATATGCCAAAGAGTCCAAGTGCGAGTTTGTTATGATAGAGCTACTTTACTTAGGCCACATCATCAGTGCATAGGGGGTACATGTGCACCAAGAGAAGATCAGGGCCATTCTGGATTGGTCGATGCCCAAAAACATGACAGAATTGAGGAGCTTCTTCGTGTTGTGCAACTATTATAGGCAGTTCGTCTGGGGTTTTTCTCAACTTGGAGCACCGCTGACATATCTTACCAAGTATGGGGACTTCATATGGACCGAGAAATCACAAGAATCATTTGATCACATGAAGGAAGTCATGGGCACTTGTCCAGTGTTGGCACTACCAAACTTCACCTTGCCATTTGTACTAGAGTGTGACGCATCCGGTGAAGGGATCGATGCAATTTTGATGCAGGGAGGACACCCCATTATATTCGAGAGCCGGAAGCTTAGTCAACTTGAGAGGTTGTACTCCATTTATGACAAGGAAATGTTGGCAATCATGCATGCCTTGACCAAGTTCAAACAATATTTGGTGGGTAGCAAATTCGTGGTCAAGAAATCACAACAGTTTGAAGTATTTCCTTAAGTAGAAGGACCTCAGTGAGCACCAACAGAAATGTGTGACGAAGGTACAGGCATTCAAATTTGACATAGAGTATGTCAAGGGGAATAAGAAAATTTTGGCCGATGCACTATCAAAGAGACCTATGGCATGTTCTTTGATGGAGATTTTAGCAGATTGGAAATCGCACTTGTTAGTGGAATAGTCCAAGAACAGGTTCTCCTGTGAGGTGATGGATGGGAAGATATAGGATGACCAGTATAAGGTCATTGACGATGTCATATTTTATAAGGATAGAGTCTACTTGGTGCCAGATTCAGGGCTCAAGAAGAAGATCCTCACCGCAGTTCATGATTCACCTCTAGCAGGCCATCACGGGTTTTTCAAAACCTATAGACAGATCAGAGAGAGGTTCTCATGGAAGGGCCTCAAACAAGATGTTATGAGACATGTCCATGAGTGTGTGACTTGCCAGCAGAACAAGTCAGAGCATGCTCTTCCAACAGGGCTACTTCATCCACTCCCCATTCTAGAGTAGAAATGGGAGAGTATATCTATGGACTTCATCACAGGTCTACCCAAGGTACAAGGTAACAAATGTATCTATGTAGTGGTCGACAGATTGACCAAGTTTTCTCACTTCTATGCCATACCAACAGAGTACAATGCAGTTCATGTAGCCGAGCTTTTCTTTAGGGAGGTCTTCAGACTTCATGGGTTGCTGAAGAACATCGTCAGTGACAGGGATAGTCGGTTCATAGGGACATTTTGGAGAGAGTTGTTTCGGTTTGTGGGGATAGAGTTGACACCTAGCACTAACTATCACCCTCAGACATATGGGCATAATGAGATTGTCAACAAGTGGGTTGAAGGGTATTTGAGGAACTATGTAGGAGGACAACATAGAATGTGGGTAAAGTGGTTACATTTAGGAGAACACTGCTACAACACCACCTTCCACATGTCCATTGGTATGATACCCTTCCGAGCATTGTACAAATATGATGCTCCCACTTTGGTAGACTTGATCTTCGAGGAGAGCAGAGCTCCCAAGGCCAAGGATTGGATCATAGAGAGTCAGGAGATTCTCAAGTTGTTGAAATAGAACCTGCAAACGACGCAAACTGACAGAAGATAAGTGTGGACAGGCACAGGATAGAGCATAGATTTGAGGTTGGAGATTTGATTTTCTTGAGACTCCAGCCCTACAGACAGTCATCTCTGAAGAAGAGTGGGGTCGAGAAGCTCAAGCCCATATTTTATGGTCCTTACAGGATCATGCGCCGAGTAGGCAAGGTTGCTTATGAGCTAGAGCTTCCAGAGGGGAGAAAGATTCATAACGTGTTCCACGTGTCTTGCCTCAAAAAGGCAGTGGGGCAATTCATTAGCACATTAGAGGAGCTTCCCCTGTTGGATGAGGAGGGACAATTGGAGTTAGTTATAGAGGAGGTTTTGGAGTTCTGGGAGCAGAAACTGAGGAGCAGGATCATCAGAGAGTGTTTGATTAGATGGAGAGGGATTCCAGTAGAGGATGCTACTTGGGAGAGCGAGCAGGTGTTGCAACACCCTGGACTGGTATTGTTTGAGGACAAACAATTTCGGGAAGGGAGGATTGTAATGTCCCTTTCCAAATAGGAGCTCCAGAGAGGAGGCTTAATGGTCTAAAACACCCCGTTAGATTATAGCCAGGGCCAAAGAGGGGTAAATAGGGTTACTAGAGGTCACTCCAGTCACAGGTGTTATATTCGAAAAATGACATTGAGCTAAAAAGGGTTAAAAGCGGTTTTAAGTCATTATGAGATAAAAATAGAAGTCAACAGTGAATTAGGGTTTCAACAGTGACTTAGGGTTTTGGAAGTCAACAGTGAATTAGGGTTTCAGCATGATTTAGGGTTTTGGAAAGCTATAAAGGAAGGGTTAATGACCTAATTCATTATTATGCAAATTATGACTTGGCATTGAGGAGAAGAGGCACATCTCAGGAGATATAGTTCAGTGGATTCTAAGAGGATGACACCAGTGATTGATTTTGGTGTTGAGAGACACACCCTAGTCACCGAGAAGCTAATTCAAGTCTTCCATCATTCTTCAGCACCAGTTACACAATGTTCAACATTAAGGGCGCATTCATCTAGAGTGAGGGCACAACTTCTAAGAGGGATTTTAGTTGAATTATCCCATCCAGGGGGAATTCCGAGATTTACCTCCGACCCATTTGAGAGGATGGCAAGGTGCATCTTTTTCCTGGTTCCTCCTCAAATTTTGATGGAAGAATCAACTGAGACGCATTTTCCAGACTTGGATGTGTGACACTTTTGATGGGCACATTTAGGGTTCCAAAGCGACCATCAGACCAAATTCAGGGAAACCCTTCTGACCCATTTCCCAGTAGATCAAGGCAGTCGTTTTGAGACATATTTCATCTGATTCCAATGGTGGAATCACTAGGACACTTTTTTCCAGAAGAAGAGGGGCGCATTCCCCCAAGGGTATCCATCTGAGGTCCAGATTCATCAGCAGAGGGGTCCAACGGATACCAGTACTGAGGACTAGACCAGGGTGCATCATTTGGGACAGTTTCTAGGCCATTCCGAGAAGTATAGCTTCCAGGGCGAACTTTCCAGACTTCCAACAGTTACCGTCAGAGCTGCCATGGTCCCAACGCATCCATTGATTCCACAGTGCTCCCATATTTCGGGTATTAGCTTTTAGTTTCTTATTTGTATTCCGGCTAAGTTTCGTTGTTTGTTGATCTAGTCGAGTATTTTCAGTTTATTCAGCCGCATTCAACCATTTTGTAATCCACAGAGATATCATAATACAAACTTTGCAGTCCTTTGTCACATTTTTTATTTGTATGATCAGTTATATGTTGTAAACCATTGATCCTACAGACACATTAGTAGCATTTCCTAGACTAGCCAAGTCAGGAAGATTACACCCCTCCAAGTAATGAGACCATCCTTTTTTATTGGGGTGCGCTAACTGGACCTCGTCTTCCCTCTCACATTCCTTTCAAGATTGTAGTACAAGTTTTTGTTCGGGACGTTCCTCAGACACTAATAGATGAAGGTTCGTCCGTTAGTATGTTTCTCTCTATTGCTTAGCAAGATTTGGGTTATCCTCAGCTTGTTCCAGTTACGTAGAATTTGTTGGCTTTCAACAGAAGAACCAGTCAACCTTTAGGGACCCTTCCTCAGTTTCTCGTAACTTTGGGAGGGAAAAATGTCTTTATTGATGTTATGGTAGTCCAAGACCCCTTGGATTTCGATTTACTCCTTGGGCGAGATTACTTCTATGCCATGAAAGCTATTGTGTCCACTCTTTTTCATGTGATATATTTCCCGCATGATGGATGTGTGGTGACTATTGATCAACTTTTGTTTGTTGGTCCTTACTTGACCGTCAACTCAATGACTTCCCTGAATGATTCATATATGAAGTCAATATCATCCTTGCCATAGGTCAATTATGTGGCGTTGTCTCTCATGCCTTCTACTACTGATGCATATGATCCTCTCCTTGTAAGATCAGTCTCTTCTGACTTAGATCTAGTAGTTGACATGGTTATCTCTTTGGTAAGGCTATTGGAGCCTAATCACTTTACCCCCATCGTGACCCTCAACATGTGTTCCCTTTAGAGTGTGTTTCTTCCATCAAGTGAAGATATCTTGGAAGCCATGACCAAGTTTTGTCCTTTGACATGGTGTCCTTATGCAGCATTACCCTCTTGGAAGCCATGACCGAGTTTTGTCCTTTGACATGGTATCCTTCTAGAGCATTGTCCTCTTAGAAGCCATGATCAATAAGAGATCCTTGAGCATGGTTTTTTTATTTCAAAATCATTAAAAAATGAAACCAACTGTGAGCATAGTTCCTGTTTCTGTGCCAAGATCATTAAAAAATGAAACAAAGGTCTAGGGATTGAACCTAGATTCTCGAGCATAGTTTTTCTTCCCTATGGAAAGCTTGTTAAAAAATGAAATAGATTTCCCCCCCTCTCTATTTGAGTCAAGTCTTTCGTCTAGTATTTGAAGCTTCATTTCATTCACCATTGCAGTTGGACGAAACAAAGCTTGGCGGGAATTTGCTTATAGCCTCTAGACTCCATGCTGAAGTCAAGTTGCTAGCTTCTTAAGATGGGGACAAAGTACCAACCATCCCTGGATAATGATTTGGGAAGTCGCAAGCATAGTTTTCTCTGGTTCAAGCTTGTGTAAAAATGAAACCACCTACCTCAAGCATATTTTCCTCTGGTTCAAGCTTGTGTAAAAATAAAACCAGGTCCAAGCATAGTTTTCTTTAGTTTCAAGCTTGTGTAAAAATAAAATCTATCCCAAGAATAGTTTTGTTTTGTTTTAAGCTTGCGTAAAAATGAAAACAATCTCGAAATTAGTCTTTGTTATTTCTCATCCTTGTAAATACCTAAGAATGTAACCGAGTATACGTTTATCACTTTTTCAGACTCATAAAGGTTATATGAAAAAGGAACCCCCTGGAGTTCCCTTTAAGCTCTTTTCAAACTCTCTAAACATGAAAAGATGGTCGAGCGATCTTGTTCTTTTCATGCTCGTTAAAGTATTAGAAAGCACGTTTATTGAGTGGTAGTTTATCTCTTTTTTAGTTTCATCATACTACTTTACGAAAAAATACATTTTGGAGTTTTCTTTAAGTGTTTTTCAGACTCTCTAAATATGAAAAAGCCCTGAGTTTTCTTTCTTTGAACTCGTAAAACAAACATCGAAAGGCCCATATGGGACCAAACCACTCCTTCCTAGGGTTCGTTAAATATACTCCGAAGGACTCATCCAAAGGATGAGCTTATAGTTCAAGCATATGTTATCTTCCTCAAGCTTGTGTAAAAATAAAGAGGTACTCGCCATAAATGGTGGGGGGGAAATTGGGAAAGAAATGTATCTAAACCTGTATTCCATGGAAGATTCGCCTTTGAACCTGACACACTTTCACTTGCTTTGTGTCTAGTTTGGAAAACCCGCTTGTCTCTTGATCATACTCCTTTATAAGATTACAAATTGGTCTGTGATCCCTGTTGTTTAGTCAGTGTTTCCAAGACAGTTGTCGTGTCATCAATATGTTCAAAGAGAAGTTCAAACCGGAAATCCTTCTATTGTGTTGGCCATTTCTGCAGTGATTAAGCCTTCTATTGCGTCGACCATCCCTGAGTCAGTCCTAAATCACTTGTTACTCTGATCTACCTCAAATATTTTTACATGTTTCATGTCATTGATGGGGGATACATTAAGGCCCTCCTATGATGAGTCTTTTCCTGTCGACTTCAACTCATTATCCAAGAATTAGACTTAGAAACTAATTGGTACCTTGGAACTTGCATGCCTCAATGGCAAGTTTCCTATCTTTCGACAGTGGGATTTTCATCATTGACCCCTAATTGGAAGATTCCATCGAGTGTTCGAATTCAACTCATTTATTCACATTCGTTGGATTGTACTAGGTTACCTTGGGAATCATTGATATCAATGGTGACTTCCCTCACACTTGTTAACCATTTTCATTAATGACCGGTAATCAAGTGGTTTATACCATGTTCGACTTCAACACTTGTATTTGCATGGTTAGATTCGTACTATAGAGTGGTGGAGATGAAGACCCTAAATCTTTTTTGATAGATTCAAGTTGAGTTGGAATATATTCAGATTGTATTTTTGCATATATCCATAGTGTATGTCTCGTGGCTATGTTAAAATTTGAGTCTTTAATGCATATATCCACAACGTAGTTTTGGTGGCTATGTTCAGATTTGAGTCATAATGGCATGGATCCATGGTTGGTGGCCATGACCTGTCTTACTTGAATTGGATATTTTCATGTAGACATTTATTCTTTGATTCGTTTGTATTATGAGTATGGGAATGCCTACCTCAGTGATGATATATTATTGTACTGTATTTCCTTGTTTTTTGGCAGGTTTTCGACCGATGTGCTCCTTCTTCCCTACACACACTCGACAAAGTATTTCAGCTATCACTATGTTCTAACTTCATACTTTTGGGGGATCTTTGTTACACATTATTTTCCTCACCCCTATGACCTTTAATGATGTAAACCTATCCTTTGTCTTGATAAGGATCAATGGCTTGAATCCCTGAAAAAGAATGAAGATAAATTTTCCCAGAGAGATGGAATTATACTTTTCCTTTGTCAAAAACCTTAGAAAAAGGGATCGTCGCACCTTGATTAGTGTAAAGGGTGTGACGATATAGGATCATTGAAGGTTGAACCACAGTGTATTGCAACATTGTCACAGTTTTCTCAGTGTTAAGGGTGTGATGATTTTCGTATGAAGGAAAAAGGGAAATTTCTCGAAAGTTCTAGAATAGAATCTTCGAGGGTGATGTGGCCTCCGATTGATTTAGATCTGAGTCACATCCCTGATCTCTTGGGATCATCCTAACCTCCTCACCCTATCCTTTTCAACCTATAAAAGGAGAGGATTTCTCATGGGGAAAGTTAGATTGGGGAAATTAGCTTGGATTGATTGGCTAGCTTTTGGTGTGAGCTTGAGTAAGTTTTGTAGCTTTGGGATTTTCTTTGTCAAGATAGATTGCTGATCTCAGAATCCGTGGAGAAGAAGAGTGTGGGAAGCAAGGAACTGTTGGAAGGGACCTTACAACATCAAGGCATTGGTTGTATTCTCTTTTTCATATATTTATTACAGTGATATATTTCTTTCCCATAAAAGTGGTCTTATTTTATTGTATGACTCCTTGATCATATACATAGGTTTTGTTGAGTATACATTGTTTCTTTCACTTCATTGGCTTGTGTATTTTTACAGGTTCAACATCCCATAAGCCTTGGAATGGAGTGAGGATGACACTAGCGAGGACAAACACCATTTAAAAGGTATGTCTTTTATCTCTTGTTAGTTAGTATGCTTGATAGTTAAAACTTAGAGAAATTTTTATATTATGTCTTGTTTTGTTCTAGTTTCGGGGTGAAACTAGGGAGATCTATTTGTGTCTACACTTACTAATTTGTTCAATAACACACATATTTATACATGAAGTTTTCCCTCAACTATATAACAAATGCATGAGGGAATATCTCAAGTACACACATAAATATGATCTAATAGTTGGAAGAAATATCTCACAACCAACTAGATTTAACAAACTCCTCAATAATAGAATCTCACACTAAACACAATACAAGTAGGATTGAATCACTCCAACATTCTATGGTCCATATTAGATCATATGGTCAGGTCGCCTACAAGCTCCCTCTCCCAGTCCACTCCAAGATTCATTCAATCTTTCATGTGTCTTATTTGAATAAGGTCCCGGGATAAAATTGCAAAGTGCAGACCAATCTAACAAGATTTGATGAAGAAGGTTTCATTTAACTCCATATAGAAGTACCATGTGAAGCGCAAAGGCTTGTTGTCATTCACATGCAATTAATTATTTGATTTTTAATTACTACGACACATTAAATGACTAGATATATATATGCTTCATTGGATGCAAATACATCCCGAGTAATAAAATAGTAATAAGAGGTCAATACATCCCAAGTAATGAAATAATAATAAGAGGTCAGTTGTTTTCTCCATTTCCTTTGTTTCCCTCGAACAAAAATAAGAAAACATGGATGCAGAAAAAAAGAACCCACTACTATAAGGGTGTAGTGGTTTATATAAAAAATTGCATTTTTCAATATATTCATATTTAGAAGAAGATAAAGTTTTATTTGAAGTTTTTGACACTTAATTAACGGACTCTAACTTCTAACAAGGTGCTTACCTATTGTTAAATATCTCACTCATTCTATTATTGTAAATTCCTTCTTCCTTATAAGTTATATTGTAAGTAAAAATAAAGATCCAACAAACAAAGATAAGGATTTAAAATAGGTTATCAATCTATCATTTTAATCACCAACTTAAATTCATGTTAAAAACAAATCTATCTAGCAAGTCACGGGGATCAAAATTTTCAAGGTGTAATTTTTTTATCATTTCCTTCCATGTCAAGTATTAATTTATTCATACTAAATGATAAAAAATTACACCTTGATAGATTTGGGTTTAAGATGGATATGCTCTGTTTTAATACTTTGTATGTTGTCATGTACATATATATACATACATTTTTTATTTTGTGTTGTCATGTAAAGTTACTTGACAAAGTGACAACATCATTCCCCATACTCACTATATAGCACTTGAACACTCTCGGTGCAATACATGATTAAATAAATAAACAATACAATTGTAAATTTCTTCCTCTCCCACAAACTAAACTTTAAGTGAAAATAAGGGTCCAACAAACAAAGACAATATGAAAGTGCCCAATCATTATTGTTAACAAGGTGCACATGATGGTATCTACTCCTACAAGAAATAATAGCATTAAACAATGTACTATTATGTGGACATTCTTAACAACATCCATTCAATGATCTTCAATTGTACTATGGTCAAGAATTTGAGGTATTGGAGAGGTTGAGCCTTGTACTATGACCAAGAATGTGATGTTAAACTATAAATGGGTTGATAAATTATTATGTCATTACATTGATTTTGAATTTGATGTGGAACATAGAGACACACTCTTCAAATATGATACATCACCAGCAATGCACCTCTTTTGAAGGTGTTTTTTTTTAGTTTTCCAACGACATATAGGGATAGTTAGTTGTATGTTTCAACCTTCAAGCTACATGCATATATGCATTATTTTTCTTTTATTTATATCCTTGTTCTACATGCATTTAGTTTATTATTTCTTTCAACTAGTAGTTAGCTTGAGTGGACCCATTATAAAATTACAAAAGACCTTTGGCCAAATCAATAAACTTAAGCATCCATTACGATCTATTTGGACTTTGGATTTTCTTCTCTAAACTTAGGGGATTTATTTATAAGATCTAGTAGAGATATTCATCAATTGGTATTAATGCATGTGATTCAAACATGTACTCTTCCAACATTTTGGTTTTACCTAAACCCCTCCTTGATGCAAACCCTAGACATCTTTGTTGCTAGGGCTTCTCTCGGTGTCTTGATTTAGCTATTAAGATCTTAAGATCCAGTTTTATTTTGTAGCATGACCTCCTAACTTGATCCTCCTTTGACACAAACCAAATGTATTATTCCTAGGGATTCTTCTATTTCCATAATCAAGATCTCTAGGATCCAAATCCCACCCGACAATTATATTTTCAAGGAGTGTCTGAGTTGTTGGATTCCACCCTCCCACTCAAAATCATTCCTCTAGTAGTGCTTGGTCTTTCTAGAACCCTGTATTCATAAAATTTCTCCATGTAGGGATATTTCTTCAAATCAAGATGAATCTCATGTCTCCAATGTCATCCAAGATTGATTCAATGCTCTCATGGAGGCCCTAAGACACCAATCGAGGGTTCCTACTTCTAATTTCCAAATGGATACCCACCTATCATTACCCAAATATATAGGGAAAATGCAAGGTGAACTGCTACACTCATGGATTCCCAACTTAACTACATATTTCAAGACTTATCTAAAGATGAATGAAGAGAAAAAAATTCTTCTCACAAGCAATCACTTAGAGGGTGTGGTACAAGTAGGGGAAGAATTTGAAGAGATTGATTATTATCCTATAGTTGAGGAGAAATTTTAGGAAGTGTCGAGGTATTTGAACACTATAACACCAATTCCCCCAATGGCTATGAATACTACCTATGAGATAGCCATTACTCTATAGGATGGAGAGACAAAAGAAGAATTGGAAGCAACCACATATACCATACCTTTTGTGTTATAAGAAGGTTCATCAATGAAGTCCCTAGAAAATAATACAATTGGTCAAAAGACCACAAAATAGATTGGGAAAGAAGAAGCCAACTTGAGCAGTTAGTCAACTAAAGATGACTTGGAGGGCCTTGTCCAAGGAGTTGACCAACGTGACTTTGAAGATCCCCAAATGAAGAATAAATTGGAATATATCACTCAACAAGTACTCACAGTGGAAGGTGACAAAAAGGGGAAGCTCACTAGGGAGCAAGACCAAAAATAAAACAAGTGTTGGAATTAAGAATCATGCCCTAGTACCGAGATGATCTTTAAGTGGTCAAAATAATAATTTCCAATGCACTCGAAACAAAATTCACAATTGAGAAGTAGATAGAGATCAACTTAGCATAGATTCACCAAAAACAAGAACTAGATGTAGCTCCAAGGGAGAGTAAGAAAAAGAAGATTGAAGCCACCATAATTAATATTAAGCCTTCCTGACCAACACTATCCCCAATCAATTTGACCAAAGATGGTTTACCACCAAAGGGGACTCCCATATTATAGGAGATGTAAAAGAAACAACATTCAATTAATCAATAGACACAACAATAGTCAATTGAACACCAACAACAGTTGAGCGAGCAACCAAAGCAGTTCGTTGAGCACCAATAGTAATCAACCACATAGGAATCCCCACAGCAGTCGAGTCAACAACAACAAGAGAGTAAATTGGACACCGGGTCAACCCACCAAGAATAAGTTGTTGAACAACAATAACCAATTCTAGAACCATCAACCACTAGACCATTTCCTAACTCTCACAAAAAGAAGGAACATGCAAAATAAAGGCACAAAATGGAGAAAGAACAAATGTCTTCATGACCCTATGAGTAGAAGTAGGCTAAGTGGGAAAAGAAATAGTTTATTTCAAACCAAAGGATTCCTCTAACTCATAAATACATGAATTGCATCGAGCAGTCAATAAGGAAATATTCAAAAAATGGATTGAGTCATCCAAGAAACGCGGGCATTTTCGATTAAGAGAAGAGAACACTTAGAAAGCCTACAAGAGGAAATCAGAAGATAAGTTGGGGATCATACTGGTCGACCCGCTAACATACTCCCTTTATTATATTAAATCCCTTTTTGGTGACTTAGTCGATCGCCGACAAAAATTGACAAAAGAAAACTAACAGTTGAAGAATCACTAAACAAGGGAAATTTTGAATAAAGATCACTTAAATTTTGAAGAAATGAAGTCATACCTAGAAGAAATTGGTGCTCATAATTCTAGCTTGAATATGGTCCTCACAAGCTAGTCATGTTAATTTACCAATGTATGTAGTTGACTAAAGGTTACCTAAGAAAACTTGACAATCAAAGAGGTATAATGAAAAATGCATGTAGTGGGACACATTGGAAAATTAACTTTAAGAAAAACAAAAAAGTGAATCCAACATGTTGGGATAAGAATAAAAATGGTTCCAAGAGGGGATAAATGCATAGCTTGAGGACACCACTTCTTCCAAACACCTTTGGAATGTGGATAGACAAGTCCAACAAATGTCTCCATCCATGAAAAAATGGATTAATTGGTCGAGACGAAGAATATGAACATCACGAAAAAATAGGGACTAAAGAATTAGATATATTTTGAAGGCCAACTATAATAGATATCCCTGCACATTTACAAAACTTGTGCAAAAGTCACTAAGGAGCCACCCTCACAACATGCACTGCCAACATCCCCTCTAAGGCCACAATTTAAATTTTACATCCCTAACACATCATCTAGCAAGCCAACAATACTAGAAGAATCAATGTAGACAACCAACATTCAGATGGACAAACCTTTATTGTACTTATTGTATTTCTTTTTTATTTTGAAATTTTGTATATTTTCCTAACTCCCCAATCTTCGGGATGAACAAGGCTTTGATGGTGGGGAAGTTGTTACAAGGCCTATTCAATTACTTGACTAGGCAGATGGGTCAACCAAATGTAAATGATTCATTCCACAGTGAATTTTAGTTGACTATATAGTTGAGTTGAATGACCATTGGGTTGGGTCGACCAACCAAGGTAGTTATGACAGTTGCAACTACCTTCTAGTAATGAAAAAATATAAACATGCATGAATCCATGATGTAAATGGATGTTATCGATCATATACTAAAGACTACTTATTGTTAGTTACACTACTACTTTCTCCTCTTCTTCTATGTATGCATGTTTGTATATTACTTGTTATATATTATGGATGTATGAATACACTATCG
Source organism: Picea engelmannii (assembly GCA_009831015.1). Lineage (NCBI taxonomy): Eukaryota > Viridiplantae > Streptophyta > Pinopsida > Pinales > Pinaceae > Picea > Picea engelmannii. The sequence continues at coordinate 1,093,730 of ML788107.1, forward strand.
GTAACTTACATTTTGTAATCCCTTAGATTACAATAGGTATATTGTTATTGGTATTCTTTAGATTTTGGTTGATCTCTAGGCTTAAAAATATTTTTAAAATGGGAAGTTTTCCTTTTCATAATTTATAAGCTTTAGCTAACTACGAAACTTGTAAGAAGACTCTATTTAACTTAGTTTGGATGATTTTCCTACCATCATTTTCCCAATTGCACAATCTCATATTATCAAATTTCCAATACTTGATTGGAAAGGCATATCGTAGATTATATCGAGTTGTCTTAAGGATATCTCCTCTAATGATGTGCCCTAACTCTATTGAGTTGAATAGGATGTGATGTACCTCCTTTTTTGCATTAAATATAGTGTAACCTCCTCCATGAAGCACCTTCATGGATGAATAATTATTGAGTTAATACTACGTTTTCTTGATAAGAGGAATATGATGTAATTTCTCTTTAAATAATCCTTAGAGTGACCACCCTCATGCTACCTAAAATAATGTGTAATTGATACTTGGCATAGGACCCATTACTGTTATTATGCACCCATGATAGACACCCTACTACATGATAACACTAGATAGGTAACTACTATCGAAAATAGGCATGTAATTTCCTTCAGGAGTTTTCCCTAGGGAAGAGTGTAATTGTTGAAATTATTTTCCTTGACATTGCTACCACAATTAGAATATAACTCCTCGAACGATTCATATCTTTTGTGATTAAAATAGGTTCGTAACCGCTCTCTATAACTAATGAAGGCTAAGCTAATACCTATCATGTTGCCTCCTCATTATTACTCTGTTTTTGAAAGTTGGTACAAGTCCACGAAGAAAGAGGCCCTTGGAGTGTGGTAATAATATATCTCTTCAACATTATTTCCCTTACAAATAGTAAACTGACCCTAAATAAGGTCAAATTCTACTAATTGACATTGCTCACGTACAATAATATTGGTTTCATAGTTTGAACATTGACCCTTTTGTGTCTTTTCATGAGAAGCTATCTATATTCTCCTTAATAAAATATATAATTCCTTGTTCCAATTGTGAAAGGAACACCTTCACAAAATCATTGCTCACTACAGATGTATATGCCACAACAATTGTTATCAAGTACTCTTATATTGTTCTATACAAAAGGAACAAGTTTCAAAAACTTAACAACATGGAAAGGAAACGAAGTCATACACCATGCTTAATAGCATCCTCTACAACATAATCCAACATGCAAACTATTGAAGGGTGCACAAACATTGTCACCAAAGATATAACTCCACATTATGCAGGAGATAATATTGTCTATGTCCAATATAAACCTAGTTGGAGTGAACCAATAACTTCCTATCCTCTTGAATTACCGCTAAAAAAATCCATATCTTTAAAAATACATAACGAAAAATTATAGAAAATTTATATTCATAATTCTTAAACTGTTTTCTTCAAAAGGGTATTTTTAGATTTTACTTTTAAGTAAAAATTAATATAGATACAAGGTGTAGAAAAACACATGTTTAAAATCTGCAACGTTTTCAGCTTGGTCAACTTAAAAAAATTCTAGAAATTATAATATTCATCCGTTAGATTCAAAATTATAGTCATAATAAAATAGATTCTCTATAGATTGTTGCACTATATTTTATTTCTTAAAAACATAATTTTAATAATAGATACCTTGTTGTGGAAAACAATAACTCATTATCATTCCTTTCATGTTTAAGGAACCTATTGTTAAACAATTTTCAAATTGACATATCAAATCTTGAAAAAAAAAATTGAAAAATAGTCATTAGAAAGATAACAAAATTATTCACAAGTTTTGTTTTTACTGTAAAGTGAAATTCTAAATAAAAAAAATACTTTTGTATGCCGAAAGTTGAAGAACTTGTGAAAATGCAGTTTTTTTTGTCATAAAACAAGAAAAAGTGTTACCCATCTTCATGATTTTATCCATATATAATAAAACATTGTTGTAGCCTAGGTAGCATTATTACGTATTGGCTCAATATTTTTGTTCTTCAAATTTCTATGTTTTGAATATAATTTCAATAATTAGGCTTTAAAATCATAATGACCTCTTTTCTATTACATTGATAAACCATCTAGATTTTTTTTTATTGATGCTCACTACTAATGACTTGATGTATGGGGCATCAAAATAAGATCAAGTGCAAATTATCCTCTTAATAAACTTTCTATCATGCTTTGTAAGGATAAAATCTATGATAACATGCAATAATATCCATCGCTAAAGAACTTCATTATTCATATTGTTTCAACCAATAGAAAGAATTTTACTCTATGTATGATATGAGCTTGTACCCAATTAGAGGCCATATTTATCAACATATTTTTTGAACTCTTGTTTAGAATGATTGATGTATGATGAGTCTTTTCGTTGCATGTATTTTTTGTAGACAAATTAGGTACTAACATGATTTTATAATCACTCCACTAACATGATTTCCTAATCACTCTGATCTCTTTCTTTTGTGACACATCTAAGTTAGTGTGCCTTAACGTTGCATCACCTTGAAATGCAATCTTGGCCTTATCCAATGAAGAACTCAAAAAGTGGATAAGCACTAATTTAGCCTTAAACATTTGTATTATTGTTGCAAATAGTAGGATGCAAATGTCAATGTTGGAGTTGGCACCGAGGAATATAAAGGGTGTAATCTCAATGTTAATATTGTCCCTCTCCTATAAATATTTAAAGGGTTCTAACTCAATGGAAGAATATGTCTTACAAACAAGGAGTTGGTGGTTAGATTCCATCATGCCCTGTCATAAATTAACATATGATGTTGTAGTTTATTTTTAAGAATTTGGTTTTTATGTGGATTTAGCTCAATGTAAAGAATTTTTTTTATAAATGGATCTATATGTTATCCCTAAAGAGATACAAGTGATATAGTCTATTGAGAGTCACACATATTTCCATTCTATATTGTCTCTAGAGAGACCTCGCTTAGAGACAATACATAAGTTTCCTTTTGTATCAACTTGAGATGATGTAGTCATTTATTGTCTCAAATAACATCTCAAAACCCCCCTCTATGTTGCAATGTAAGAAAATTTGCAATTTTGCAACGACAAATCCATTCCCTCACTAATGTACAGTGTGATAGGAATAATATTACCATTTCAACAAAAAATCTATAATTCAAGAGATAAATACATTGAGACTTATCACTTTATTAGAGATTTGATATAGTAGGCCCACTATATAGTTAGGGGAAATAATATAATAATAAGGGGTAGTTAGGATAGACCCCTAAGAATACTCATGAAAAAATATAAATACATATGAGTATCATTGTATTGAGATGTGATGGATTATTTCTAATGTAGCAAACATGGCTTGTGGAATGATCCCTTCTATGAGTAATTGATGGTGTTTCCCTACCTTAATGTTCCTCTCTACATTCTTGTGTTGTTTATGATGTGAATGCATTTGGTATTTCTGAATTTAAAGGTTTATTATTAATCTTAAGAATTCATTTTATCTTATATTTACAAAGATTTTCTATAAGTGGTATTAGATCTTTTTCATGGGCATAAAGTGGAAGTTATTTTTTTTCTTTTTGCATATTTTTTTGAAAGGAAAAAGTGCACAATGAAATTCAAACTGATTTCTAATTTTTTCTGTAAAGAATATGAAGAAACCAATGGTATATTTGAGTCTCTCTTGAAAAAAATACCCAAGTTCAAAAATAAAATCATCCAAATTGATGTCCAAGAAATGGAGTTATCATTGATTTAAAATCCATAGATTAAGGGTCTTTTTGGTGATGGTCCCATGGATTGCAGAACCAATATCTTTAGATAGAGTGACCATATTTCAGTTAAGCTAGTGTCGGTAAATATAGAGGGTCTATGACATTTCATAATTGTGGTCATAATAGCCAATTAGAGAAACTTATCATAGAATTTATGTTCATTTTAACTTATTTGAGAAGTATCGTAGAAGTTATGTTCATTTTAACTTAGTTGAGAAGTATCATAGAATTTGTGTTCATTTTAACTTAGTTGAGAAGTCTCATAGAATTTATGTTAATTTTAACTTATTTGTATCAATCCTTAGTGATAAAAAAGCCTCCATTGAAAATTAATTTATTTATTTAAAACCCTAGTTCTATTTTTGGGTTATAACAAGAAAGATGTATTTTACATGGAAAGATGATGGTCCTGGTATTGAAAAATATGAAGCACAATCATTGTGGAAACATCATTGAATACTTAATCTATACATAGGTTTAAAATATGAAGCTTCTATATGGTAGGATTTTCTTAATTTGAATAAGATAAATGTACTTTTAAATTAAGCATATTAGCATGCATTTTCAAATAGGTGGTCTCATGTTGGAGGAAGGATACAAAGAGTACCAAGGGTTTGTTTTCATGTACAAAATTCCTATTATGGATTTATTGATGTATTCAATAGGAAAATCTTATAATTTCTATAGACATTACTAACAAGCATAATTTCAACAATGTTAATTTGGCTAAGAGATTACAAGTTCCCAAAATTATATTCAAAGCACATAGGCTGAGGGGGAGAATGTTCACATTTTTAAAGATTTCAATATTACCATAGATAAATATGTGTTGCATGCATATTTTCATGTTATAGATATGGATGATGTTGATATATTTTTAGGATATCCTTGAACAGACTTGGTTGGTACAGTTAGTATTAATGTGCGAAAGAAGTTTTTGAAACTTTGGTATAAGAAAAAAAAAGTACATTGCAAGATAATCCTCTGACTAAACAAGAAGGGTCTAAGGTGTCACAAGAAGAAGCTTGTGTAGGAAAACTATTTGCAGTACCTACCGACACATTGGATGAAGAGTCCAGTGTTGAATCAAAAGCAAAACCTATAGAAGCACATGAATAAAATCCTCAGGAAGGCCATAAAAAGGAAGAAGAAGCTAAGGATCTAAATGAATCAAATTAACCACATGTTGGCGAGAAAACAAAAAAGAAATGATAGATAAGGTTGTTATATATCACCCCCAAAACCACGTGTTGAACATGGATAATTCTAAGGATGAAATTTTATCTCAAATTGTAGAAACCTTGGCGAATATTAATAGTCCTTAATATGAAAACTATAAATGTTTGGCAATACTTTTGTAAAAATATTAAAATTTCTAAGGATTTTATACATTTTCTATAAAATTTGGGCTATTTCTCAAGTAAAAAAAATTATTCTATAAAATTTGGGTAAATCATTTTTAGAAAAAATGGAAAGTGGCAAATCCTTTTTTGGGAAAAAACATGGAAAAATATCCCATGGGCGATATATAGCCCCTAAAATTTTCTATGGTGTTGAAGAGTCAAAGAGAGAATAATTGATAATTATGGTTGTTATATATCACCACCCACACCACCTAGAGAAAAAAACAGTCATCAGGGAAAGAGCATGATTGCCAACAAACTTATTATGAACGAACATGAAACAAAAAAGGAAACCAGTATGGATGAACATGGAGATATCATAGTAGCACAGGGGCAATATGGGACCCAAGGAGCAACAAGAATCAAGCTCAAGGAGGAAATGCTATATCTCTTGACCCCATGTTCACATTTCACTAGGATAGATGGATGCTCCTGCATGGTACCAATTAACTACATTATTTAGTAGGTTATATTATATATGGATTATTCTCATGTTTTGGGGATGAAATATAAGAAGGGGATGGATTGTAATGTATCTAGGAAAGATAATATAGATAACTAGAGAGTTACCCAAGGGAATAATGAATGTAATGTGATTATAATTATGGAGCAAGTATACTTGTTAGTTGGTGAGTAACAAATAGGCCAAATAATAATAAGGGGCAGTTGGCATAAAACCCTAGGAGTACTCATGAGAAAGTATAAATACACATGAGTATCATTTTATTGAGATATATTGGATTATTAGTAATGTAACAAGCATGGTTTGTAGAGTGATTATTTCCATAAAGAATAATGATGATATTACCTTACCTTAAGGGTTTTTCTCTACATTCTTATATTATATATAACGTGAATACATCTAATATTTATGAAATTAAATATTTAATCTCAAACTTATATATCTATCAAAATTTACTATAAATAGCAATAATATCATTTAAATCTGCCTCACCTACACATATAGAGACTTTATAACTTTATTAGAGATTGGATATAGATCCATATTTAAAATTCTAATACATTGATAATTAGTTTTTAAAAATGTAATTCCCCATATGGATTTGTTGTCTTTAAAAAAAATTGAGAAGAGAAAGCATTAATTATAGGGTGGTCAATATCCACCATTGAACATTGTGGAGAGTTGTATATAGGTCATCCGATCTCAAAACAATTAAGAACCAACAACCTATACACTAGCCACTGCAACATTCAATGTTATATAACAGAGTAGATATTGCTCACCTATACACTAGCCACTGCAACATTCAATGTTATATAACAGAGTAGATATTGCTCACCTAAACATGGGGAAGAACTCTTAATTACGAATAAGTTAGTTCGTACATACATACAAGCAATATATACATTTAAGAGTGAAATAAATGTTTTTCGTTCATGCAAACATGAAATACTTAATTTTTTATATTGTCTGTGGTCCAATAAGCATGCACGTCGGAGGTTTTAAGAACAACTGTAATTGTGTTTTGGATCGAATCTTAGGCTAATTGTGGTGTCAAATTTTACAACTTTCATTGTGATATTTGTTAATCTATAAGAACAAAATTGTTACAATGAATCTGCAGATAGAGGAGGGACTTTGCCAATAAAGGTTATTGTTTAAAATACAAACACAACTCTTGTTAAAATATGCCTTTTTAATGTCAAATTTCATCAATATCATATGAAAAAGTTACTGTAAGGAATGCGTAAGTCGTCAATGCACAACATAGAATGCTAAGAAAGAATCCAATGCCTGCCCATATAGAAAAATACGATAGAAAACAAAGAAATTTCCAATTCATGCGGAGTCCTACAGAATGTGAAGAGAAACAATAGAATTTATACTCACCATCTGTCTTTTCTTCTTATTTTGTTTTGGCTTGTCTTTGAATATGAATTTGATAATTTATTATTCATACAGGACTGCTTTTAATAGACTTGAATTCACAGAGAAGATGGTGACCGCAGAAAAAAAACATTAAAAGTGAAACAGCATCAGTGTTGTGGCCCGTGGGTGGTTTGCCCATTAATGTATTTATTTGTCTACATGCTGCAGCAGGAAACGATGTTTTGTCCCCACGAAACAGAAGCTTTAATTTCAATGGGTGGAATAAGATATGATT
>ML788107.1:1118502-1129079 GCA_009831015.1 Picea engelmannii
AACTTAAAGGAAGGTTTAGGAGAAAGGACAAAAATACCACCACTACAAAGAAGGGAGAAGGAAAGCCATATTGCACTCATTGCAAGAGGGATGGTCATGATGATGAACATTGTTGGAAACTACATCCAAAGAAAAGACCAAAGAAGTTCGGTGGAAAGGGGAAGCCAAAGATCGTTGCTACAGTGCAACAATATCTTGGTTTCGATTCAGGAGATGAGGAAAATATCATTGCGGTTGGAGTACAAGGTAAAGATTCCCTTCATGCTAGTTCAAGTTCCACTAATGAATCTCATGGTGATGAAAGAAAGAGGAATGCATTATTTCACATAAGGGTTGTATCTAAACATACTAATATTGATACTTTGTTTGATCTGAGTTCCCATGTTAACTTAATATATGAGACACTTGTCAAAAAAATGGGCCTTGAAACAAAACCACATCAAAATCCTTATCCTCTTGTTTGGGTATGTGACAAAGCAAAACTTAATGTCACCAAGAAGTGTAGGGTTAGATTTTATATTGCTTCAAAGTTGGTTGATGAATTTGATTTGGATGGTGTTTCACTTGATATATGTGGCATAGTGTTAGGGAGTCCATATCTTTATGATAGAAAAGTAGTCTTCTTTTGTCATGAGAACAAATATAACCTTACTAAAGGAGGAGTGGAATACATTGTTAGAGCCCACAACATGAATATTAGCAAAACACTTGTTAGTGCAAGACAAATGAAAAGGCTCATAAACACTAATAAGAGATATGTACTTATGGCTGTAAGAGAAAAATATGTTGTAACATATGACACCTTCCAAGGATGTGATCCTTTACATAAGAAATAATTAATCGATATTGATTCTAATTATGATGAGATCTTTCAGAAACCAGAGGCATTACCTCCTACGAGGGAAATCCAACATGAAATATGTCTCTAAAGGATTTCCCCCTTCCTAATGTGGGCATGTACATGATGTCAGTAATAGAGATGACAAAGATCAATAAACAGGTACAACACTTGTTGGATCGAGGGGTCGTCAGGCCCAACTCATCTCCTTGTGGTTCCCCGATTGTGATGGTGCCAAAGAAGGATGACACATGGCGAATGTGTGACAATTATCGAGCCTTAAACAAAATCATGGTGAAAAATCGATACCCTCTTCCTCGTATAGATGATTTACTTGATCAATTAAAGAATGTTGTTTATTTCACCAAGTTGGATTTGTGCAGTGGTTACCATCAGATCAGGGTTGCAGAACATGATGCATGGAAGATTGCCTTTAAAACCAAACAGGGTCTATTTGAGTGGTTAGTTATGTCGTTTGGGCTTTGTAATTCCTCGGAAACCTTCATCCGTGTAATGAATGATGTATTCATTCCATTCTTAGATGGATTTGTAATTTTGTATTTAGATGACATTCTTATATTTAGTGGGACTTGGGATGAATATGTATGACATGTAAAGAAAGTATTGGATACTTTGTGATGGGAAACATTGTATGTAAAATTGTCCAAAAGTGAGTTTGGAAAGACTGCACTGGTGTACTTAGGTCATATTGTAGGAGGAGGACAATTGAAAATTGATCCTTCGAAAATTGATGTAATTGTAAATTGGCATGACCCCACAACTGTAACTGAAGTACGAAGATTCTTGGGTGCAGTTCAATACTGGAGGAGATTCATAGAAAAATTATCATTCATTGCAACTCCTTTGCATGCCTTGACCAATGTGAAGAACACTTTTCAGTGGGGAGGAAAGAAAAAAAAGGCCTTCGACACCTTGAAGGTAAAGATCAGTACAACACCAGTATTAGCATTATCAAATCTTCAAGAACCATTTGAGATCAAGACCGATGCCAATGCTTACGCCATGGGTGAAGTATTGATGCAATATCATAAGCCTATCTATTACCACTCTGAAACTTTTAACCAAGTTGTTGTTAACTATCGTACATATGATAAGGAGTTGTATGCATTAGTTCAAAGTGTGAAAAAATGGAAGCATTATTTGTTAGGGAAGGAGACAATCATACATACATATCACCAACCCTTACAATATCTCCAAGCACAAACCAAGCTGCAACAATCTCGACATTTTAGGTGGACGGGTTTTCTTCAACAATTCCATTTGGTAATAAAGTATAAAAAGGGTTCAAGTAACAAAGTAGCTGATATGGTTTCTAGACCTCCTATTGTTGCTTCTATTTTTTTGAAGAATGCTTCTTTATCTCATGATAGCTATGTTGAACAATATCTTGTTGATGAAGATTTTAAAGATGTATTTGAGAAGCTAACCCATGGTGCACAGGTGGAGAACTATTTTCTATAGGGGAACTTACTCTACCATCTTGGAAAACTATGTATTCCTAAAAGTGAATGAGTCCATGTAATATGAGAAGCTCACACTTCGCTTGTGTCTGGGCATTTTGGGGGAGGAAAAACCATGGCTCATTTGCAAATATTTTTTACTGGCCTCAGATGAAATAAATTGTAACCAAGTATGTAAATGGGTGTCTCATGTGCTCTACTTGTAAGTCCACTAATAGAAAATTGGGGTTGTACTCACCACTTCCTATTCCATCTCATCCATGGGAAAGTATTTCCATGGACTTTGTATGGGGTTTACCAATGTTGAAAAGAAATCATGACTACTTGTATGTAGTAGTGGATAGGTTTAGCAAGATGTGTATATTGATGCCATGTAAAAATCAGGTCATTGTAGAGAAGACTGCTAATCTCTTCTTTCAGTATGTCTGGGTCCACTTCGGGTTGCACACATCCATTATCTCGGATCGAGATACTGGATTCCTTGGGGATTATTGGACAAGTTTATGGAGAATGATGGAAACCAAGTTGAAGAGGAGTACAACTTTCCATTCATAGACCGGAGATCATACAGAGGTTGTTAACCGAATAGTGGTCCATTTTATTTGAGGTTACTTCAACAAGCATCCCAAATTGTGGGATGACTAGATACCCTATATTCAACATGCTTACAATCGAGCCTTACATTCCTCCACTGAGTGTTCTCCATTTGAGACATGTTTTGGATACTTTTCTAAGGTCCCTTTGGAATTGATGTATGGGAAAGATGTTGATCCAAATGAACAAAGAAATGAAGATAGGGTCTGGAAGTTCATTCAAAGGATCCAACAAGTGCACCAAGTGGTGAGGGAGAAATTGGAGAAAAGTCAAGCACAGTATAAGGATCAACATGAAAAGCACATGGTTGATCACTAGTTCCGGGTTGGAGACCAACTATGGATTCACCTCAATAAGGAGTGATTGAGGGGTGAAGGTGTTGATATTATGGTAGCTGCGAGAGGTATTTACCTCCATGTGTAAACCTGACAAGGATATAATACTCCAGGAAGAAAGAAGAAACCCTAATAAGTTGGCTAATAACCCTAGAAGACTTGTCATCTCAAGAAGATAATTTATATTAGGTTATTAGCCTCCAAGAGAAGAAGTTGGCCAGAAATAATAACACATACTGAATAGACAGATACCCAGAATGAGAAGTTGGCCCAGACAGTTAGCCAGAATTAGTATAAATACAAGAGGTCAGTTCTCATTCTGGCAGGCACTCTCAGAATTGCAGAGCAGCACTTGTGTGCACTGCAGTTGCCCAATTTCTACGTAGGTTTGTAGAGTTGTCGTTGCAGTTGCTGCATCTAGCAGTTATGTTTGTACTATTTGATCATCTCTTGTTGGTGCGCTATCCTTGGGGAAAGGTGTGCTACACTTTGTTTGGCTATCTAGCATAGGGTTTTCTTCCAGAGTGATTCTCTATCAAGGTTAAGGTTCTCGGAGGGTGGCTTCGACCTATGGTTGGGTGACAAGGGTATTGTCAATTGTAAAATGAGCACATCCACTTATATTCTAACAGGTTATGGGCCCACACATCCTTCATTCAGTCTAACCGCTGGAAGGAAACATAGCCGTGAGGATATTAAGCTCATTGAAGAACTGTCGCTAGGGTTTCTAGCAAGAGCAGTCACCATAGCACTGTCGCTTGGGTTACTAGTTGGTGCAGTTTTTGAAACCCTAATCCTCTCATTGACACACCTTAAGTGAAGAGATTGACCTAATCTCTGGACATATCAATGTGCCCTAGCCTAGCACATCTCGTTGTACTCTCAGCAAGCCAAGACGTCAAGTTTGATTTTGTGGTCAAATCTAGTGTTTGACCAAGTAAAAGAAGCCATGACTTATTCTATGAAGTTAGAGAACAGGTTAGATGGAGCCTCTAACTTCATAGCATGGAAGACAAGGATTGATCTCATCCTTTCCAAGAATAAAGTGTTGGATATCGTGAAAGGAAAGATCACAGAACCAGAGTTTGAAGAAGGAAAAGAGAAGGAACCACAGAACGTTGCAGTTATGGAGAAATTCAAAGACGGTGACATCAATGCCATGAGTATCATAGTCAAATCCATAAAATACCACGTAATACCCTACATCTTCCACCTTGACTCATTGAAGAATATATACGATGCCCTAACAAACCTCTCCTCAGTCAGAAACATTGGACAAGTAATGAGTCTAAAGAATGAGCTGTGTGACATGAAGATGAATGATGATGATAGCATAACATCATACTTTGTGAGGATCTCCCAGTTAAGAGATCAACTACAATCTATTGAAGAGATCATCTCAGAGAAGGAATTGGTAACCACAGTACTCAATGGTCTTCCCAAGACATGGGATACATTTGTCGCAAGCATGAACACAAGGAAGGAGTATCCAACATTTGAAGAACTTTGGATTTGTTGTGCTCAAGAAGAATCAAGGATAAGTACAAAAGAGAAACCCCAAAAGAAGTACAATGATAAAGCCTTCATAGAAAGATTCAAGAATTTCAAGAACAAAAGGAAGTTTGGTTCAAGGAGGGAGCCAAATCAAGAGAAAGACATTTCAGAAGTACAATGCTTCAACTATTGAAAGTATGGCCACTACAAGAATCATTGTCCCGAGCTAAAGAAAAGAAAGGAGAAACACGAAGCATCAGTTTCCGAAGAAAAGGAATCTACAAAGAAGACTAAGCAGGATGAAATAGACTTCTTCTTCTAAAGGTAACAATACTCTTCTTATTCCTTGTACATATCTTGTTTGCATTGTCTCTGTACATATCTTGTATATCTATCTCTTGGAAGAAATGTGTTCCAAGAAGAACTATATCGATGGAAGAACAACAAGATAAGGATTAATATCATTGGATAATACATGAAAGAATGAAGTACAACAAGGAAATCATGTGGAAACTATTGCAAGATAAGCCGAATAAATCATGAAGAGACTTAGAAGAAGCAAAGATAGAAAGAAGTCAACAATCAAGAGGAAATTGGAGAAAGACTTATGACATTTTGTAGAAGACAACAAGATGGAAGCGTGGACTCTGTTAGACAGAGAGAGCCAATTATATATTGCATAAGACAATAAGAATGCAGACATAAGAGTGGACTCTGTTAGACGGAAGGAGCCGATTATATGCACTCATACATGAAGCAAGGATTAGGAGGGAGCTAATACTATGATCCATTGAATATGATGAAATATATATCCATGGTAGTAACCATGAAAGACAATACATGCTCAACTCAACCTCGGAAGAAGTCTTCTTCGAAGAGAAGCCTTCCAGATCTGTGATCCTATGATGAAAAGAAGTGGAATATTTAGGGCATGAAATCTATAAGAAACTCCATGGACCCAAAGGCTAAAGAAAAACATGAGGAAGAACATGAAGATTCCAAGAAAGAAGAGAAGCCTGAACAACCAATCGATGTATCGAGAATCACAATATTACCAGCCTAATATAAAAGCAATCAAGTAGAACTGAAAGTTGTGATGAAGAATAGTGTACGAAAGACTTATGAATTGCAAGATCCAGAACTAGAGGTTCTCCCAGATGGAGGGAGAAGACTATGATTGATCGTTCCGGTAAACCAGACATACCTTTACATGAGTCATTATATCATCCATAGGTTGGAGTGCTACATCAAGATGAATGCAAAGACTGTTCTCCAAAGCAATTGAACAAAGTGCATATGAAGAGAAACCTCAAGACTTTGAGGCATACCAGAAAGAGAACCTTGTATACAGATGAAATAAGATAACTTGGTCAAGAACCTATAATGCACAACAAAAGTGTGGTGAAGATTCTCTCTATTGTATCAAGATGATTACTCAGTAGATCAGATCTCATGATGATAGAAGAAGTGCCACATGGATATGTTCCAGTGTTCCAACAATGATATACTTTATTGATCATAGCTACATGAAGCCTTCAGAGAAAACCAGTGCTCCAAAACAAAGTACATTTGAAATCAAGAATTACATTATTCGTGATGAAGTTCAGAAAGGAGAAAGAGGTTCTCCATTACATATCTCCATAGATGAGTAGATAAGAAGACAATTTGGTAAAGTTTCTGTCCAAAATGAAAGAGTTTACGTACTCAAGATGTAGCACGTGGAGATGACTTCCTTATTGAAAAAGGAAGAGATGAATCCCAGGTTGAGATGGAGAACTGATATGTATTGATTTATGGACAATCATTTTTCAGTTCGAAAAATGGTCCAGGATGAGCAGATTCCTTTCTAGTTTGGAAAGTGGATTGAGATTTCTGACGGACAACGATTTCCCATTGTGGTTAACATGGGAAATGGTCAATATTTCTTCTATCATAGACAACAACTTCCCATTGTGGTTAACATGGTGAGTGGTCTAAGAAAGTCTCTCTTCTTGAGGGTTACTCAAGAAGACTGGCCTGCCTCGCCGGACAACGATTTCTCATTGTGGTTAACATGAGGAATGGTCTATTTTGGAGGTTGATACAGGACAGTCTTTTCCTCTTGCGGTTAACAGAGGAAATGGTTCAGACAATCATTCCTTAGGGTTTATACATTCTCTCCAAGGTGCACTTTGATTAGTGTAGGAGGAATGGTCCAGGCTCAGTAATCAGGGATAGCCATTCCTTAGGGTTTATGCATTCTCTCCAGGGTGCACTTTGATTAGTGTAGGAAGAATGGCCCAGGGTGGGGAATGGTCCAGGTTCAGAAACCAGGAAAATTATTCTTCCTTGCTTGAGAAGAATAGTCCAAATATCTCATTTTTCTACTCTAAGGGTAGATATTCTTTCAGATCTCATAGATGTGAGTGAAAGATTGGCCCAGATGATTCAGTTTATATCATAACATTGTTTATTTACAGGTTGATATCATATGATTGTGATGAAGACTGTATGATAGTAGATGTATACTACTGTAGTGGATGTGTTCCACTGTTCGTGACTATATGTTGTTGATAAAGTACTTGTGTGTTACTTGGTGTAGTAGTGTACTACTGGATTGTAGCTATGTACTACTATGGATAGACACAATTGTTTTCTATTTTGTTTCGATTTCCTTGAAGACTATAAATAGTATTGGAAATGATTATCAGTTAGATGGATAATCAAAGGACATAGATTTCCTAGATGAAAAATGGTTCTGAGCATTTACTCTTCTAGATTAGAAGAATGGCTCGTGTATCACTCTATGGAGTGAGCATCATGTCTGATTACTCAGATAGAGTATGGTTTCGAGAGATGATGAAGTTGATGACACTAATGATGATGATGGTGCTCATGATCTAGTCTATACAACTATGTTGATGCTACCAGGTGAATGGTATGTTTTTGTGCTCAAGACCATTACCTATAATACCTCCCTAGCTAAGAGGGAGTGTTGATATTATGGTAGCTGCGGGAGGTATTTACCTCCATGTGTAAACCTGATGAGGATATAATACTCAGGGAAGCAAGAAGAAACCCTAATAAGTTGGCTAATAACCCTAGCAAACTTGTCATCTCAAGAAGATAATTTATATTAGGTTATTAGCCTCCAAGAGAAGAAGTCGGCCATCAATAATAATATATATTGAACAGACAGATACCCATAATGAGAACTCATCCCAGGTAGTTAGCCAGAATTAGTATAAATACAGGAGGCTAGTTCTCATTCTGGCAGGCAATCTCAGAATTGCAGAGCAGCACTTGTGCGCACTGCAGTTGCCTAGTTTCTGCGCAGGTTTGGAGGAGAGTTGTTGTTGCAGCTAGCAGTTACGTTTGGACTATTTGATCATCTCTTGTTGGTGTGATATCCTTGGGGAAAGGTGCGCTACCCCTTGTTTGACTATCTAGCCTAGGGTTTGCTTCCAGAGTGATTCTCTGTCAAGGTTAAGGTGCTCAGAGGGTGGCTTCGACCTATGGTTGGGTGACAAGGGTATTGTCAAAGGTAAAATGAGCACATCCACTTATATTCTAACATAAGGAAAGAAACTCAATCCTATCTGATATGGACCCTTCACCATCTTGGAGAAAAGCGACACCAATGATTTTCATTTATATATTCCACCTTGTATGTAGATGTACTTAGTTGTAAACATGCAAAACTTGAAACTTTTTGAGCCTCCCATGATCATGGATGAGGATGAGGAAGTTTCAATACCTTCAATTGATGAGTTTTCTCTTGAGATATTGGACGAGTTGAAGGAATATATCATCCTGGACAAGAGGATGAGGACTTCACGCAGAGGTGATTTCAATTATCTTCAAGTGGGCTTAAAGGGCACACATCCAAGCAAGGAAAAATGGATTGAGAAAGACAAAGTGAGGGAACTCTTCCCTCACTTAACACTTTGATTGATAAAGTATTTTGGTGGTCCAAAATCTCTCAGTGGGAAGGCATGATYCGAAAGGATCCACGGAGGCCTAGGACTAACTCATAATTCTTAGAAGTACCTCAGGAAGCTTAGAATGGCCTCAACAGATAGAGAAAGGGAAAAAATTCAAAGTCCTCAAAACTTAGCAAAATTGGAATCATTGCGAAGAGCGCGTCGCAAGATTTCCAACGATGTAAACATTTCGTTAAACAGAGTTATGGATCAAAATATATTCGTGCTCATATTTTTGGTCAACCTAGCCCAGTCAGCAGGGGTGAGTCAACACCCGTACTGCTGACATTAGCATCTATACAGGGTACATCTCACAATGAAAGAGCAACATGTGTCATGATGACATCAGGATGACATCATCATAATGACGTGACATTTTGTACAACCACATGGCAGTTCGTACAATACATGGTAGGATGACATGACAGGTGGGTGGTGTGGCAGGATGACCGTGAAGATGGATAGCGTTGACCAATGAGTGGATGCCATGTGGCCTAGTCATGGGATTCCACATGGTAGTAGGAAAATTCCCAATGAGGGCCAACAACCGAATTTTTAAAATTAAATAGGGGTTGGCCAACGACCAACCCTGATCTACCAAAATTAGTGGTGGTTCTTCCATACTTGGCATACGCCACCAAATCCAACCCCATATCCCAATGGAGTCACAAGACTTGGCACCATTGTTAAATTTGACGGAGGTTACTCCAATATTGATAGAGTCAACATGTTTTGGTAAACATTTATAACAAAGGGTTAAAAAGGGAGGCCCACGGGTTTGACCCTGGGATCTCCCCCATCAACGAATGACTTAATATAAACCCAATTTCCAACAGACCAAATGGTCATTGTTGGGTAATCCGCCAATGATTTTTATTAAAAAGTGTGTTTTAGCAATGCACAAGGAAGGAGGTGCAACAGGGTACGATTGAGCACAGAAATCTATGTAGGAGTACAAATAATTATTGCAGGCTGCAGGAACATAAATCAAGACAAGATTTTTCATGTGCCTAGGCGTGACAGTGTCAGATTGAAGCATGGAGAAAGTCATTTTTTGGTAATTCGATGCCACGAATTCAATGGTGTTGTCTGTTTTCTGATCTCAGCAAAGCTTCTGCAACTTATTTACAGAATGATGTATAGTTATGTATTTTGCCAAATTCTTTTGCTTAGTTAACAAAAAGTCCTACCCATTTGAGAGTAGGACCCAGAGACGTAGTCCACCAGGGACGAACTCCATTATCAAGTTTTTTGTTCACATTGATGCTTATGTCTCCTTTTTATTGAGTTTTCCTTCTTTATGGTGCACTTTAATTTATGCTCATTTAATACAATTCTTTAATAAGTCATAACGATGAAAAGATCTAGGATCACATTATCAACGTTATAACTTTGGACATCCTTTTGTAGACTTTTTATGGTTTCTACTAAGTACATGTTTTCCTTATTTCCTTCTCCATGTCCATTTGAATTTGTACCTTCGCTACTCAAAATGACATACAACCCCCTGACTTCCTCCTCATGGTTGTAAGTCCTCTATGTATATTCCATTTTGTTGGTCTCTGTGTTCATCCTATTTTGATCTAAATTCTTTTAAATCTCCAAAATGTGCAGGAAACAATATTTTTTAGACTAAATAATTTAACAAATTCATGAAAATTATGCACAATTCTGTTTCAATAATGCATCAGAACTCTTTCTTCTGATTTCTTGTGAAATTAAATGCCCAGATCAATTTTTTGGGTGAATATATAGACTCTCTATCCAAGAACCTTCCATGAACCTGCCATCAACACTTTTCTTCTTTTTTCCTTCATGGACTCATAGACTCATAAACTCATAATATTGTAACCTTTCTTTCATAAGTTTGTCT
>ML788108.1:34194-64484 GCA_009831015.1 Picea engelmannii
GTGGTTGAGGGACATAGCCAGTTGCAGTGCGAGGCATGTCAAAGTATCCAGGTGATTGTTAAAAAGACTTTTCAAGTAGAATCAGTTGATAGAACTTGAAAGAAGAGGAGTATTGAATCTCAGACAGATGATCATAAGCTTTTATGGGTCCAAAATCCTTTCAGTGGGAAGGCCTGATCAAAATCTGGACCAGGGATCAAATTTTAGCTCAAAAATCAAAGTTCTCAGAATTGCTTCAAAATGAACAGGTTCATAGCCCTCGTCGTCACGAACCCAACACAACTCGTTTGGGTTCAAACGAACGTCGGATGAGAGAGATATCGTGATTTGTTTGAATCGCCAAACAGGTAAAAAAAATGAGCGCTAACTGTGCAGTTCGTATGGATGTTGATGTTGCAGAGGTCGTACGCTGACATGGAAGAGGCCATACATCCGTACGTTGAAGTGGCATATGATGAAGTGGCAGTTTTGAATTGGTAGCTGAGGGCGAATGACATTGCGGCACGTGGCATTTATTGGACAAATGGTGTGGTTCCACATGGCCCAGTCATGGGTTGCCGCATGGCACCGTTGTAATTGGTTGTTGGCTAAAATATTATGGATTCCACCGGAGTCAAACCCCGGACCTCCCCACTGTGCAAATCTTTGGCAAAGGCCTCCCAACCGGCATGCCACATTGTATTTCTTATTATATATATGGTTCAAAATTTATATAAGTTTGAATTATATGCATGTCGACGGGGGGTCGGGCCAGGGCTTAGCCCCGACCCGCGGTTGTATTGTTACCATATGACCCTTTCTACACGGAGACCATGCGCGCGTGCATTTCCAATGGTTTTAAACCCCGATTTCATATGTTTTACCATATGACTGTCCAC
This sequence comes from Picea engelmannii, assembly GCA_009831015.1. NCBI lineage: Eukaryota > Viridiplantae > Streptophyta > Pinopsida > Pinales > Pinaceae > Picea > Picea engelmannii. Next base: position 35,073 of record ML788108.1, read on the forward strand.
AACTTTGCGCGCACGGGATTTTGGTTTGTTTGAAACGGTTTCAACACATGCCGCCACATATCACGCCCATAATGTAGCCCTTTTTTTATTTGCACGCATTTGAACCACTTTTCCATTACCCATTTGATTTGGACTTATCCCTTTTGCACGTGGTCGCATGGACCATTTGCCCAATGGCTTTGACGGTTAGGGGTTGGGCGCGCCCTAACCATCCTACATTTTGAAAGGTTTTTTGGTTATGCTCATGTGCTAGGCTTTAGCACGAATTTGGAGCGTGTTCTTGGTTAGAGCACATAGAGGTGTGTTTTGGCGAACCAGAGACAGCAAGCTTGAAGGAAGAAAATGGCAGGAGGCCTATCTTCTTCATTTTTTAGCCAAATGAGGTGTCGTAAAAGCCTAGCTAGGGGTTTTGGATGTTATGAATCCATTGGCACTGTTTTCATAGGCATTTGAAGACTTATTTTGCAGGTTTTTAACCATTAAAGTTTTAGAGAGCTCCAAGGAGCTTGAAGCCCTCATTGTTTGAGGTCTTGCACAAATGAGCCTATATTTTTTTTCTGTGATGGAATAATCATTTTTGGCTAATTATTATGCTATGAACACTTTGGGATAGGTTTCAAATCCATTTGAGGACTTTTACGGGTGTTTTTTCCACAAAGAAGCTCAGGGAAGCTTAAGGCCACATGTAGAAGAGGTCATGCCCGGATGAGCCATGATCTGTTTTCAGAGTTTTATTAGCCATTTTTGGGATTTTTATGTATTCTGATACCAATGGTATAGCCAGGATTTCCATTGGAGTTGAGCAGCGTCTTGTAAAAGAATCTTTGACAAATTAATCCCAGAGAGCCAAGTCCATTAATGGAGGCTCAAGGAGATGTATCCCAGAGAGGGGTGAACTCCTTTATCATCTTGTTATTGTTGTGAGTTTGATGTTTTATTTGCTGAAAGTTATGTTGTTGTGTATTTATTTAAAGTACATATTTAACCATTTAAAAGAGCATTTCCTCATACATGAACATTTAAAAGAAGATGCATAAACTTGGCACATAATTTATCTTGCATATTTAAACACATGGAGCAAGGTCCTGTAAAGTTTTATCTTAATGAAGTAGATGGTGATTGCATAGCATAACTAGTCAGCCCACTATTTTCAGATCACCTTCCCTGAAGATTTCAAAAATCCCCAAAAAGTGCTCAGGAATAGTGGTTTTTTCCCTGTTTTGACATCTCCACTCCAAACCTTTATAAATTTTGTTAGAATCATAACTGGGTATCTTCATGCCTTACTTTTGGAATCCCTATAAATATTTTAGCCTTATTTGGGCCCTGATTACTGAGCATGACCCAAATCCTTAAAAAACACTAGTTTGTGTTTTATGGAAGATTTAAGCAGAAATGGCCCGTGACCCTCATTGGCACTCTTATAGTCTTCATCACTACTAACATACACTTTAAATTTCGTCTTATTCTAAGTTTTTTCTCCTTTTATGGCCAAAACAAGTTTATGACTCCAGAGTCACTTTTTTCAATTTTCTCCTTCCCTTTCCTCATCTTTCTTCTCTTCTCTTCTTTTTCTTTCTCTTTTATTCTCTTTATTTCTCTTCTCTTCTCTTCTTTTTTCTATATCGATGAGATTTGTCTTTATTACTCCCCAATACTATCTCCTTTATCGGCGATAAAATATATTTTCCTCTCGCCAACACATTCTCCTTTATTTGCGATAAAAGATCTTTTCCTCCTGTCGACATGCTCTCCTTTATCGTCAATAAAATATATTTTCCTCCTGCCAACACGCTCTCCTTTATCGGAAATAAAATATCTTTTCCTCCCATCGACATGCTCTTCTTTGATTTTCGAGGCATGGTAATAATTTTCTTTAGCTTTTAGACAACTTTGAACTCTAAGGAAGGGCCTACTCATGATGTAACAATGTTGTCCTCTTTTTCTTTCTGTCAATATTTTTTCTTTCAGCATTAGAATGAGATTTGATTATTCTAGTGTTACTTATAACATTCTCTTTAATGTTTTAAACTTTGGATGAGAATGAGTGACAAAATCTTCATCTAGATCTAGTTTTTTGAGCACTAGATGTTGTAAGAATTATGCAATTTACTTTCCCTTATAAATGTCTCATTGGAACAACCATGAACTAAATACACATTAGATTTTTCATACCAACATTAACTATTCTTTCACTTTTTCTTGCATTTATTAAATTTCACTTCCATTTATCAAATTTGGCAGTCTTAGAATAAATTCATTTTCTTATTTATCATTGTCCTATTTTTCTTTTTTTCACTACTTTTCCTTCGGCATTAGATTGAGTTTTGATTATTCTAGTGTTACTTAACTCATTCTCTTTATTTTTTGAACTTTGAATGAGAATGAGTGACAAAATATTCATCTAAATCTTATTTTCATAACACTAGATGTTGTAAGGATTATGTAATTTATTTTCCCTTATAAATGTCTCATTGGAACAACCATAAACTAAATAAATATTAGATGTGTCAAAGTTGTCATACTAGCATGAGCTATGCTTTCACTTTTGCTTGCATTTATTAAAGTTTACTTCCATTTATTAAATTTGGAAGTCTTAGAATAGATTCATTTTCTTATCATTTAACAAGAAGAACTATATTGCATAGAGTTATTAAGCAATGATTAGATCACTAAATATAGCATGCTTATGTTGTGTCTCTCAAGCATATTGAACCCCAAATGGATAGATAAATGTACTAAAAACATTGTCAATATACATATCTAATTATTATTTAATATTGTAACTTGATTATTTGTAATTCTTATCTTATATTCAAATTTCCGAAAAAACATATATCTTAGAGCAATGCAACAATGCATAGAGCCACGAAACGAGCAGGCTTTACAAAATTTAGAATTTAAATTTCAAGCATGATCCAATCATGCATGATGGCATGGCATGGCATACTTGTTATGGCCGAAGCAGAGAACGAAGGACCAGACAGTCGGCGACGTTCTATGGGATGAGGACCGATGCTTGAGACGTCTCATCAGACTCCATGTTGTAGAAGTTGTAGCTTACTCTGTCATAAGGTGCCATCACTGCCATGATCCTTGATAGCTTACTCTTTCATAAGGTGTCATCACTGCCATGATCCTTGACAAACCACAAATGTAAATGAGATGAAGAGACAATTTAGATATTCTAGTCGATGGCAAACACACATGTCAAATATAAATGGTTGATTTGGTTGGGTAAATTATAGGTGGTGTAATTGACTAACATTTCCTCATGATCACAAGGACGATCACAAGAATCATAAGGTAGTAGCATCATTTATAATGTAAGAGATCAAATTTGAAGGGAAGGATTATATTTCAAAATGAAGGGCTAATTTTATTGTAATCCTTCTCAATTGAAGTGTTAAAATAAATTATTCTATTCATATGAGAATGAAAAAAAATTAAAATTTCAACCATAAAATAATTATTTTATAACCCATTTATTATAAAAAAAAATCAACTCTTAACTTATTATTCTCCAATCATAACATATTAATCATTAAATTAAATTCAAATAATTTGGCACAATTTCAAATTTTGTTAATTAAATACATATAATAATAATATTTTTGCACATTGATATAAAATACTCGTTTAAATGCATTACTCAAAAATATTGGAGATTACAAAATTGAATGAAGTATCATGACACTTTAACTTGTACCATCTAATGAAAGAGGTGGCAGTGCCTCCATTCCTCTCCAAGTTTCATAAATTGTGTTCCAATCTACCTCGTGCAATTCTTGAGGTGTTGATAAAGACAAAAACATCAAAGTGTCTAAAGTTTCTAGACCAAGTCTAGATCTATCATCATTTTTTATACGATTGAACTTAGAAAATCCTATTTAACAACTAGCAGTGCTAGCAGGAAGAGTAAGAACAATTTGCCACAATTTCATTAAATTTGGGTAAGACTCACACCACTCAGATTCTCCTCCACATTGTTCCCATGTTGCAACCATGCTTTTCCTTGGATATGCCCGATGCAGAGTAATAGTAAAGCTTTCCATTTCACCTTCACATTTTTCTGTATCAATTATTGGTGAGTCTCCAGTATCAATTTTTTCACATAGTCGTCTCAAACATCATTTTGTTTCAGAGTCTCTTTCATTCTCTTCTTCAAAGTAAGAATGAGGACTAAACAATTTTGTTGCATTGAATACTGGCAAATCTGTAAACTTGTCATTGAAAAAATCAATCAACTTTTGGACAAATGTTTTACCCAAGTGAACACAATATTCCCTAGTACCTGAACCAAGTGAATTAGGTATAGGTTCGAATTTTAACATATGCACATGTGAAGAACCTATATTATCAATAAACTCCAATTTCCATGTTCTGATTTCTTCAAAAAATATGAAACATGTTGAGAACCTTCTCCAAACATATCTCACAAGAATCTTCTATGAAGAAGTTCAATAAGAACATCTAATTGCATACCAATAGATGTTATATCAATATTTTCCTCTTGAAATCGTTGACTTAGCTTATTTAGTTCAGTTAGAACATTTGCTAGCAAATGAATAAAAAACTGAACTTGAAATATTGTTCCCATTTATTACATCTTTATGTTATCATGTTTCCATTCTTTTAATAATGCCGACATAATTTTGACAAGCCTATTCATCACCTGTCCCCTAGAAAGCCATCGGATTTGATGAATTTGAAGTACCTATAACTTATCAATTTGAAATAAGGCCATTAAACTTTGGAGTTCTCCATGCCTCTTTGCAGATTTTCCCAACCAAGAATATACTTTATTGGCCAACTTGTTGATATAATTAAATTCAGGAAAATAATTTGTAGCATCAGTTATAGCTAGTGCCTCACGATGTGCTACACAATGAATGCATAACAAATGAGTCACTTCACGAAGCAAATTGGCAACCAAACCTTCATGAATACCCCTCATAGATGAAGCTCCATCTAAACCAAATCCCATGATTTTATATTTTGATAAATCCAATTCAGATAATAATCCTGACAAGGATTCATACATATAAATTTGGTTGCATGTGTCGCTCTTCCCCCATCCATTAGATATGTAATATATAAAATATGGTGGTGTTCCATTGTTTTATCTGTGATTTCATCCACTATAATAGAATAAAAAGGACTAGAGCAAATTTCTCCCTTCAATATTTTTCAGTAAACCATTTTTGTTGCAAGTAAAAACTCTTTTCCAAAAGTAATATTAGTATATGAAGAGTATTCATTGGTTAAAGTCATATTGGGTGTTCCCTTGTACCTATGCAAGTAACACAAGTCTTTATACAATTCTAAAGGTAAATCGTTTATAGCCACAAAATATATAGTTTCCATCACACTGATTATTCTGGATTTCTCAATATCAAGCATGAGTTCAACATGTTTTGTGATGGGTAAATATGATTGCCTTGATTCACTCTCCAATAGTTGAAGTGAACATTTATGAGCCTCAGATACATCATGAACATTTAACCCAGATAATTGGATTGTACCCATTTGTGTATTAATTGGATTGTACCCATTTGTGTATTAATTTCCATCCATATTTAAATGTTCTTTTCGGAGCTACCCCCTTGCCTTTATTTTTTGGAATACCTTCCTCTTCAATATTAATATCATCCTTAAAATCAACATTTTCTTCAATATTTGTATCATCTTTCTTCAATTTAAATGCATCAGCGAGTGTTATTTTTCTTCCATGTTTTTTAGGTCAGCCAATTCTAGACATTTCTTCTTCATAAATTCCCTGTTTTTATATAGAAAAAAAAAATCATTAAAAATAGATGAAAAAATATTATATTATATGATAATAATAGAGAGTTCAATTATTAATAAAAACTACATATGTGAAATTGTTACATAACTAAAGTAAAATTGTCATTAACCTAAATTCTTGTCAATATTTATATTGTAATTCACTCATTATATAAAATTTGCATTATGATGAAATTTTGTTCATATCAATTATATAAAGAAAATATTAAATCATAATAAATTATATAACATTTTTTTATTCTATTATTAACCAATAAATTTATTTTCAAATTATTTAATTTTACAATTTATTTTTTTTATTAAAATTTATAAATTAATATTAATTTTAAAAAACCATAATGTAATCATCAATATCATTATAAAATATAAAAGACAATAAATAATTTATATAGTAAATACTTATTAGTTCAAATAGATGTTGCAATTATAACAAATATTGTTTCTTCAATTATTTTCAACTAACACATTATACTATTAGTTTAAACATAAAACTATAAATTATTCCATTACTATTTGTGAAACTTATTTATTCAATCCTTAAATTTTAATATCAAACATCAATATTAAATCACAATGTCCATGGATGTTAATCATCATATTGATTATTGAAGAAATGTATGCACATGAGAGTTCTAAATTAAGAAATTATTATGTCACAAAGAATATCATTATATTCAATAATCTATCTTAAAAATCACCATTATAATGATTTACCAATTACAAAATAAACATTATAATTAACAAATTTTACAATTTTTAACATTCTTACCAATTCCATTATATATTTATCTACACTAACCTAGTTGAAATTTAACTTATAATTAAAACATTCTAATTAGATATCATAATAACATACTCAAATGATTTCTAATGTATTTTCCAAATTCCATTTTATTAAATCCAACTCCTTATAAATTGAACATATATATGATATATTTATCAATTCTTTTATTATTAGTTGCATCTTTTCTTTAATTTAATATACTTAACACAAAATTACACACAATAATAATTCAAGTAGATGTTTTTTTCTTCCTTTTATTAAGTAAAGTTAAAAATTTGTAATTGGTAGTTGAATTAATTTCTTATAATTATATAATTAATTAACTAAAACTAAAAGAAATATAAATTAATAATAAAATAAAAAACTAAAATAAACATAATTAATAATCAATTAAAACTAAAATAAACATATTAATATACAAGTTATAAACATTAGCAATTAATTAAAATAAATTAAATTAATAAAATACTCATTGGTGTTGGATGATAGGAAGATGAAACTTTCAGCCTATTTGTGGAGAAGAAATGAGGGGGGGACAAATTCTTTGTAAGTGACAACCCAAAGTTTCAGATCAATTTTAACATCAATAAAACAATATAATTTGATAATAATATTTTACACATGAAATGTACAAATGCCAACCAACATTTAAAATAAATAATAATTAATTAACTAAAATTAAAAAAATATAAACTAATAATCAATAATAAAAAAAATACAAATTAATAATAAACTAAAATTAAATAAACATAATTAATAATCCACAAAAACTAAAATAAACATATTAATATTGAGGATACACATTAACAATTAATTAATTAATATTAAAAAGACTCATTTCAAATGGACAAGCCAAATACTTTAAGTAATTTAAAATAAATTTTATAATTGTATAATTAATTAGTTAAAATTAAAATAAATATAAGTTAATACTAAAATTAAAAACATAATTAATATACAAGCTATTAATATTCACAATTAATTAAAATAAAAAAAAAAACACAGAATTTTGAATAAATTAATTAAAATAAAAAAACACACAAGATTTTTATGAACTGGATCAACTACATTTTTATTGGTGAAAACCCAAAAATAAATAAATTACCACTACACCTTAATTTCTTCAGCTCATACACGACGTGGACCAGATTTATCCAAATAGGCATTGATCTGGCATCGATATGATCAAAGCACAACCAACCATACAGATGGATATTGAAAACCAAAAGATAAGAAATTACTGTATTGGGCACATGGGATTGGCACTTCAAAAAAAAGTAGTGGAATGTGGAGACAACCCTTTGTGAATCCAGAAATATCATTAGCATCAGATGGATATTAACAACATTCGGCCACAACACCATGATGATGCTAAAACCCTCTAGGGGAAAGGATTGTACCATAACACCACAATTGTTTATTTGGGACAGGGATGAATGTGCATTCCACATAGAACCTGTGGATATTTGAGATCTATCGCTTGCATAACATGCCTGCTGAATATTAACATGGCATGTGGCAGAACCCTCCCCTTTGCACCAATGTCCATACAAAACAACAAACACATTCATAGTATTCAACTTTCAACATTTATATCCAGTACATACAGTGCATCAAACAAACAATAGTTGTTAAATCGCATCTGCCAGAGAAGATAGAGAAAATCACACTATTCGAAAATTAGCCGAACAAAGATAAGGGATTTTCTCATTTAAAAAAACAATAAAATAAATTTACACAAATTGGCACAGAAGATAGAGAACTCCTATTAAAAAATAACAAAACTGAAAATCACACTGTTTGAAAATTAGTTGAACAAAGATAAGGGATTTTCTCATTTAAAAAAACAATAAAATAAATAAACACAAATCAGCAAAGAAGATAGAGAACCCCTATTTGAAAATAAAAAAATTACTTACAATGTGTAATAATATATCTTCCAATTTCGAATTCGCAATTGTTGTGTTTAGAGAATTCACTTCCAATTCATAATACTAGTTGTTGGTGGTGTTTAGAGAATTCACCATTTGATCTTTCATCTCTGTGAGTTTAATAAATAGAATATGCATGCATTAGCTCCATAAAAATAGGATTGTATTTTAGAAAAAATATAACAATTCTTTTTTTGAACTGACTTGACATATGAAAAATTGGTAACATTTTTTTTATTTTTTTTACTAAGATATAGAAATATTGTTAACATTCTTTTTTTATTACTAAGATATAGGGGGAAATGACTAATAAACTAAAAAACTTATAAAAACAATAAAAAAATAAAAAGTAGAACTTATTAAGGAAATTTACAACCCATAAAAACAATGAAAAGTGAATACATTAAGAAAAAATTTCTTGCCCTTCAAATGAAAAAATATGAAATAATTTCTATTTCAAATCTGACAAGTATTTTTTTATATTAATTTTCATTTGCATTGAAAATAATTTTAAACCCTTCTATGAAGAGCTACAAGGCTCTTGAAAGGCAATGAAGACCTCAATTTTGATTCCTCACCGCGATGACATTTTACCCATTCTTAAGTGACAAACGTATGTGCGGTTGTGATAGCACAAAAGTATGTAAGGATGTAGAAGCACAAAAGTATGTTAGGCTCGATAGCATTCTACCCATCCTTATTCCTTATTAGTCCCTCCCTAGGACTATAGCTATCAGTTTCAGTTTAGCGTTGATCTACTATTAGTTCTATGTTTGACTAAAGTTTTNATTTTATTGAAATTAAAATAAATAGATAAAATGTATTTTTCTATCATGTTATTGGTTTTCAACTTGAAAGTTGCAGTGTGGCAGCATGCATAGTGTTATTGGTTTTCAACTTGAAAGTGTTATTGCAGCTGTGGCGGGTGCATATTCATTAGCATCTTGTGGCTGCGTGCATATTCATTAGCATCTTGTCAGCCTTGCCATTTGTCTCACTACCTCTGCCTTACCTTGTTCAGAAATCTCACCTTCTTCCTTCGACTCTGCCTTTTTCAAGAAGCTCATGGCCTTCTTCCACTTCACCGCACTAGCTTCAACCTCAGTATAACTTTTTATTCTAATAGACATTGATCCTCTCAAAATAAATATCACAGCTTGTGGAATCAATTCCACTTCTAGAACATTGGGTCCTATCTCATTCATGCACTGCCCACCTACCTTAGATGTGCTGGTTCCTGCACTGCCCGCCATAGATGTGCAATATTTATGTCATTCTCCTCACAACACACAACGTTCTCTAATTTCTGAAGAATAACCTTGAATTACTGAAGAATAAGGTTTTCCATCCTCAGAAAATACACAGAACGTGTTGGGCGTGCCAAACCACCTAAAACGCATGCATATTATATATATGCATGTGGTCGACCCTGCTTTACACCAGGTTTCCGCAACAGTAGGGAGACCTACGGAATGATCCGTGGCAACAAGGAGAACCATCGAATCATCCATCTGGCAAGGATGAGAGAACCAAATACCAACTAAGCCGGTGGCAGGTGTGAGATTTTACTTTGTTGAACCTTATGCAGCTAGAGGTAGACCTTCTTTGATGGGTTTCTTCTTTAAATCAGAGCAGAGCATGTGGTAGGAAATATGATTTTAGTATATTACAATCAATAATTTAGATATAGCAGTGATGCTCCATCTATATCATCTTGGAATGCAATTTCTAATGTCTGTCCCTATAATGGCATGTTACAATACACTCTCTCACATGGTCTCTATCGTATTTTCAAAGCACTATGATGGTTTGAGGAAAAATGTCAGTTTTTTCCATGGACATATATATATGTAATACTGTCCTTTTAAATATGAATAAAAATATTTTGGACATATATATGTAATACTATTTTTTTAAATATGAATAAAAATATTTTGTTAAGATAAATGATGGCTAAAGCTTTCTAACCATGTATGTATATATATGTAATATCATTTTAGAAATAGAAAATACTTTGTTAAAATAAATGATGAACAATAGTGAGATGAATTTCATGGTTGTGTTGCTTATAGTGGAAATAACAGAGGGACCTAAATCTCCAACCATTCCCAATGGAAACACCATTCTCTCACAGTAATCACAACCATTAGCATGCTAAGATTGTCAAATCCCATAGAAGTGATCAACATAATGTGTATGCCCTAATTTCTCAGCATCATGTTCTATCAAATTCCATAGAAGCGATCAACATAATGCGTATGCCCTAATTTTCGAGCATCATGTTCTGAATTGATTCAAAAGTTGGAGGAAAAAGAAGCCCTGAGCGATATATAAGAGTTGAAGAATTTCACTGCAAAGGTAGGTGAGTCAGTCCTTGAAAAGAAATTCCACCTATCATTCTTTGGGCTAGTAAGATCGGGTAGTCCTGACATTGCTCAGGTTGAGCTCTGCTCCAAGTGAAATTGATTAGCGGTGCAGCACAATGGTTGCAACTTGGAAAATGGAAATTCGATGAATGTGACCTGCAGATACATAGAGGCAATAGTTCCCTCCATCAATATTTCTAACATAACTTTTTCCTTCCCACGCGATTTCCAGCACCTAGAGCATCTAATGAATTTCTCTATGAAAGGTTTGAAAGTGTGGGTGGATACACGACGACCAATATCCAGCCTACTATGCAGCATTGAATGCTGGGGCAGGTGGACTATAGACTGTTGGATTTGATTTTCTTTTCCATCCGATGACCTATAGTCTATTAGTTGTAACCTCAACAGCATGTGACTGTATATTGCCAGTTTTTTTGGCTAGCTATATGAGTCGTTAGGATTTCTTTCTGTCTTCTTGATTTTTTATTTTATTTTCCTCTATATAAGTTTTCCCTATCATCTAATACAATTGCGCTCTGCACATTTTGGTTTCCGACCTGTCTAATATGTTTCTTGTTTCTTGTTTAGTCTGTGCAGTTTCTTGGTTCAACGCGTAGTCTCTTCTTTCTCTGCGCAATTATTTTGTCTAGTCCGTGTAGTACATTGTTTTGTCTGCACAGTCTCTTGTATTAACTGTGCAGTTCATTGTTTTCTCATGGTATCAGAGCTCCAAAGGTAAGAATCTCCATAGAGAATGGAGAGCAGACCACTCAAAAAGCGCAAGAGGCATTATAGAGCATGAAGGCATCACAATATCACACACTCCACAAGGCTGGATCATAGGAGCGTGAACCAGGATTGTGGTTTGACAACAGATCGAGCCCAAATCACATCGAATCGAGGAATTTACGCTCAAAGCCCAATCGTCGGTTCTTGAGAATTTTCCCGCTCGTTCTTAAAACATTTTGAGCATGTGTCGATATTTCATTCCCTTTAGCATTGCACATTTCTCATGGTAGTGGGACACCTTGTTGGCTAGCATGGGGAGTGAAATTCGTTGGCATTGGAAAGATCGTGCACACCAAATCAGATTCAAAATTTACAGTGCACACTCCACAAGAACACACACAAGCCATTCTTCTTGCAGCTCACTACATCTCTGGAGAGAGGACATAAACGTCTTGCCATTGTTGCTCACGGAGAAGACCCAAGACCATTTTTTTTTTCAAGTTTTACAGTGAGTTCTCAATAAACCAAGTTGAAAAGACTGGTATATTTTTTTTGAACTGAAAATTATAGGGGGTTTTATCTTAATCACTGGTGATTTTTTTTACTCTTGAGGAAGGGGACTAAAGTTACTTACAGTTTTGTTTTACTGTTCTGAGTTTTTTTTTTTTTTTAAATGGTCAACTCTAACAATTTAGGGCCAACAAAAGGGCCAATTTTACTTGGCAAGAACTATGAATTTTGGTCTCTTAGAATGAGATCCTTCTTACAAGAACAAGATTGTTGAGATCCAGTGGATCATGGCTATGTAGAATCAAATCCAACAGATCTAGCAACCATGACAAATCAACAAAGAAATGCTTAGGAAGAACAGAGGAAAAGAGAGAATAAGGCCAAGTTCTAGATTCAGAACCCAATGGATGACTCCATTTCCTCAAAAATCACAGGTGTTGTTACATCAAAAAGGGCCTGGGACATCCTAAGAACAAACTACTAGTGAAATGACAAGGTCAAAATAGTCAAGCTGCAGACCTTGAGGACACATTTTGAGACCTTAAAAATGACAGAGTCTGAAAATGTTGATCAATTTATGACCAGAGTCATGGGAATTGTGAACCAGATCAGGTTGACTGGTGAAGCCATCCCTGATCAAAGGATTGTTGAGAAATTCCTCAGAATTCTTCCAAAGAAATTTGAGATGGTTGTTACATCTATACTTGAATCCAAGGATCTGTCAATGTTTTCAACATATAAACTAATGGGTTCTCTATTGTCACATGAGACCAGAAAACATATAGAAAATGATTCAATATCCAATTCCTTTTAGAAACAATTATCCTTCAACAGAGGAAGAGACACAGGCAAAGGCAGAGGTCACATAGGAAGAGGGAGAAGTCCAGGCAACCATCACTCAGGTGAAGGTCACACACATCAAAATCAGAACTAGAATTTCCATCCTCAAAGAGGAAGAGGGAGGAGATCCAATGACAAAGCAAGCATATAATGATATTACTGCAAAAGGTATGGGCACTATGAATCTAAATGCAGGAAGAAGAAAGAAGATCAACACCTAGGAATATAAGGGTAATAAATACAAGCACTCGAGCTAAAAACCCCAATATTTTTGTAAATTTATCCACGGTAAGCGTTGGCTCGCCTTCATAAGGTGCCATCACTTCCATGATCCTTGACAGACCACAAAAGTAAATGAGATGGAGAGGCAATTTACATATTCGAGTCGATGGCCAACACACATGTCAAATATAAATGGTTGATTTGGTTGGGTAAACTATAGGTTGTGTAAGTGACTAACATCTCCTGCATCATGAATCAGAAGGTAGTAGCACCATTTATATTGTAAGGTTGTGATAGAATTTTACCCATCCTTAAGTGAAAAAAGTATGTGAGGTTGTGATAGCACAAAAGTATGTAAGGTTGTAGAAGCACAAAAGTGACAAAAGTATGTTAGGCTTTATAGCATTTTACCCATCCTTATTTTAATGTTACAACCATGGATACACTTGTGACATCAAAAACACATTTAACATGAGTTGTGTATAAATCCATATTTTAATGTTACAATAATCACATTTTTTTGACACTAACAACGCACTTAATATTATAAGTAGATATATAAGTGATGCTCTTTTACGCATCTAAGCATTTTAATTTGAGATTGTAATAGTGGTGTGTAATAGTGGTTAGAAACTTTGTAGGACTCATTGTGAATAGAATGGATCCCACAATTATCATAGGAATTATGTCTTACTAAAAAGGATTGAACCAACCAAGCCATCTCTGGGAGCTAAGTTATGTGTGAGTGTGTCAATTATTTTAGTCTCAAAGGTTAACTCAATCGATTGCACCATCTACTAAAGACATGTTGCCAACAAAATTCCTTGGGGTTACCAACTACTCTTATGGTTGGTGGTTGGCATTGTCCTCTATCAAATATTCCATGGAATATGGGGGAATCACACAAGGTTTTCATTTAAAAAAACAAACATAGTGGATTATCTCAATTTTCTCAATTGCTTTGAACAAATTATTTTGAGGCAAAGTTCAACATGAGGCCTCTAGTTTTGGTCTAGTTGAGGTTCAAGTCCCACTAAGTCTTGCAGGGTTACCAACCGCTATTGTGTAGGCAATTGAGTTTCCCTCCATCCCAAAATTTTGGGGAATGGGAAGAGAGGGCACTCCCAAGAGGATTTCCTTGGAAGAAATTTGCATGTTATTAAGATATTAAACTAACATTATTATTATTATTATTATTATTATCATTTGTCAGTCTATGCCACATCAAAGTTTTGTTACATTAAACATAAACCCTTCATGTTAGGTTGTAGAATATGTCTCTTAGTGCAATACTTAGGAACATAAATGAGGCACTCAATACATAAGTAACACACATAGACATATGTGATGAAATCATGCACATAAGTAACACATCTATCAAATATGTTTAACCATGGTTGGATATATGTATCTATCATTAAATGTAGTTTTAGGGTGAGTGCAAGCTAATGATGGTCTCTCATGATGTGTTAGTGGAAATGCAAACTTGGAAAAACAACAATTTGTTAACTTGGAGGGATTATTCAAGGTACTTTTACAATGAATTTGAATATGGTTTAAGATGAAACGTAGGAAATTGAATTATCTTTCTGAATATACAACTTTTTTTCATAGAAATTGTGAATAACTATGTCAAATTTGATTTTTTCTAACAATGGTATCTTATTTTTCCAACAAAATATAAGGTATATGTTTTTGTTCATGCAGTTGTTGAGTACCTTAATGATGGAATTTCATTCCAAAAACTTGTATACTTGTAGAGAAACCGTTTTTCTTGTTCTGTGTATTTTTTGGAAATTTTAATATTAATTTTATAATTATTTTAAATTATCAAAGTCAACATATGCCCGAAATTACAACGTCTTTTGTTCATGCAAACTAAGAGGATATTAACATGATCAAAACAATTTTTTATTTTTTCTATTGTAGGTATCGGTCTCCTCTAGTGCAACATATAACTCATTTGAGAAATGGTTAAGTCGAGAAAAAGTTATAGCACGAGAGGTATGTATTTTAGGATTTTGATATATGTGAATGAAAAAATAGTAAACAATATTAATTTTTTTTTAAATTATATATTTGAAATCTGCATAGTCGACTCTATCTATGTCTATAGTTTCATTAACAACTGAATTGTTTAGCCTGTAGAAAAATAACGTCAAATACATAGATATAAAAGGGTATTTATAAAAATGGAGGGTTTTTTATCAATTTGCATACCGAACCACTAGGTTTGTCATACCGAACTTAAATATGAGCCAACCAAGTTAGCATACACATTGTCAATCCCACCCAAAAAAAATTGAATTCAAAATAATGTGTGTGCATTCTTAAGAGAGTGCACACGCTCTAAGAACACGCACGTGCTCTAGGAACGTGCACATGTTCCTAATAATGTGCACGCTCTTACATCTCCTCTCTCTCTCTCCTACATGTTCCTCTCTCTCTCTCCTACATCTACCCGCTCTCTCTATATCCCTCTTACTCTCCCTCTCGACTCCCCATGTCTGTCTCCCTCACACTCCTATACATGGTAATACCTAGAAATGGAACAACTTAGACATCACAAGGCATGGAAATATGTAGACCTAGACCTTACCTTGACATCCCTAGATTCTCACACCCACTCCCTCTCTATCCCCCCCTCTTCCACTCTCTCTCCCTCTTCCCCTTTGTCCCTTCCTCCCATCTCTCTTCCACCTCTCTCCCACCCTTTCTCTCTCTCTCCTTGTTGTTAATATCAATCTCACTCTCTCTACCCCTCTTTCTATGTCTATTCCCCCTCTTTATCTCCCTTTGTGTCCCCCCTTCCTCTCACTCTCTCTCTACCCCCCTTCTATGTCTCCCTCTCTACTTCCCTTCCTCTCAGACTTTGTTTCTACCCCTTCTCTTTGTCTTTCTCTCTCCCTCTCCCACACTCTAACACACTCATTCTCTACCTCCCCTCTTTGTCTATCTCTCTCTCCCTCCCACACTCTAACACACTCACTCTCTACATCTCCTCTTTTTCTTCCTCTCTCTCCCTCTCACACTCTCGCACACACACTTTCTATCCCCCCTCTATGTATTCCTCTCTCTCCCTCCCACACTCTAACACATTAACTCTCTACCTCCCCTCTTTTTCTACCTCTCTGTCCCTCCCACACTCTCGCACACACAC
This sequence comes from Picea engelmannii, assembly GCA_009831015.1. Lineage (NCBI taxonomy): Eukaryota > Viridiplantae > Streptophyta > Pinopsida > Pinales > Pinaceae > Picea > Picea engelmannii. The sequence goes on from ML788108.1 coordinate 51,426, forward strand.
TTTATATCTCCCCTCTATGTCTCCCTCTCTCTCCCTCCCACACTCTTTATCCCCCCTCTATGTATCCCTCTCTCTCCCTCCCACACTCTAACACACTCACTCTCTACCTACCCTCTCCTTCCCACACTCTTGCACACACACTTTGTATCCCCCTTATATGTCTTCCTCTCTCTCCCTCCCACACTCTAACACACTCACTCTCTACCTCCCCTCTTTGTCTTCCTCTCTCTCCCTCCCACATTATCGCACACTAGAAATAGTTGTACATTGCAAGGAAAGACATGGTAAGGAAAGAAATTCTCTTGAACTAGACTTGGAAAGACATGTCAAGACCTAGACCTAGACCTAGACCTAGACTTAGACCATGATCTAGACCTAGACCTTGCCTCGCCATGCCTCACACTCTCACATCCATTCCCTCTTTGACTCTCTCCCTCTCTCTCTCCCCACCCCACTCTCTCCCCCCTCCTTCCCTCCTCCTCTCTCTGTCTCTATCCCCCTCCCTCTTCCTCTTTGTCCCTCCTTACCCCTATAATCGCCCCCTCTCTCTCTCTCCTTGTTGTTATTATCACTCTCACTCTCACTCCCACTCTCTCTCTCTCTTTACCCCTCTTTCTCATTCTACCTCCCTCTCTATCTCTCTCCATCTCACTCTTGACCTCTCTTATGCTCTTCCTGGCTCTCTCCCTCCCTCCCCTTCTTCATATACCCCCTCTCTCTCTCTACCCTATCCCTCAATATCTCCATATCACTCTCAATATCTCTTTTAATCTTGTTGGCTCTTTCCCTCCCTCCCCTTATCTCCCTCTGTTATCGGACTAATCGATAGGTGCAGACACTAACTGATCTCCCTAGATCCACCTGGATCTAGAACAAAATAGGACAGGACATGACTCTTTCCCTAAGTTTTGACCATTGAATCAACTAGTAGGAAGGAACACGTAACATACATTTATATCGCTTCCTAGGGTCTTTGTTGCTCCCGCTTCGCTCCGATTCTCTCGTGAGGTCAAGACCAAGACAACACAAACCAACCAAAGTGAAGATAGCACAATATATTCAACAGTTAACCTATGTGTATGATCAAGAAATTACACAATAAAGTGGAAATAGATTTATGGGAAAGGGACATGCCACTGTATCATATTAATGGAAAGTAAAGATTACAACCTGAGCCTTGATGTCACAAACTTCCTTTCGATGTCCCTTGGCTCCGACACACACACTTGCTCAATCCTTGCATGAAGAAGATCAAATCCTCTTGATAGACTTGCTAGAGTCTCCAAGCTGTTGTTCAAGCTTCAGTCCTTCACACAATTCTTTCACCAATTCTCCAATGAATCTTGCTTAACCTTTTCCATGAGAATTCCCTCAATATATAGGAGAGAATGAATTAGTTACTTGGATAAGAATGATCCCAAAATATCAGGGAATCTAGTACTAGGTAACCATTCAAATGCCAACCCATCCTTCTAGAAGATTCCCTTCTAGAAACATTGGGAATTCATCTTTTTCCATGCTTTAGGAAGATTTCACACCCTAGCTATTCAACACAGGTGTTGGAAACTAGGAGAACGCCTAATCGAAAACCTGCGAACAACCAAACATCTGTAGAATATCATATATATTAATTCTGAGGTAGGCATTCCCATACTCAGATCATAGACTGATGACATTGTAGACATGGGTCACAGCCACCAATCATACACTGTGGATCCATGCCATCAAAAGATAGCATAGCCACCAGGAATACACTGTGGATCTATGTGAAAAATTCAAATTGAGATGGCATAGCCACGAGACATACACAGTGGATCTATGCGTCGCAGATTATACATACTCCATCGCAACCTGGACAAAAGAGATGATATCCAGGGTCTACAATCTCGTCGCCCAAAGTATGAATCTGACCATGTGATTACATGTGTTGAAGTCGAACATGGTAGAAACCACTTGATTACCGGTCATTGATGAAACCGTTAACAAGTGCGAGGGAAATCACTATTGATGTCAATGACTCCCAAGGTACCCTCGTACAATCCATCGAGTGCGAATAAATGAGTTGAAGTCGAACATCCAATGGAATCTTTCAATCAGGGATCAATGATGTAAACCCACTGTCGAAAGCGAGGAAACTTGCCATTAAGGCATCCAAGCTCCAAGGTACCAAATAATTTCTAAGTCTTGATTCTAGATAATGAGTTGAAGTCGACGGAAAAAAACTCGTCATAGGAGGGCCTTGATGTATCCCCCATCAATGACACGAAATGAGTAACAGATTTTGAAGGTGAAACAGAGTATGATGTGAATTGGACTGGACACAGGGAAGGCCGACACAGAGAGAATGGATAACTGCAGATGGCCGACTCAACATGGGTTTCAGATGGACTTCTCTTGAACATATGAATGACACGACCAATGATTTGGAAGCATTGACTCAAAGACGACACAGGGAATGACCTTGTAGCAAATCGAATGAGAGACAAATGGATTTCCCAAACTGGCTTCAAATGATGAATAGGGGGTGTCATGTTCAAGAACGACACTTACTGCCAATCAATACGAAGATGAAAACATATCCCTTTCCCAAATTTTCCAACACCATTTCTGGCGAGTACCTCTTTATTTTTACGCAAGCTTGAGGAGGATAACATATGATTGTTGATGTAAGTTCATCCTTCGGACGAGTCCCTCGGAGTATATTTAACAAACCCTAAGAAGGAGTGGTTTGGTCCCATTGTGGGTCTTTTGATGTTTGTTTAACAAGTCCAAAGATAGAAAACTCAAAGGTTTTTCATGATTATAGAGTCTGGAAAAACACTTAAAAGAGAACTCTCTCAGTTCATTTTTCGTAAAATAGTCTGGATGAGACCGAAAAAGAGATAAATTATCGCTCACCAAACGCTTACTTCAAATACTTTATCGAGCGTGAAAATAGCAAGGTCGCTCGGCAATCTTTTCATGTTTAAAGAGTCTAAAAAGAGCTTAAAGAGGACTCCAGGGGGGTTCCTTTTTCGTATCACCTTGTTGAGCCCGAAAAAGTGATAAAAGTATGTTCGGTCGCGTTCTCACATATTTACGAGTGCAAGAACGGGCAAAGACCACGCTCGAGGTTTTATACAAAAACTCTAAAAAATAATCAAAACACGCAATGACAAAGAAAAATACATGTCTGTATCCCTGTATTTGACCATCAAAATCATCACGCCTACAAAAGTTACACTCAACATGACATTAGGGATTAGGGTTTAATATATAAATAATCATAAAAAACCAAATGACATAGTAAAAGTAAATAAAAATGAGTAAATACTCTTTTTACCACATCATTTTTACCTTTCCACTATTTGAGCTCAAAAACCCCTCTTTTACCCTTCAAGTTCGGCATCAGATTGTAGGAGATACGAGATACCATTCAGTGAGCCATCAGTGACAGTAAGGTAGAATCTTTGTCCTTAACACTTTCATGGTTTAATTTTGCAATTTCATTGGTTAAAATTTCATTTTTAAGTTGATTTTTGGAGCCCTACTTGCGCACTGCCATTCTCGCAGGCAGGCTTATACGGGACCTACGAGAATGAGGCATTCTCACAGGTGAGCCTAAGGTAGCCTGAGAGGTTCTCGCACTGTGCACACAGGGCACCTGCGAGAACCGCAAAGCTCAAAAAAAAATTTAAAAATTACCCAAAGAACAAGAACCAAATCATGAAAAAAGTTACTAATATTCTTGTTGTGTTCCTTATGCAGATAATTGGCCATCAAAATGGTCTTGAATGGTGCGAAAGGGAGCACGAAGAAGACAATGCAATGGCCAAAAATCATCCACCTACTATTTCTGCTTTGAGAGATTGTGGCCTCTTGAAGTACTTTCATATCCCAGGTATGAGGGCCCAAGTCAGACTATTAGAGTACCTAGTGCGTATGTGGGACCCTGATCAGCAGGTATTTCATGTGGGGGTCCACACACTGTCCTTAGACATTGAGGACATTTAATTTTTCACTGGATTGTCCCAGTGGGGGTACTATGTGATCCTAACTGGTAGCAGAGGTGGTGGGCTGCAGATGAGTGAGTACTGTCGTTTACACTGCGTTCCCGAGGCTAAGAGAAAGAAAGGAAAAGTAGCTATTTGGGGGGTACGAGATTTGACCCTCCGTACTATCCTATTCACCATATCTTGGATGGCTAGGAGTTATGCTCCTCACATGGAGTTACAGAGTTACTTCCAATATGCTATTGAGTGTACTGAGCCTCAGGTGTTCAACTGGGCAAATGTTGTGCTTCACAGTGTAAAAAAGCAGTTGACCAAATGTAGACGAGGTGACCTGAAGCAATTCGGGTACGGATCATTGTTGGTATCCTTCTTCCTTGAGCGGGTCTCATTACTGAGGCTACAAGTGGAGTGGAATTTACCGGCTCCTAGGGATCCAAGGATGCTGAGATGGTGTCGGCTCATGGCCCGGCACGTAGCAGGACCGATCATCAAATATGATGTTACTTTCTTTGACTGGCTTCAACCACAGATGTTGATGATTGAGGACTATGCTTATGTCGGGTTGGATTTCTGAGGGGATCCAGATTTAGTACTGCCAGAGGATGCTCAGTGGGGGGACCTTGGTAAGAAGTACACGCATTTTCCTTTTAAATGTTTTGTGAATTTTATCATATTCAAATGTTTTTGTTTTATATGTCTGTCCAAAGACTAATACAAAATCATTTGTTGATTTCACAGATGTTGGACCTTACAGACCTCCTGGTACTTCTCCCATCCAGCGGCGAGGAGAGGTAGCGGCAGCGCCGCAATATGCTGAGGATTATCAAGTGGTGGAACAAAATCTGGAGGGTTTCACCGCAGATATTCCAGACATGACTCTGGAAGAGGTTCCATGACGCGATCAGTGTCATACTGTAGGAGTGTCAGGGTCCATGAGTCGACTGCTCCATAGGGTTGCTCGGGAAGTCGTGTGTTACCGTGAACGTCATCCATGACGTCACTTTGTAGAAGCTATGAGCTTCAGATTTTGACATTTTGGTCTTCAGACAAACTTTTTGTAAAAAACTCTTTTGGTCGTTATACATACAGACGACTTCTACCGGTTTAACTTATATTGTGTGAATATTGATGTGATTGATTTATAAATGATTCAAATGTTTGTCCAATACATAATTAGCCAATGCATCTGTTAATGTATTTAGACATCTAGGAATATGTTGATATTAAATGTGATCAAAATAACGTTCCAAGAGGTGAATTCGTAAATACACTCGTAACAAAGTAGGACTTCTAATAGAGTAGATATTACTTAACTGTAGTACTACAAGATTTGAATCAAGTCGCACAAACAAATGACGAATTCCAAGCGAGATAGAATCAACCAATAATTCAATAACGGTGTTATACTCTGCAATGTTGTTGGTCGCACGGCCGAGGCACACACCTCGTAAGGAAACAAGTTTGTTTGTAGGGGCGTAAATTGCCCATGCAGCGGAAGCAAGGTTCTGAGTACTACGGCTAGCGCCATCAGCGAAGCCAATATAGGGTAGAAAAGACTCTGACATCTGGAAATCAAACACAACGTCACATAAGGGCAGAGACCAGATAATGACAAAAGAAAACTAAAGTAACACAGAAAACATATGATACAATAAAATACAAGTACTTGTGCACAGATGATTTTATGCATAGTACTTCTTCAAGTACAACTTATTCTTGGGTTCACTCAAAGGGATACCATCGTAATCTACCAACTCATAAGCTCCTTTTTCCAAAACTCGTCGAACGATGTAAGGACCTCACCACATGGGTTTGAATTTCCCAGCTCCTAACATATCTCGATCATGTTCATAGAGAAGAACAATATCACCTTCAGAGAAAATGTGAGGCTTGACATGCTTGTCGTATTGGGCCTTGACACGCTTTTTTTGGGCTTCTATGACTAGGGTGGCATCACGTTGAGTTTTGTCTAATCGCATAAGATACAATAGACGTTCTTCCTCATCAGAAGTGTTGGGTAGGAGTTCAACAGCTAGTTTTAAAGAGGGTATCTCACATTCGATAGGGAGAATGGCTTCCACACCATAGACTAACCAAAAAGGTGTAAACCCAGTAGCGGACTTGACGAATGTCCGGTAAGCCTACAATGCTGAGAACAACATCATGTGCCAACTTGTTTTATGAATCCCTATCATACGTCGAAGCATAGTTATGAGAACTTTGTTGATTGCTTCAACCTAGCCGTTGGCTTGTGGATAATAGGGCGTTGAGTTATCATGGCGAAGACCCAACTTCTCAGTAAGTTCAGACATCATAAAATTCCTAAAGTGGCTACCGTGATCGGTGACGATAGATTGGGGAACACCAAAACAAGCTATGATGTGATTAAAAAGAAATAATGATGTGGTCTTTCCAGTGTTGTCGAATGTCGGCATTGCCTCGGCCCATTTCGTGAAGTAATCAACGGCTACAATGATGTAACCATTCCCCCCGGCCGAGTGAGGGTGACATGTCATGAAATCGATTCCCCATTTCGCAAAGGGACCAATTGAGAACACAGGGTGAAGAGGAGCAGGATGTGACCGAATCTTCTAATTATAGGTCTGGCAGGCATGGCATTTCTAAACGGCAATAATGTAGTCATTAAACAAAGAAGGCCAAAAATACCCTGCGCGTAAGTTCTTTTGGGCAGTAGCATACCCAGACATATGACCACCACATGCTTTGAAATGGCAGTCATTCAGAGCTTTCTCGGCTTCGTCGAATGTTAGACAACGTCGAAAAATAGAGTCAATCCCCCGACGATAAAGAGTATCCCCGAGGATAATGTATTGATGAGCTTGATATCATATGCGACATCAATCAGTACTAGACAAACTTGGCTAGAAATTCTAGGTTTGGAGATATATAAAGATATCCCCATACCAAAGATCATCAGTGTTAATAAGGAAAAGAGATTCATCGAGTAATGAATCAACTACTACATTTTCCGTTGCAGAATGAGGAAAATCGCATATAAACTCAACAAAAACTAAAGACTTCTTAGACTTGGCACGGTTGAATTCCAAGTCAAACTTCTGGAGTATCACAATCCATTTGGAGTATTTTCCCCCTAGAAATTGACGTGTCAAAATGCGTTGCATAGGGTTGCAATGAGAAATCACTGTAGTTTTGCATGAGAGGATATAGTGCCGGAAGCGTTGGATGGATTGAACGACAACCAAGGCCAGTTTCTCCACATGTTGACACTTGATTTCAGTTGGCGTGAGACTGTGACTCAAGTAGTAAATAACATGTTCGTCATGAGCATCATCCTCTTGGATGAGAACCATGCCAATGGTATACTCTGAGGCAGCAAGATAAAGGAAATAATCGCGACTGTAATCGGGGGGAAAAAGAAGCGGAGCACGCGTTAGGGACAAATTCAAAGTGTCAAAATCATTGCTGGCAATGGTGTCCCAGACAAACTCGGAATCCTTCTTTAAAATCCGCGTAAATCCACGAGTAATCTCAGCACAATTTTGGATAAAACGACGAAGAAAGTTTGCTTTCCCCTGCAAACTTTGCAATTGGAGAAGTGTAGAAGCAGGAGGGAGATTAAGGATGGCCTCAGCCTTCAAAGGATCCACTCAGATCCCCTGACGTGAAACGATAAAACCTAGAAGATGACCAGATTCCACACAGAAAATGCACTTATGAGGATTTAAACGTATACGGTAGAACCGACAGCGAACGAAAATGGCTCGGAGATGAGTTGGGTGATCGACTTTGCACATAGACTGAGCGGGTAAATCATCCAAATATGGTTGAATGATATGTTTGATATCATGAAAAGCATAAAACATAGTGTTTTGAAAAGTTGCGTCAGCGTTCTTAAGACCGAAAGGAAGTTTCCGATAGGAAAAAGTACCCCAAGGACAAATAAAAGCAGTCTTATGTTGATCCTCGGGAACAATGTTGATTTGATTATAGCCGGAGAAACCATCCATGAGAGAGAATATTTCACTTCCGGCGCAGTGATCGACAATCTGGTCGACGAAAGGGGTAGTAAAGTTGTCTTTTGGACAAGCTTTGTTGATATCCCTACAATCAACACATACATGAATGGTACCTTGTTTCTTGTCAATCGGGACAATATTGGAAACCCAGTATGTGAGAGCCACCGGATAAATAAAGCCGTCTTTCATAAGTTTCTCGACTTCGAGCTTTATAACAGTCGCTTTACGTGGGTGAACTGGACGAAGGCATTGCCGGACGGGTTTAGCGTCAGGATATGTCTTTATCTCATGTATCACAATCGCAAGGTCGATACTCAGCATTTCTTCATAGCTCTAGGCAAAGATGTCACGAAACTCTTTAAACAGGGATGTATAGGTGATTATTTTGTCAGAGGAATAAGAAGCTCCAATATGGACATTTTCGACGATTCCAGGTTTAATGGATATGTCAATGGGAATCGTGGGCGAGATATTACTTAAGTTCCCTTCAGAAAACATATCGTGTGGAGACTCGGGAACAGTCGAGATGACAACAACGGTCGACGGGGTCAAAATCCATTGGTAGTTCTCAAGAGTGTGTTGCTCCAGAAAGAGGATAGAACGATGATGCCCATCGTCCCAAGGGGTGTCTTCCATGACGGACATGATCATCTCGTCAGTTGGAAAAATAACACGAAAAGGATCAGGAGACAACTCACCAAGAGAAGGGGGAGAAGGTGTTGCCGATTGAATGGCCTAATAGGCGGATTCAACGGGACTTAACAAAATTTCATCGCTGAACGAAAATGATTTCGAGAGTCAGGGACTATCCAGGGGTCGTGAGACGCAGGAAGTTCGTGAGGCGAAGTGGAGATCATGTTGATGGAAGCAACAGACGGGCGTGGAACATCGGGCGATGGAATGGGGAAAGTACCCATTAACGAGGAGTCCTTGAGAAGGCCTACACCGACGTTCTCATAACCCGGTGGGGTTTTAGCAATAAACGGTACGTTGCTAGTACAGGTATCAGAATTGAAGAAGGCGAGTTGGTCGACGGTAACAACATTTCCTTGATGAGGGAAACGTACTACATGGAAAAGTGTCGACACAACAATGCACATGGAATCGATCCAGTTGCGTCCAAGCAAAATATTATAATCAAGTGGAGCGTCAAAGACTTCCACTTCGACTTGGACCATTTTACCTTCTAACATAATCGGCAACGAAGGAAGAACACCATAGGGATTAAAACCAGAGCCATTAAAGGCTTTAAGAGTGTTCTGGGATTCATTCAAAGAGGGAGAGCCAATGGCTTTCCAACAAGCAAGAGACATGACACACGTCGAGGCACCCTCGTCGATAACGGTTCGACAAATGTTCTTGTCAGAGACAACAACTTGTATCTGAAATGCAAGTTGAGGGGGTAACCTTGGAATGTGATCTTCCAAGTCAAATATTATTAAATTCATGTCCGTCGGATCAATTCCACAGATATATTTCAACAGTGCCTTTCGTTGTGCGGGACAAATTTGAAGGAATTCAAGGGCTGACATTGCAGAAGGTGCTTGGGCTAGATCTTCAACAATGTTGTAGTTCTGGGCCGCACGAGCATGAGGATTGAAAGCTGATTTCCGAATGACACCCTTTGGGGGGGGTTGCAGAACGATGTCGAGGCTCGGTCCTTCGATATGAAGAGGATCGTTGATAGGTGGAGTCATGGGAGAGGGTTGTACCAAGGAAGGGGGTAAATCGTCAACCTTCTCCTTAGATGGAGAATAATCTTTGGCTCGAGTAGTGAGTGAAACATTGTTCTGCTTAGAATCACCAGTACACAACGAAACATATGATGTGGTAGAAGATGAAGGTTGGTCGTGAATGACCAACTGAGCCTGTTGTTGAGACGAGAAGGGTTGGGACAAGACAGTCGGTGCAGGTGGTTTTGGAGCTCCTTGAAGGAACTTAGTGACCTCAGCACGTCATGGACAATCCTTCATGTAGTGATCATCACCATAGATAAGGCAAGGGTATCGGGGTTTGCGCTTATCCCGATCGTTAACAGGAGTAGTTTTATTTTTCTCTGCTTGAGAATTATTTTTTCCCTCCTTATTCTTACCTCTCCCCTTTTTAGATTTGTTTTTACTAGCTGGGGTAGATTGAACTGCATTTACCTCAGAAGTGTTGCCGGTGGGAGTGGCAGGAGACGGAGCATTTTGAACATTAGAAGAAGTATATTTAGGGTTTGTGCTTGAAGTGGAATGTGATTGGGCTTGGGAAGTACCAATCACATCATCAGCCGCATGTGAGGCATCTAGAGTAGTTGAAGTGTTGGAAGTAGTAGGACGAGGTAAATCAGGTAGTAAATTGTAAAGGGTTATCGTTTGTGAGTAAATGAGGTCAAGATACTGAGCACGACTTACAACCTGCTCTTCCGTGACAACGCCACCCATGGAAATGTCCTTACCAATTTCGTTCACAAATGATTGTGTAAACCATTCTGCCAGTAATTGATCAGGGAGCTCAAGTTTAATGAGACGTTGTCTCCTTCGCCACTCATGGATGTGATCAGATATATGAGTGTCTTTAGTCTGTTTGAAGGAAGTCAAAATATCGATCCTCGTTTCATAATGGATCAGTAACTGGTAATGCATAAGGAAATCCATAGCTAGGGTATTGAAGTCTAAGAAGAAACCTCGTGGAAATTCGATTTACCACTTCGCAGCAAAACCGGTAAGGGTTCATTGAAAAGGACGTAAACTAATAGAGTCATCCATCAACGAGTTGGATGAGCACCATAGGTGAAAAGTCATAACTTGATTGTTTGGGTCCTCTCCCACTTTTTCGTCGAATTTAGGAATGTCCGAGGGAACTCCAAAGCGCTAGCCTAGCTAAATGTTGGTGTAATAGAGCCCTAGAAAAGAGTTACTAGATAAATTTTATGATTATGCAGTGTTATTAATAGTTGTTGTTTACTCAAAGGAAACGGAAGTGAAACTTATGTTGTACGACTCAGCCCCAACAATGCAAGGATGAGAATGAAATGTATCACTTTTCATTCAATGAATCCTATGTATGGGAGGGAAAGAGAAAGTTTTCCAGATCAATCGTGAACTACAATGGAAAATTTCCTTTAAAATGCAAATGCAACAAATCACAAATCAACAACAATTCTCTATTGTGTCTTTTTCAATAACTTCAACAATTGATTTTCAATGTTTTCAAAGACGAAAATGATTTTTTGAAAGAAAAACTTTTGTTCACTTTTCAAAAAGGACCCATACTATGATAGTAAGGGTACTGAAAATCAAAAACCAAATGAACAAGCAATGATAACAAACCCAATCCACTCTTTCAATGAAAACACAAATAAAGAGAAAACCAATATAGTCTTTTCAATCGCATAAGAAAAAATGATCTTTCAAACAAGGCAAATGATAAAGACCAAGAAAACTCAACTTTCAACCGATCATCGGTCCTTAACTAATCAAACACACTCAGATTTTGAAATCAGAGAGTATGGTGTTGCCAAGAAAATTCAAGAAACGAAAGTCAAGACAAAAGTGACAAGAAGAGCCTTGAAATCCTAAGACTTTTCATGCACGCAAACGAAGATAAGAAAGACATCAATCAATGGTCCAAGAAACTCATATGAGGCAACTAAACTGATCTGGGCAGTTGAAGATGCCAAAACTCAAATCCAAATTTTTGACAAATCGAGTTCGCAGGCTAGAAATACTACACATTGCAAGAATCAGTGATTCTCGCAGGTGACCCTTGAGCAGGGTGCGAGAACCTCACACTGAAAGATAAAGGCAGAGTATGAACCCTACCAATTCTCGCAAGTTGCAGTGAAGTGCAGTGCGAGAATGTCTGAACATAGTCAAAATTTTGAAAAATGAAGCAAAATTTGAAAAGGCCTCTGGACCCAGAGGGTCTATCAGGATATCCTGAAGACTCAGAGATTGATAGGATAGGATAAAAGTAAAACCAGAGCAAATGGCCACAGAAAAACACCAAAAGACACAAATAAAATGGGATTGTTCCCCAGTGGAGTCGCTAATTTTTTTGTCGGACTAATCGGTAGGTGCGAACACTAACTGATCTCCCTAGATCCACCTAGATCTAGAACAAACCAGGACATGACATGACTCTTTCCCTAAGTTTTGACCATTGAATCAACTAGTAGGAAGGAACAAGTAACATACATTTATATCGCTTCCTAGGGTCTCTGTTGCTCCCACTTCGCTCTGGTGCTCTCATGAGGTCAATACCAAGACAACACAAACCAACCAAAGTGAAGATAGCACAATATATTCAATAGTTAACCTATGTGTATGATCAAGGAATTACACAATAAAGTGGAAATAGCTTTATGGGAAAGGGACATGCCACAGTATCATATTAATGGAAAGTAAAGATTACAACCTGAGCCTTGATGTCGCAAACTTCCTTTTGATGGCCCTTGGCTCCGACACACACACTTGCTCAATCCTTGCATGAAGAATATCAAATCCTCTTGATAGACTTGCTAGAGTCTCCAAGCTGTTGTTCAAGCTTCAGTCCTTCACACAATTATTTCACCAATTCTCCAATGAATCTTGCTTAACCTTTTCCATGAGAATTCCCTCAATATATAGGAGAGAATGAATTAGTTACTTGGATAAGAATGATCCCAAAATATCAGGGAATCCAGTACTAGGATAACCATTCAAATTCCAACCCATCCTTCTAGAAGATTGCCTTCTAGAAACATCGGGAATTCATATTTTTCCATGCTTTAGGAAGATTTCGCACCATAGCTATTCAACACAGTGCAAGAAGTTCGCACCCTGGCTTAAAGAAGCCTACGAGAATCAGGCATTCTCGCACACAAATATACTAGCAGCCAGCGAACCTTCTTCAAAAATGATTTTTCTTGGAAGAGATGAAAGTAACTTTTCTCAGGAGAAAGTTCTTATGAAGAGCCTGAGTACACCATCATCAATACATCATCATGAAGACCAAAATCATGGGTAACACCCTCCCCCCCCTCTCTCACTTTAATTTACTCCTCTCTCCCCTACGCTCTGTATCCCCCTCCATTTCTTTCTCAT
>ML788108.1:68808-93189 GCA_009831015.1 Picea engelmannii
ATTCTTCAATGTTTTGGGAATCGGCCAGTCCATCGTGGCCTTAATCTTGTTAGGGTCTACCTTGACACCTTCATGAGATACAATATGACCCAAATACTCTACCTCCTTTACTCCAAAGAAACATTTGGATGGTTTGGCATATATTTGTTTCTCCTTTAGCAATTGTAGCACCTTGTCAACATGTCACACATGAGCCTCCCAAGACTGGCTATATATTAGTATATCATCAAAAAATACTAACACAAATTTTTGAAGGAAGGGCTTGAAAATCGAATTCATCAACCCTTGGAATGTGGAAGGTGCATTTGTAAGGCCAAAAGGCATGACCAAAAATTCATAATGGCCTTCATGAGTTCGGAATGTTGTTTTTGGGATATCTTCTTCCTTCATTCTGATCTAATGATACCCTGAACGAATATCCAATTTTGTGAAATAGATTTCTCCATGTAGTTCATCTAACAATTCATCAATGATGGGAATGGGGAACTTATCTTTAATAGTGATCTTGTTGAGCTCTCTATACTCTGGACACATACGCCATGAGATATATTTCTTGAATATCATTACCACTAGTGTAGAGTAAGAACTTTGTCTAGGTCTAATAATGCCAGCCTCTAACATTTCTTCAACCATGCGCTCAATTTCACTCTTCTGGGCATAAGGGTATCTATATGGCCTGATGTTAGGAGGAACACTCCTAGGAATTTGGTGAATTTCATGATCATGATTTCGAGTGGGTGGAAGACCTTTGGGAATATCTTCAAAAACTTTTGAATGCTTATCAATGATCCCTTGGAGATCTTGAGGAATAGATGGCTTAGATGTTTGAACATCTAGTGAGCATATTTGTGGAATAATGCCTTGATGCCCCTTTTTCAATAATTTTGTCATTCCATTAGAGCTTATCACCTTACCGGGTTTCCCTGTGATATCTCTTAACTCAATTTCTTTTCCTTCCAATGAAAATTTCATGAAAAGTTGTTGAAAATTAAAAGCCACTGTTTCTAATGATTGTAACCATTGGATTCCTAGTACAACATCTGCACCACCCATGGGTATTGTTGTGCCTTATGGATTATCAGGGATAGATGTTGAGCATATTCTTGTGCATGTTTTGATTATTTTTATAAAAAAAAAAAGGAATAAGGGATCATTATTTTGTTAAACAGTATTGTTGAATGAAAAAAAAAAGTATAAGTTATGATTGCACAGATGTTACACATTAGTTTGGTCACCCTGATGATGACTATACAAGTATGTGTTTAGGATCTCAAAACAATCTTTTACATAATGAAAATGACTAAGTTCTTCCTCTACAGGGCATATTTTTAGAATGACGTCGCAGGCTAACAGTGGTACACAGTGCAGAAATCCTTGATTTCTGTAGGCTGCTCTATGCCTAGCTCACGGGGTTTTCGTAGGCTACTATATAGGCAGGGTGCGACGGCATTTGAAGCTAAGAAAAGGAAGAAGTTCATGAAGTTTCTAGAAGGAGAATCTTCTAGAATGTAAGGTGGCGTCTGTATGGTTGTGATCCTACTGGCTTATCTAGATTTGATGGGATCATCCTCATCCTTTCAACCACTTCAACTTCTCCTATATAATGATGGGTTTATCATGGAAAGGGTTAAGAAAGATTGAGAAAAGAATTGCTAAAAGAATAGCCTAAAGACTGTGTGAAGGATCATGTTACAACCGATGCTTGAGGCCTCCATTTGTCCATCAAGATTGTGTGTACCATCTTCATACAAATTCAGAGCAAGTGTATGTGTGTGTTGGAACAAAGGACCACCGAAAGGGAACTTGCGACATCAAGGAATTTTGGTTGTATCTTCCACTTTTACTTAATATGATACAGTGACATGTTTCTTTCCCATAAAATCATTAGCATTTTATTACATGATTCCTTGATCACATGTTTAGGTTTCCATTGAATATACAATTGTTGCTTTCACTTTGGTTGGTTTGTGTCATTGCAAATATGATCTCACAAGAGCACCGAAACGAAGCAGGGACAACAGAGATATAAGGAAGCGATATCTAAAGGTATGTCATCCATTCCTTATTTGGTAGTAAATTTGATGGTAGAAACTTAGGGAAAGCGTCATGTCCTATCTTGTTTTGTTATAGATATAGATGGATCTAGGGAGATTAGTTTATGTCCTCATTCACCGATTTATCCAATTACGAAATTGGCGACTCCACTGGGGATACGACTTGATTCTGGGTTTTTGTTGGCCATTTGTTTTTAACCTATTCTTTTTACTTGAAATTAATCTCTGAGTCTATGGGAGATACATTCAAGCTCACTGGATTTAAAAGTTCACTTAGATACTTTACCCTCTTCTCAAAATTTCTTGATTTACAGACACTTCCACACTGTACCCTATACATAGCCTGCAGAAACCTTCAATTTCCATGCCCTAGTTATTTTCTTCAGTGCGAACTTTCCGCACCCTATTTTTTTCTAGCCTACAGAAACTCTTGATTTCCACACTGTAATGTGCTATTAGGCTGTGGTGACACCTGTGAAATTTTTTGAGTTGGGTTTTAGCCTCTGTTGATGCCCAGTTTTTCTCTAATCAGCTAGGAAGGACTTTTAATGCTATCCCTTAACTATTTTCTGAAAGTTTAACTTTTTTTTTATTGTTTTTGGAGATCGAACACCTCTCTTTTAGTCTTTTTCTAGTTTTTTCTTTGATTTTTATCGACAAAGGTATAATCTCTGAGCTTGTATATGAGTGCTTGTTCGATTAAAAGTCTTTGATTGGATTTGAAGTTTTGGATTGATTACATGTTTTGGATTTCTTGATGATTGGGAAGTCATTTTTTCATTTTCATTTGATGAAACACTTTCTTGTCATTTTTTACTTTTATCTTCATTGAAAGTTTGATTTGGGTTATTGTTGAGTGTATAGATTTTTTGGGATTACTTGTCCTTTCTTTGTCATGCCCCTGGTCTGGTATTAGAAAGGAAGAATTTGAATTCATTTATTATTTTGAGTAATCATACATAGGAATGTTTATTGCATTCAAAAGAAGAGAACATTGAGGAACTTCATTGTTTATGGTTGTTTGCAATTGTGTTCATTTAAGAAAAAGAAAATATATTTCATAGCTTACATCATTCCAGAAATACCTTCTCCCTGTTGTAGATAGAGTTCATTGAAAGAAAATTTGCATCATTCATTTCTATTTACATATTATTGGGTCAAGGTCTTACACAACATTGGTTTCATTCTTGTCTCCCTCTTGAGTAACAACAGCCTTTCAAAAATATTGCAAAATCTAAAACTCAATTAGTAACTTTTATTTTATAGGGCTCTTTTACACCAACATTAGCTAGGCTAGATATTTAGAATAGGCTGTGAGACACACTCTCCAAAGAACAAAAAACACAGTAGCATCTTGTGATAGGGAGTGTTCAAATCCATTTGCAACATTTTTTCCTGGGAAGCCCTTCTCACATGAGGGTCAAACCTGAGGTCGCATTGATGTTAGCAAAGTTACTCACCCTGCTTTGTTGGTCTCGGTGTAGATTTTGCACGTATTATGGGGGTCGCTTGAAGGTATACCCACAATGATGAGTGGAAGCCTCTCGATTTAATTTTGGGCTAGATACCCTACCCTTGTGCGTGGATCAGACTGTCGAATGTTTCCCCAGGCATCACTATTGTTTTGGGTAGCCTTAGTTTCCTATCTTCTTAGGGTCTCACACGAGGTGACAGTGGAGGGGAAAGTCTTCACATTACCTGGAATTGATGTTGGCCAAAATCACTCAAGATCCTTGGAGGGTATACCCACGATTATGTGTGGGAGCTTGCACCAAGGTGTAAGTCTGTTAAGTAGGTCGTCAACGTAACTTTTCCACCCGCTCTATCCTATCCCCTTCTTGTCTTGACTTCGAAATGTTGGATTTCATCACCAACTAGTGACTTCAAAATAAGAAGTTTTTTGTTTTCTTGGTCTGATTCCTAGATTTTATTAGCGAGTATTGTTTTTTTTCATAGTTGTCCATAGATTTTTTCCGTAAAATATTTGATTCAGCCAACATTGACCCTCCACGACGTTCATGTAGGATGCAAGGACTACCTCCGGAAGATCCAGAAGTTTCTAAAATCTTGATTCCTAACCCACCAGAGGGCTCTCCTCAACAGAGTGAGGTCTAGGACAACATACCATCCCAAGCAGAAAGAACTAACTAGATGATTTTTGAATTATTTGTGATTCTCTAAACGCTTTCCAAATACCTCTTGGATACGAGAGACGTACTCTCCGACTGAATTCCTCCAGAGAAATTATTGTTGACACTTCTGGAATACCAACCGAACCTCTTACCAACCAATAAAGTGAGGATCCTTTTTGGACCACTGACATATTTCGAACCTCGGCTACAGTGCGAGACCTTACGGCTCGGGGGCAGGTGTTGATATACCTGTTGTATTTGAACTACCCGAGACGTCTGCTACCTATACGATACCTCTAGATCACTTTAATAACATGACTTGTTATCTTTTAGTGGGTTCATACACACAGTCCATTGGTCCTAGATCGACCATTCCTCTTCATATCGCCCATTCCACAATGGTCCCACACGCTATGACTATTCCCACTGGGAATACGGTGGTTACCCAAGATCCCATCAGTACACCACTTTCGTCTAGACCTGTCCCATCTCTTCCTCATGGGTACCATGCTTTAAATACTTCTATCCCCATTCCTACCCAAGTTTCATCCAGATCTTCTGGAATTTTTACTCCTCCTGGGTACAATGTTGCTTTTGGTTTCATTCTGACACCTTCCCAGGTCCCCTCCAAAGGGTCTTATCTGCCTTTTATGGGAGGATTTGGCCCAAGTGGATCCAATCCAATTGGAGGCTCTAATCCATCATTCACTTCTGGTTTTCAGATTCTTGTTGGAGGACAATATAACACTAGGGGGGAAACTCAATTTGGAGGTCACACCCAAATTGGAACACCACCCCCGCTTGGAGGACAACGCCCACTTGGAGGTTATACCCCACCTTATGGAAAGAACATTCTAGTATCATTAGCCCAGTATTAGAACCTTCTCATCCAGTGAAATCCACAATAATATGGGGGGAAACAACCTCAAGTTATCTCTTTCATACCCCCTAGTTCGGGCCAGTCATATCTTGGTTCTTCCAATCCCATTTGGGGTTCAAACATTCAATCTAGTGTCCCTTTCCAAGGGACAATCCCTAATCAGTACAACCCTATAGGCTATATGCATCCACACTCATGTCTGAATATGTTAGGACCTTCACCTCACATGCAGATTGCTTACATTCCTACTAGTATACCGACGGGACTTCCTCCCCAAAGTCCCCAGTACCCTCATGTGAATAGAAAATTACCCTTTTTTTCCACTTTGGATCTTCCTGACTTGTCTACATTCTTGAATGACCCCATCCTGCATTCTCTCCATTGTCCCGTTATACCTTCCAAGCTACCATCCGACATTCCAAAATTTGATGGTAAACCAGGAGAAGATCCAAACAACCATGTCATGAATTTTCACCTTTGGTGTTTGTCCAACTCTTTGATGGATGATTCCATTCGGTTACAACTCTTCCAACGAACTCTTATGGGTTCGGCTGCAAAGTGGTATATAGAATTACCATGAGGCTTCTTCACCGACTTTAATACCCTAGCCATGGCTTTCCTTACACACTACCAGTTGCCAATTTGTTATGAAACAAGAACCGAGATTTTGAGTTCCTTCAAGCAAAATAAGGCCACTCACATCTCCGATCACATTCATGAGTGGAGATGAAAACGATGTTTGATCAAATTTAATCTTCCCGATCAATTATTGGCAGAGTGGTTCACGAAATCATTCGTGAATAAAATATCTCGTGACATTTCCATGGGTGGAGTGGTCACAGAAGAACAAGCGATCAATTGCACTCAGTACCTCGATCTCGTTTATTCAAAAACGGGTACTCTTTACGATTTTCTCCCTGATGCACCTCATCCTTATACCACCGCTACCTCAACTACCCCTTCTGCTTCTCAGGCAGCTAATAGTGTGATTGGCACTTTCCATGCTCAACCTCAATATACGCAAGCCTCTCCCACCAATCCCAAGTCCACTGCTTCTAATGTTCAAAAATTCTTTGACTCCTACTCCTTCCATCGACAAAACCTCTGAGGTTAACTCCATTCAATCTACCCCTGTCGGAAAAAATAAATCTAAAAAAGGGAAGGGTAAGAATAAGGAGGATAAAAATAACCCGCAATCTGAGAAAGCCAAAATGCAACCTGTTGATGATAAGGATAAGCGCAAACCCCGATACCCTTTCCTTATATGTGGTGATGATCACTACACAAAATATTGTCCAAGACGAGACGAGGTTACTAAGTTCCTTCAAGGGACTGTGAAACCTCCCACACCTACTGTTTTTTTCCAACCTTTCCCTTCTCAACAACAAGCCCAATTGGTTATTCACGACCAACCTTCTCCCTCCACTACTTCCTATGTAATTATGTGTTCTGGTGATTCAAAAAAGAATGATGTTACACTTACCACTTGGGCCAAAGATTACTCTTCCTCAAAGGAGAAAGTTGATGATATACCACCTTCGTCGGTTCAACAGTCTCCCTCAACTTCACCTCCCAACAGTCCTCTTCATCTTGAATGATCGAGTCTCGATACAGTTCTTCGCCCTCCCCCAAAGGGTGTTGTTCGAAAGTCTGCCTTCAATCCTCATGCACATGTTGCTCAGAACTACAGTATTGTAGAAGATCTGGCACAAGCACCCTCCGTGATGTCGTCTCTCAAAGTCCTTCAAATTTTTCCCACTCAATGGAAGGCACTATTAAAGGCTATTGGTGGAATTGATCCTATGGATACAAATTTGATAATTTTTGACCTAGAAGATCACATTACAAGGCTACCCCCTTAACTAGCATTTCAGATAAAATTTGTCGTCGAGAACAAGAATATTTGTAGAACCATTATTAACGAGGGTGCCTCGACGTGTGTAATGTTTGTTGCTTGTTGAAAAGCCATTGGCTCGCCTCCTTTAACTGAATCACACAACAAGCTTAAGGCCTTCAATGGTTCTGGCTTTAAACCCTATGTTTTACTTCCCTTGTTTCCTATTACGTTAGAAGGAAAATCGGTCAATGTTGAAGTTGAGGTCTTTGATGCACCTCTCGATTACAACATCTTACTCGACCGTAGCTGGATTGATTCCATGCGTGCAGTTGTATCTACTCTTTTTCGTGTAGTACGTTTTCCACACTAGGGAAAAGTTGTTACAGTAGATCAACTGGCCTTTTTTAACTCCGATGCTCGTACTAGAAATGTACCCTTCATTTCAAAGACACCACATGGGTATGAGAATGTTGGTGTGGGTCCATTAAAATACTCAACTTTGATGGGTACTTTTCCGATCCCGCCACCCAATTTCCACCTCCTTTGGTCACCTTGAATAACATGATTTCCACCTCTGTTCGTGAAAACCCCGCATCTTTTGACCCATGGCTAGTACCCGAACCTGGTGATTATCTTCTCTATGGAAACCAATGTCTTTAAGTCCGGTTGAATCCGCTTATCAATCCATTCAATCGGCAAACCCTTCTACTCCCTCTCTTGGTGATTCATCCCTTGATCTGTTCCATGTTATTTTTCCTACAGATGAGATGATCATGTTGGTTATGTCCATGGAAGACACTCCATGGGATGATGGGCATCATCATTCCATCCTCTTCCTGGAACAACACACCTTAGATATTTACCAACAGATCTTGACTCTGTCGACCATTGTTGTCGTTTATTTTGTTCCTAAGTCCACACATGATGTGTTATATCAAGGGAACTTAAGTAATATTTCACCCACCATCCCCCTCGACATATCCATTAAACCTGGAATTGTCGAAAATGTTCACATCAAAGCTTCGTATTCCACCAATGAGATTGTCATTGATAAGTCTCTCTCTCAATATTTTTGTGACATCTTCACATGGAGCTATGAAGAGATGCTGGAAATTGACCCTGATATTGATGTACACGAAATTAAGACTTACTCGGGTGCCAAACCCGTCCGACAGCGACTTCACCTGGTCCAGCCTCGTAAAGCAACTATTATCAAGCTTGAGGTCGAGAAACTTATTAAAGTTGACTTTATTTATCCTGTGGCTTTAACTGATTGGGCATCTAATCTAGTTCTGGTTAATAAGAAACAAGGTATGATCTGTGTCTGTGTTTATTATAGGGATATCAACAAAGCTTGTCCTAAGGACAACTTTCCCACCCCCTTCATTGACCATATCATCGACGATTGCATCGGGAGTGAAATATTCTCTTTAATGGATGGTTTCTCCAGATATAATCAAATCAACATCTTTCCCACGGATCAACACAAAATCACTTTCATTTGTCCTTGGGGCACCTTTGCCTACCGGAAACTACCCTTTGGTTCAAAGAACATCTGTGTGACTTTTCAACGTGCCATGTCTTATGATTTTCACGATATCAAACACATTTTAAAATCGTATATAGATGACCTTTTGGCGCATTCCATGCATCGTAGTGACCATCCATCACACCTCCGGGTCATTTTCCTTCATTGTTGGTTCTATTGCATATGCTTAAACCCACACAAATGTGTCCTATGCATGGATTTCAACCGACTTCTGGGTTTTATTGTATCATGTCAGGGGATCAAGGTAGATCCTTTGAAGGTCGAGGAAATTCTCAATCTCCCTCCTCCTTCCTCACTCCGCCAGATTAAAAATTTGCAAGGGAAGGCAAAAATTTTACATCGTTTCATCCCAAACTATGTTGAGTTAACGCTCGGATTTACTTGATTATTGAAGAAAGGTTCTGAGTTCGTATGGGATACCACTGCCAACAAATATTTCGAAGATTTGAAACTGACTTTAACCCGTACCCCACTACTTTTCCCACCTGATTATAGTCGATATTATTTCCTTTATCTCATTTCTTCGGACTCTACCATTTCCATGGTTCTAGTCCAAGAAGATGATTCACACAACGAACATGTCAATTATTATTTGAGTCGGAGTCTCATGAATACTGAAGCCAAATACTTACATGTTGAAAAAATGACCTTGGAAGTTGTTCAACCTGTCCAACATTTCCATCACTTTATCCTATTACACAATACCACTGTAATTTACGATTTCAACCCTATGTAGTACATTCTTACACGTAAATTTCTAGGGGGGAAATACTCCAAATGGATAGTGATTCTCCATGAGTTTGACTTTGAGTTAGAACATGCTAAGTCTAAGAAATCCTTGGTGTTTGTCGAACTAATATGTGACCTTCCCTGAACTGAGACAAAAAATGTAGCAGAGGATTCTTTACCTGATGAATCCCTTTTTTTTATCAGTTCCGATGACATTTGGTATGGAGATATCATTATTTATCTCCAGAATCAAACTTTTTGGCCCGATCTGTCTAACACTGACCATCATCATATACATTACCAAGCCCGTCAGTATACTATCCTCGGTGACACTCTTTATCGTCGTGGGGTTGAATCCATTTTTCGATGATGTCTCACCTATGATGAGGTTGAGAAATCCTTGAATGACTGCCATTCTGGCGCATGTGGTGGTCACATGTCTGGGTATTCTATTTCCCAAAATATCTTACGAGAAGGGTATTTTTGGCCTTCTTTATTCAAAGACTGTATTATCATCGTCCAAAAATTCCATGCTTGTCAAACATACAACAACAAGATACGATCTCATCCTGCTCCTTTACACCCTGTAGTTTCCGTTGGACCATTCACAAAATGGGGCATTGATTTCATGATATGTAACCCTCACTTGGTCGGGGGGCATGGATACATCATCATAGTTGTGGATTATTTCATGAAATGGGTCGAGGCGATGCCTACATTCGATAATACTGGAAAAACTGTAGCCCTATTCATATTCAATCATATCATCACATGATTTGGAATCCTGCAATCTATTGTCATCGATCACGGTAGCCATTTTCAAAATTTCATGATGTATAAGCTTATCGAAAAATTGGGTCTTCGACATGAAAAATCAACCCCCTACTATCCACAGGCCAATGGCCAAGTTGAAGCGATAAACAAGATTATTATCACCGTGCTTCGACAGATAATAGGAATTCACAAGACAAGTTGGCACATGATGTTGTTTTCAGCATTATGGGCCTATCGGACATCCATGAAGTCAGCCATGGGATTTATGGCTTTTCAATTGGTGTATGGTATCAAAGTTGTTCTGTCGATTGAATGTGATATATCGTCGTTGAAGCTATCCATTGAAATTCTCCCCAACACATCTACTGAGGAAGAACGTCTATTGTATCTAATGCGATTAGATGAAACCCATCGTGATGTCACCCTGGTTATTGAAACCCAGAAGAAACACGTAAAATCCCAATATGAAAATCATGTCAAGCTGTGTGTTTTATCCGAAGGTGATCTATTTCTCCTCTAAGAACAGGATCGTGATTTACTAGGGGGCGGAAAATTTGAGGCTATGTGGCGTGGATATGATATTTTCAAACGAGTGTTGACTAAAGGAGCTTATGAGTTAGTGGACTATGATGGAATTCCTTTGAGTGAACCCAGAAATGCACTTTACTTGAAGAATTACTATGCTTAGACCATCTTTGCATGAGTGCTTGTATTTTTACTATATCATACTTTTTTGTGCTACTTTTGTGTGCTTTTCGTTATTTGGTTTCGACCTCCAACTGCTTACCTTGTGTTGTTCTTGGTTTCTATATGTCGACGTCTTCACTACCCTATATTGGCTTCGTCGATGGTTCTAGTCATAGTACTCATAACCTAGCTTCTTCTTGGGCAATCTACGCACCCATGAATGAACTTATCAGTCTGCAAGGTGTTTGCCTCAATCGTGCAACCAATAATATTGCAAAATATAGCACAGTCATCAAATTGTTGATCGATGCTATTTCACTTGGGATTCGACAACTTGTTGTACAACTTGATTCGCATCTAGTAGTGCTACAGTTAAGTAACATCTATACTATCCAAAGCCCTACTTTGTTATGGGTATATTTACGAATTCGCCTCTTGGAACATTATTTTGATTATATTGAGTATCAACACATTCCTAGATGTCTAAATACGTTAACTGATGCATTAGCTAATTATGTGTTAGAAAAACATTTGAGACATTTATAAATCCAATCACACATCACATGTTGTATATAAAGCAAAGTAATCTGGTAGAAGCCTCATGTATATATATAACGACCAAAATGTTTTACAAAAAGGTGTTTTTCGTCCAAAGACTAAAATATCAAAGTATGAAGCCCATGGCTTCTACAAAATAACATCATGGATGCTTCTCACGGTAGAATACTAATGCCTGTGATACCCTAAAAAGTAGTATTCTGAGTGAACTAGACACACCTACGGTGTGGTGTTGATAACTCCTTGGAATCTCGTTGATCGGGATGTCCGGGATGTCTACTGTCAAACCCTCTAGATTCTGCTCGACTACCTTATAATCGTCAGCATCCCATCCTGCTACTACAATTGCTTCCCTTCGTCTCTGAATGGGGGATGTACCCAGAGGCCGGTGTGACCCTACATCTGCATGGTCAAAAAATTTTATTAGTCATTGGATAGAGAGCATAAAAAACATCTTATATTCTAAAATTCACAAAAACACCATAAAAACAAAATGTTTTTCTTACCTAGGTCCCCCCACTGAAAACCCTCAAGTAGAACCAAATCAGGGTTGCCTCAAAAGTCCAAGTCGGCATATGCGTAATAATCTATCATCAATATCTGAGGCCTCAACCAGTCAAAGAATGCATCATTGTATTTTGATAATGGGGCATGTTACACGTCAAATTTACTCAAATGGATAAGTGTCACATATTCCTCTCAATTGTCGTAAGTGTCGCATATTCCTTACAACTTTCGCAAGTGTTGCAAGTTGTTCATAAGTGTTGCAAACGTTGTTCAAGCATACTACCTTAACGACGACACTAAGGAGGCACTTAAAACATCGCATACATTGGGTTTGGAGAAGGAGAATTGGTTAACTGAAGTCAAGGAACTATTGACACCTGAGAAGAGCTTTCAATCCAAGGTTCTGGGGGTGAGCGCTCCTCTATATCAGTCTAGGGAGCACTGGAGCTCCCCTATAAGGCTTCAGGGAGAATTATAACGCTCCCCTGCCCCCTCTGAAGGAGTGCTATCCACCTTTAGGGCGTTGGTGCTCCCCTCAAGCATCTTAGGGAGCACTACAGCGCTCTGATGCCCCTTTTGAGGGAGCGTTGCCTAATCTGGGGCAATGGTTGGCCCGTTGAGGAGAATAAGGGGAGGATCTTTCAAGATTAGAAGGCAGTTGCATTCAAATTCTTGGTTCCATCAGAGAATCCCTGATCTGAGGAGGAAGTTCCCCAACTTGTTCTAAAGATAACTCAAGAGGTTAAGCTCCTCTTAACCTATATAAGCAAGCTCTATGATGGTGAAAAGGGGGGAAGAACTGCTAGCATGAAACCTATGATCTCATAGGAAACACACAGTCAGCCAAAGGAGAGTGATCAGTGAATTTGTTTTTATCCAGGTTGTGGATCTTTCAAGCAAGGGTTAGACGAAGGGGACTTGACGAACCTGTCGCATTCGCATCTACGATTGTAATTACTGCTGTCGTTATTCTCATTAATATGACATGCTTGGCCTGTTTCTTTCTAGTTTGTGTCTAATGTTACATGAACTTATCATTGATAGATAGATCTATTTTCAAGCTAATATCAATAGAGTAGGAAGTGGGCGTATCTTGTTTGTCTACAGAACTCAGGGAGGAGCAAAGGATCGGAGCTCGACTCGGAGCGTGCAGGGACAAACGTCGATAAAGAGGTACTTTTGTTCTCCTTCCTTCTCATGTGTTAGTTTGTATATATTTGAAAGGAATTCAATGTCCACGTTAAGCATTTTCTGTCTTAGAGCTAGGGTCAAGCTCTTTGAGGTAATCTACTTGTCCGCAGGGAGATTTTCCTACAACAGAAACTGGCGACTCCGCTGGGGAGATAGCCTCAAATCGAAACTTCTTGTTTTGATTTCTCCTCATTGACCTAGTTCTACCCCTTGATTGTTTCAAACCTAGTTCACTCCTCTGTTTATTGGTTTCATGAGTTGATTGGCTCCCTACCCCATTATACTCAGCCTAATTGTCGAGATTGAATTGCATTTTTTTGAATTTTTGACATTTTTGGGAGTTTTTGAACCTGGAACCCTTGTCCCTGTGTTAACAGAGCGCCAACGCTCCCTAACAGCTTTGCACAGAGTGCTATAACGTTCCTGTCCTTTGGAAATAGAGCGCCAACCCTCCTTTGGCCAATAAACCTTCCAGAATTGCTTTTTCTGGGTTTTGCCTCTGTGTCTCTCCTACTGGGTAACCTTGTGAGTCAATGCTTATTTTCTTCCAGCCTTGACATCTGTCTTTTTGAAGAATGAACATCTTACTATTTGGATTTTGTAGCCTTCTTCACTATTGTTATTGAGTTTTTCTGTTGATTGGAGTCCAAAACCCATGCATTGTCTTTCTCTCTGTTTAACTGAGTAAAAACCCTGGTGAAGGTCATCAAAGGCCTATAGATCTCTTCATCTTGATTTTAGGCAAGATCATTGTTCTTCAACTTTTTCTTTTTGGGTGTGAAGTTTGTTTTCTCTTTGATTGTTTCTTTTATTTCTCTTTTCGTTTTGATGCAACGAAAAGGTGTATTGTTTGTATGATTCTTGCTTGTGTTGGTCTGATTTTAATTCATACAAGACGATAATTAGCAAGACTAGCATTGTGTTGAATTGATCATTATTCATATGCAAACAATAAAAATCATCTTCATGATTGATTGTGCATGTTAGAAGGCATCTCAAAAGTTTTAGCATCACATCAGGATTTGATTGAAGAAAACTTGTTTGAGGACACTCCTTATTAGTGCTTGTTAGTGAAAAGAACTCTCTCTCTCTCTCTCCCTTAGATAGATGTTCATCGAAAAGAAATGAATGCTTATCATGTTTGATGCATTTTTGGGACTGATTCATAATTCCATTCGTTTCACTTCCATGCACCCCTTTTTTGAGTAAAGAACAGCTATAAAAATCAACGCTAATTAAAAATTATTTAGAACCTTTTCTTTTCTAGGATCCTCCACCAACAGTATATTAGGCTTAGTACTTTGGATTAGGCTGTGAGCATAACTCTCCAAAGTTTCCAAAACAAACAGTAGCATCCTGAGTTAGGGAGAGTCAAATCCAATCATCGTATAAGTCTACCTAGGATCCCCCTCTCACACAGGGGTTACGCACGAGGTCGCATTCGGGTAAGCTACGGGGACTAACCCTCCGTGGTTTAACTAATTGTGGTGGTTAGATCGTATTATGGGGATCGCTTCAAGGTAAATCCATAATTACTGCGTGGAATCCCTTTAGTTGATTTCGGACTCAATACCCTGCCCGTACGTTCGGATCGGACTGTCGACTGTTCCCGCCCAGGGGCTGACTATGAATTGGTAACCTTAGTCGCCATAATATTTAGGGTCTTACACAAGGTGACGGTGATGGGAAGTCTCACTGTACCTGGAGCAGACATTGGTCAAACTCACTCGGGCTCCTTGGAGGTTAAATCCACAATTACTGCGTGGAATTTTGCACCAAGGTGTAAGTCCGTTAAGCAGGTTTCCATTGTAACTGTTCCACCCTATCCCCACGCCTTCTGGACTTGATCACGCGACGTTGGATTTCATCACCAACTAGTACGGTCATCAAAAGAAGGTCTTGTTTGCTTGGTTGTGATTCTTATATTTCTATTAGCGTATGTTGTTTCTTTTCGGTAGTTGGCCATAGATCTCTTTCGCCGACTCTTTTTCGCCAACATCGACCCTCCACGCCGCTCGCGGAGGCTACAGGGACTTCCTCCAAAAAACATGGAAGGAAACACCCCTTTACCCCCTCATTCTACAGAGCACTCTCCTCAACAGAGTGAGGTTCAAAACACTACAACTCCCCAGGAAGAAGTTCCCACTACTTTGGAGAATTTTCGGATTGTTTCAGAATCTCCGGAAGCTTACCGCATTCCGGAGGGATATGAACGACGTATCCTCCAACTGAATTCCGCTGGTTAATTTTTCATCGTCAACCCTTATGACATTCCGACTGGGTCTCATCAAAACCCTTTAGCCGATGACCCCTTTTGGACAGCAGACATTGTTCGAAGTCCACCATGCTTAGTGCGAGATCTTTATGGAACAGGGGAAGGTGTTGATGCACCCATCTCCTACACCGTACTCCTAAACCATTTTACCGGTACCACCACCTTTATAGCCACACCACCTGTTGGTCCGAACATATCGTCTGTTGGTCCAAGGCCTACTCTTCCCCTCCAGACAGCCCATTCTACAATGGTCCCTCACATTCTGACTATTCCTGCCGGTAATGCGGTGGTCCACCAAGCTGCGATTGGCACACCTATAACACCAAGACCTACACTTCCTTTTGGGTTCAGGGCATTGAATGCTTCCACTACCACTACTACCCAAACCACTACTACTCAATTTATGCAGGGAATTTCCATACCTATCCAACAACCTGGAGGGACCGGTCTTGGTGGTCCTAATCCGCTCGGCGATATCGGTCAGTCATTTACGTCTGGCTCTCAAATTCCGGGAACTCTACCCAAAGTCAGGGGGCACCCTCCCACCGGAGGACAAATTCCATTAGGGGGGCACCCTCATGCTGGGGGGCAGCCTTGATCCAGAGTCTACCATCAACCACATGGACAAAATGTGCCTGCCGCACCTAATCCATGGAACGTCCTTTTTCAAGGAAACCCACAGTTCTCGACAGGACACAATTCTCAGAATCCGCAAAAACCTCCTTATGGACAAGTGCCAAACCCAACCTACAACCCTCAAAACCCATCCGGTTATCCTCCGCTCACACATGCTTCTCAAAACACCTCAAATCCTATGTACCTTGGTCAAAACCAACCTCACACAAGAGGGCCCACTAGTTACAATTATCCACATAACCCAGTGATTGGCCCCACTGGTGTCCCCATGCCACACCAGCATTACCCACAGATTAACCGAAAACTACCTTTTCTAGATACCCTGGACCTTCCAGGCTTGTATCGGTTAACGAATGATCCTATTTATCATTCTCCGGTTTGGCCAACTATTCCAGCTAAAATTCCTTCTGATATCCCAAAATTTGACGGAAAGTATGGAGAAGACCCAAACAACCACGTGATGACTTTCCATTTGTGGTGCTCATCCAACTCCCTCATGGACGATTCTATTCGTTTGCATCTTTTCCAACGAACACTTACGGGTTCCGCAGCGAAATGGTATATTGAATTACCATGTTCATCTTTTCACGATTTCAACTCCCTCACCATGTCCTTCCTCACACACTTCCAACTGCCCATTCGATACGAGACGGGTACTGAACTATTAACCTCCCTTCGTCAGACAACACTTGTACATATCTTCGATCATATTCATGAATGGAGACGATGACGAAGGCTAATCAAAGCGGTCATTCCCGACCAATTGTTAGTAGAATGGTTCACTAAATCATTGTTACCCCAGATCGCTCGTGATGTTGCCATGGGTGGTGTGGTCACCAAGGAAGAAGCCATTGCCTGAGCTCAGTATTTAGACTTAGTCTATTCACAATCCGGTACTCTGTATGAGTTGATACCGAATGCTACTCGTGCCACTAATGATCCATCCAAACCATCATCTGCTTCCCACACGGATGGAGTTATTGTCTCCGTCAAAACCCAATATGATACCCAGTAGGCTGGAACAATTCAGAGACCCACTTCGACGGCCGCTCCACCCTCTTCCACCCCCCCTCAAACTCGGGTCTCTGAGGTGAATGCGGTCCAATCAACCCCTTCACAACAACTTGGGGGAAAGAAGAAAGCGAGAAACAAACCAAAGAAAAACAATAACAATGAACAACCCAAAACCCAACCACAAACCCCTGCTGCCGGAAAACAACCACAACGAAAACCGAAATTCCCATGTCTCATCTGTGGTGACGATCACTACACTCGAGACTGTCCACATCGCGATGAAGTGGCCAAACTTTTCAAGGGAAATTCACAACCCGTTGTGCTCACTTAGCCTTTTCCACAGCAGCAATCTTTGGTTGCCCAAACCCCCACATCGGGGGGCAGTTCCAACCAACCCCATGATGAGGCCTCAACAAGTGCCCACATTTACATGTTTAACAGGGTTAATCTAACCACTCACTCTGCGACATATGACACGCCAGTTAAACCTGATAAACCGAAGATTGCTAATGGTTCTCCACCAGACCCGTTACCATCCTCTGTTAACCCTTCATCTGTTAGCCCTCCATCCGGGCCACTTTAGATTGAAAAACCTTCTTTTGACTCTATCTTATGCCCTCCTAAGAGAACCATCCGGAAATCTACTTTCAATCCTAATTCATGGGCTGCCCAAAATTACAACATTGTAGAATATTTAGCCCAAGCACCGTGCGCTATGTCTGCCTTGGAAGTTCTACAACACTGCCCCAGCCAACGTAGAACGCTCTTAGCCGCTATCATCTCTTTTGATCCTGAGTCATCAAACAACCTCACAATTAATCTGGATGATCATCAACCGCGACTCTCCCACCAGCTAGCCTTCCAAATTGATGTTGTTGTGCACAATCAACAAATCCACCGAACTATCCTGGATGAGGGAGCCTCTACTTGTGTCATGTCCTTAGCTTGTTGGAAAGGCTTAAAATCACCTGCCCTTAACAAATCCGCTACGATGTTACGCGCTTTTTATGGATGAGGTTTTCATCCTCACGGATTATTACAATCCTTAGCCGTTCATTTGGGCGGAAAAATTGTTACTGTTGACGTCGAGGTGGTTGATGCTCCCCTCGACTACAACCTATTACTCAGAAGAAGTTGGTTCTACGCTATGACTGTCGTCGCCTTGTCAGTGTTTCAGTGTGTACAATTCCCCCATCAAGGAAAAATTGTCACCATCGATCAGCTTGATTTTTGTACACATGACGCTCGCATCCCTGCCACCAACAACATTCCTTTTTTGGGAGACCATCCAGTTACGTATGAAAGCGTTGGTGTTGGTTTATTGAAAGATTCTAGCCTTATGGGTACTTTCCTTACACCACTTCCACCTACCGCACATCATATTGCCACCGTCAATATGATCTCGACTATGCCTTATCAATCCTTGGAATCATCTGACCCTTGGATTGTACCTAGTCCTTTGGAATTCGATGTGCTCAGTGACACTATGCCACTTAGCCCAGCCGAGGCCGCATACGTATCTATTCAATCTGCCTCTCCCTCTCCCAACAAGTCACATTTGTTGGCACCCAATGCTTACTCGATGCCCTCATGGTTGGATTCCCTATCATCTGTCGTCGATTACATTTCCCACATTTTTCCTTCTAACAAATCGATTATGGAAATGCTCAGCATTGACGACCTGCCTTGGGATGACAGCCATCATCGATCCTCTTTTCTTCCACCGTTGGAATAAATTCACCAAGACATATGCTCTATCTTCCCTCCTGATGTTGTCGATGCTCTGCAATCTCCCATCCTCACACAAGATACTCTCTCTGAGGGGAACATGGGTAACATCTCTACTAAGATCGTTATTGACATCTCGATCAAAGAAGGTGTCGTGGAAAACATTCACCTTGGTGCTAATTGCACACCCAACGAAGTGGTGTCTTACACCGCTTTGTTCAAGGAATTTCACGATGTCTTCATATGGAGCTACAAGGAAATGCCAGGGATTGACCCTTCAATCGTCATACACGAAATCAAAATTTACCCTGACGCGAAACCCGTTCGACAAAAACTTTGCCCGGTTCATCCCAAGAAAATCGCATCTATAAAGGCAGAAGTTGAAAAACTTCTCAAATCTGGCTTTATCTACCCCGTCCCTTTAACCAAATGGGTCTCCAACCTTGTTCTGGTTGCCAAAAAACAAGGGACCATCCGTGTTTGTGTTGACTATCGAGATCTCAACAAAGCTTGTCCTAAGGACAACTACCCCACGCCCTTCATCGACCAAATCATCGATAATTGCGCAGGGAGTGTAATCTTCTCTTTCATGGATGGATTTTCTGGGTATAACCAGATTGAAATCTTACCCGCTGATCAACATAAGACAACCTTTATCTGCCCATGGGGAACTTTCACCTACCAAAAGCTACCTTTTGGCCTTAAAAATGCTGGCGCTACTTTCCAGCGGGCCATGTCGTACGCTTTCCACGACATCAAGCATATCGCGGAGCCTTACCTCGATGATTTACCTGCCCATTCATCCCAACGATCTGATCACATTGATCACTTACGGGCGATTTTTCTTTGATGTAGGTTCTATCGCATTCGCTTGAACCCACACAAGTGCATTTTCACTGTCGAATCCGGTCGACTCCTTGGTTTCATTGTCTCCAAATATGGGATCAGGGTGGATCCCTTAAATATTAAGGCCATCCTAGCCTTACCTCCACCTACCAACGTAACCCAACTCCAAATTTTGTAAGGCAAAGCAAACTTTCTTCGTCATTTCATCTGCAACTATGCTAAGATCACTAAAGGATTTATGCGGTTACTACAGAAAAACATCCCTTTCATCTGGGATGACACTGCCCAGCGGTCATTCGATGCTCTCAAGCACGCCTTGACCCACGCTCCTTTGTTACACCCTATGGAGTATACAAAGGATTATATCCTTTACTTGGCCGCCTCTACTTCCACCATTGCGATGGTGTTAGTTCAGGAGGACCCTAACGGCGAAGAACATGTGATTTATTATCTGAGCAAGAGTCTATCTGGACCCGAACTCAGATATTCACATGTCGAGAAACTCACTCTGGCAGCCATCATCGTTGTCCAGAGATTCCGCCATTACATCTTATTACGCACTACCACGGTAATCACAGACTCCAACCCCATGTACCACGTCTTGACACGTCAAGTGATTGGGGGAAAATATTCAAAATGGATCGTTATTCTTCAAGAATTCGATCTTGAGTTTACAAAGGCTAAAGCCAAAAAATCCCTGGTGTTTGTCGAGCTCATCTGTGCTCTACCTCGCGCCGATGAAGACATCGAAACTAGAGATTCTCTCCCCGATGAATCTCTCTTCCTCATCAGCACCTCTGATCCTTGGTACGAAGACATCCTCCTCTACCTTCAAACCCAACGTTTTCAGCCCAACATCTCTCACGAAGAGCGTCGACGCATTCGTCACCACTCCTGTCGATATCTTATCCTTGGCGACACCTTGTACTGTCGTGGTATTGACACCATCCTTCGGTGATGTCTGACTCACGAGGAGGCTGAACGCATTTTGAACGATTGTCACCTTGGCACCTATGGCGGTCACCTCTCCGGGATGGCCATAGCCCAAAAAATCTTACGTGTTGGCTACTTTTGGCCCTCCATTTTCAAAGATTGCATCGAGGCCATCAAAAAATTCCCACCCTGCCAAATCTTTATCAAGAAGGCATGCACCCACCCTACTTTGTTGCACCCCATTATCGCCATCGGCCCCTTTACCAAATGGGGCATCGATTTCATGCAGTGTAAGCCTACCTCAGCCGGGGGGCACGGTTACATCATCGTCGTCGACGACTACTTCACCAAATGGGCTGAGGCTATGTCTACCTTCCTGAACGATGGTCGTACTGCAGCTCTGTTCCTTTTCAACCATATCATAACTCATTCTGGGGTACCACGTGCCATTGTCACTGATCATGGTGCACACCTCAAAAACCAGATGATGAGCGAGTTACATGTCAAATTGGGTTTTCGCCATGAAAACTCATCCCCTTACTACCCCCAAGCGAACGGACAAGTTGAAGCTATCAACAAAGTCCTAAAAACCATGATCCAATGCATGGTAGGGGAAAACAAGACATCGTGGCATGTACAACTGTTCTCCGCTCTCTGGGCCTGTCGCACTTCTGTGAAAACCTCAACTGGATTTACTCCTTTCCAGTTGGTCTATGGCATTGAAGTCGTCCTACCAATCGAGTGTGAGATTCCATCACTCAAATTGAAAGTAGAACTCCTGCCCCATACTTCTACTGAATAAGAATGATTCTTGTATCTATCCAAGTTGGATGAAACATGTCGCGATGCTGCTCTCGCCAATGAGGCACATTAGAAATGAATTAAGAGTCAATATGACAAATCCGTCCACCCTCGGACTTTTGAAGAAGGAGACTTAGTACTCGTTTACGACCAAACTCACGAAAAATTGGGCACAGGAAAGTTAGAACCTATGTGGCACGGTCCTTACATCGTGAAGCGTGTTCTACACAGAGGTGCTTACGAACTAGTAGATCATGATGGAATTTCCCTGGGAGAGCCCCGAAACGGGCTTTACCTTAAAAAGTACTATGCCTAGATCACCTAGCATCTGTACTTTGTACATTATTGTATTTTAGTTTGGTGTGTCTATTTCTTTCGCGTGCTCGAGTCTTTACCTTTTCCACTCATGACTGTGCTTGTGTTTTCACACTCAGATGACGTCTTCCTTTCCTATCTTTTTTGGGTTCACGGATAGCGCTAGTTGACATACCCAGAACATTGCTTCGACAACATGGGTTATTTACCAATTTGACGAGGTGGTGAGTTCAGGAGGTATCTGCTTAAGACCAACAACATGGCAGAATATCATGCTGTCATCGGACTGTTGACCCAAGCCTCCTCCCTAGGTATCTCTCGCATAATTATTTACTTAGACTCCCAACTCATGGTTTATCAACTCAACCGTATCTACGCTATCCGTAGTCCTATCCTGCTACGTCTACACTTACAAGTTCGTCACCTTACGAATGTTCGATTACATTGAATATAGACATATTCCAAGAGAACTTAATAGTGTTTCGGATTCATTAGCTAACTATATCATGGATCGGTATCTTGCCCACATATAAGAGTTAAGGAAAACAAAATTGTACATTACATGTAAATTGAAACACATTACAGACATCATCATGTACAAATCATTGGCACTGTAAAAACTCGAAACTGTATATATATATATATAAATGGCATGACTGAAATGTTTGGATTACATCAAAAAGTATGTAGAAGAAAAAAATATTGGGCCTTTCCACCCATACAACGTCGCCTGGCAAGGCATACAAAAATAGAATCAACAGAGAGAATCTAATCTCCCCGCACTACATTATGCTACGAGTAACACATCACCGCATGCACTACGTGCCTCAATAGAGAATTGATGTTCTCTGGTACTCCCACAGTGTGCCTCTGCAGATGTAAAGGCACTTCTCCCCTCCGTAAATGAGGAATGCCCATCGTGAGGCCTTGGAGGTTTCTCTCAACCTCCCGAAGACCTGGCACTGGTACTGCCGGACCTGCTGCAACCGGGATGCCCCCGCGACGTCCTGGTACCAGTATATCAGTTGGGTGCACTGCTCCCTTGTCTGCACATTGAAAACATACATCCGTTAAAACTCTTCTACATACCCAAAAAAAAAAATAGATATACAACAAAAACTTAAAAAAAAAAGATTAGACAAGGTATGGCTCAGTCTCTTACATGACACATCCCAGTCTTCCCCCACGGGAAAAATCAAATCCATGCTCCCACGGAAATCTACCTCAGCATAAGGGAAGTCCTCTATCCAGAGATACTGTTGTCTCATCCAGGCAAAGAAATCTCCAGTGAAATGGAACTCTGACTCCGACACTAGCCTTGGAGACAGACTGGTCCACCTCTCCATCCTAGGTTCATCCACTGGTCGCACCACCAGTGCTATCTGAGGATGCATCTAAGGGATGCGCTCTAGAAAAATGAGACCAAAAATGAGCCATAACCAAACTTCTTATGTCCAGTCCTACACCATGAAATCTATTCCTTCACGTTTCGAAGGAACCCTACACTCCAGTTGAATAGTGTTGGCTCCAAACACTGAACATCGTAAGCCACCTGCGATCTTGATGCCAAATGGGCGCTAGTACTGCATGTCACGCTCGTGATAGAAAATAGTATAGACTGGAGGGGCAGTTCTCGAATATCCTTGATAGGGATTCTACCCCCTACCAGCCTTTCTCCTGGGATACAGTGGCAAGCTAGATACACGTCCACTTGTTCAGGTAGTACCCTCTGCCCAGAGAAAGATATGGGGACCCCTCTTTTCGAGAGGCCATTCAAAAATTACATGTCTTCTAACTCAATGGTTAAAAGTTGTGTGTCGATACGGAATCCTTGTTCTGCAACATCCCATAGGCCGATCATATGCTCGAGCAATAAGATCTCTTTCTTCATTTTTTGCAACTTGAAGAATTTGAGCAAACCAAAAGCTCGCAACGCGGCCTGTGTGCGAGGACTCCACAAGGCAGCTAAGTCATCCATCTCATGTTCTCTTTCTTTCCACTCGATCATGGTCGCCGAAGTTACCTACAAAACAAAAAAAATAAAGAAACTCATTATTTCCACGTTTTGGCAATTTAGGCAATTTTCAAAAACAATTTAAAACATGAAATAAAGTGCCCACATCATTTAAAAGTGACCACACACTCTTTTATAATTACCACGCCCTCCCTAGCCATTTAACATTCATTAAATAATAATGAAAACGTTTTAAAAAATCAAAACGACTTTGGGGCTACGTGGGCATTTAGGGAGATGTTTAATGGGTTCTTTTGCCAAAAAATGACCTATCTAATTGACTATTGGGGCATTGGCATCTTGGCCACCCTTCTCTAAAACATTTTTTGTAAAAGAATCCCATTTTTCCATTTGATTGTGAAAGAGGTCGATTTGGTTTTATTTGGGGAAACTTAGGGCTTCATACTTTAAAATAAATGATGCTATTAAAATGAATGTGAAACCATGTGTTTGAAAGAATAAGGGATGGACATCTACCTGGTCTAAACAGCGAGCGAAATGGTCAACCGTAGCTCCGGCAACGAACAAAACAAGATCCACTTCAAACTGAGAATCTCCACTACTCCAAAATCCTTGCAAAATGAAATGGTAAATGAAATTTTCGATGAATTGTTATTTATAAATTTTCATTTTTTCATAAGGTATGGTTATTTATGGGTTTCTCTAACAATATAATGGCTTCACTAAACCCTGGTTTGTAGTTCTGATATCGCAGGTTTCCTGGCAGTTCTGACAGATGATTCACCTTGTCACGCTTATGAGCATAGTATTAGTTCAGTCTCGAGCTCGATAATATGAGAACGTAACCGGGTAAACTTTTATCTCTTTTTCGGACCCATACGGATACGAACATACGAAAAAGGAACCCCCCTGGAGTCTACTTTAAACCCTTTTCAGACTCTCTAAATATGAAAAGATTGT
>ML788108.1:93239-193159 GCA_009831015.1 Picea engelmannii
TTCGAGCGATAGTTTAACCCTTTTTCGGTCTCGTTAGACTACTGTACGAAAAAGGAACTGAGAGAGTTCTCTTTTAAGTGTTTTTCCAAACTCTATAATCCCGAAAAACCTTCGATTTTTCTGTCTTTGGACTCGTTAAAGCACACATCAACAGGCCCATATGGGACCGAACCCTTACTTCTTCCAGTTCGTTAAACAAAAGAAGTGGAACTTACCGAAGGTGAGCTATATCGAGCATACGTTATCCTCCTCGAGCTCATTAAATCAAAAAGAGGTACTCATATATCTAGATGGGGGAAAAAATTGAAAGGAGCAAGCCAAGCAGTCTCTTGAGAACATCATCCAACACTTCTTAGAGTCACCCTTGAACACGGCACTTTGTCATTTTCCACTAAACCTCTGCACTGAGCCAATCCTTTGAGTTCCTTTCACTCCTTTGGGTCACCCGACGCAAGTCACAGTATCCACTGAATAGTTTTTTTCCATGTCATGTTTGTTGTTGTGCCTCAGTGTTCAAGGGAAGTATCCACCTCGAGAGTCAGCTATCCCAAATATCTTGCCTCAAAACCTGTGTCAGTCCATGTCCATCTGATCTGCCAATTACATCTCTATGTCTGTTTCATGTCGTTGATGGGGGATACATCAAGGCCCTCCCTCGACGAGTCTATTCCTGTTGACTTCAACACATTATCCGGGAATCAGACATAGAAACCAGTTAGTACTTTGGGACCTGCATGCCTCAATGGCAGGCCTCCTCACATTTGACAGTAGGTTTACATCATTGACCTCTGATCGAATGATTCCATGGGTGTTCGACTTCAGCTCATCTATTCACATTCGTTGGAATGTACTAGGGTACCTTGGGAAACATTGACATTAATGGTGATCTCCCTCGCACTTGTTAACGGTTCACACCATTGACTGGTAATCAAGTGGTTTATGCCATGTTCGACATCAAGACATCTATTCACATGGTTAGGATCGTACCACATTGGGATTGGTGAGAAGACCCTGGGTTGAGTAACCACTTTGATATATTCTTTGCCCGGGCTGCGAAGGAGTTTCTATTGGACAAAGAACACATACGCTGTTACATAGATCCACTTTGTATTGGTCGTGGCTATGTCTTTTCATCTCGTAGATCCACTGTGTATTCTTCGTGTCTACGAGCAGTCCGAGTCATCAGAGTATAGATCCAAATTGTATCTTCGGTGGCTATACCTTTTTATCAATACAATTATGGATCCGTAGTGTATTTTATGGCAGCCATATCTTGCAAGTCTTGATCACCCAAGCATAGGTA
This sequence comes from Picea engelmannii, assembly GCA_009831015.1. Lineage (NCBI taxonomy): Eukaryota > Viridiplantae > Streptophyta > Pinopsida > Pinales > Pinaceae > Picea > Picea engelmannii. Next base: position 94,543 of record ML788108.1, read on the forward strand.
TGCCTGCCTTGGGTTTTGAAATATGTCATGATATTTGTTGGATGTTTGTGTGCAGCTTCCGTCAGGTTCTCCGAGTCTATACCCTTGCTTGAACGTCTACAAAGCATTTTAGTTATCAGTTCACATCTTATAACTTCATACTTTGGGGGGAATTCTGTTACACATCAAATTTACTCAACTGGATAAGTGTCGCATATTCCTCTCAATTGTCGTAAGTGTCGCATCTTCCTTACAACTTTCACAAGTGTCGCAAGTTGTTCATAAGTGTCACAAACGTTGTTCAAGCATACTGCCTTAATGACGACACTAAGGAGGCACTTAAAACATCTCATACACTGGGTTTGGAGAAGGAGAACTGGTTAACTGAAGTCAAGGAACTCTTGACACCTGAGAAGATCTTTCAATTCAAGGTTCTGGGGGTGAGCGCTCCCCTATATCAGTCTAGGGAGAACTGACGCTCCCCTATAAGGCTTCAGGGAGCGTTATAACGCTCCCCTTCCCCCTCTGAAGGAGCGTTATCCACCTTTAGGGCGTTGGCGCTCCCCTCAAGCTTCTTAGGGAGTGCTACAGCGCTCTGATGCCCCTTTTGAGGGAGCGCTACCTAATCTGGGGCAATGGTTGGCCCGTTGAGGAGAATAAGGGGAGGATCTTTCAAGATTAGAAGGCAGTTGCATTCAAATTCTTGGTTCCATCAAAGAACCCTGATCTGAGGAGGAAGTTCCCCAACTTGTTCTAAAGATAACTCAAGAGGTTAAGCTCCTCTTAACCTATATAAGCAAGCTCTATGATGGTGAAAAGGGGGGAAGAAATTCTAGCATGAAACCTATGATCTCATAGGAAACACATAGTCGGCCAAAGGAGAGTGATCAATGAAGTTGTTGTTATCCAGGTTATGGATCTTTCGAGCAAGGGTTAGACAAAGGGGACTTGACGAAGTTGTCACATTCGCATCTACGATTGTAAGTATTGTTGTCGTTATTCTCATTAATATGAAACGCTTGGCCTGTTTCTTTCTAGTTTGTGTCTAATGTTACATGAACTTATCATTTATAGATAGATCTATTTTCAAGATAATATCAATAGAGTAGGAAGTGGTTGTATCTTGTTTTTTTACAGAACTCAGCGAGGAGCAAAGGATCGAAGATCGACTCGGAGCGTGCAGGACAAACGTCAATAAAGAGGTACTTTTGTTCTCCTTCCTTCTCATGTGTTAGTTTGTGTATATTTGAAAGGAAGTTAGTGTCCACGTTAATCATTTTCTGTCTTAGAGTTAGGGTCAAGCTCTTTGAGGCAATCTACCTATCCGCGGGGAGATTTTCCTACAACAGGGCCCACTACATGTCGAGCCATGAGATCGCACCACCTCTTCATCTGCAGATCTCATGGCGCTGGTATACCCCACTCCACCTGTAGGTGTAAATGAGGGACTCTTTCTAGAAAGAAAGACACCAAAATAGATCGATACCCAAATTGCTTCAGGTCCCCATTCATGTTTTTGGTTAGCTACGTCTTCATATTGCGAAGAAGACCATCGCACCAGTTGAACACATGAGGTTCCGTCCATTCCACAGCATACTGAAAATAACTTTGGAGGGCCATGTGTGGAGATGCACTTCACGCCATCCGTGCAATGGTAAAAAGGATGGTCCGAAGAGTTAAATCACGAACACCTCTAATGGATACCTTACCTTTGCGTCTCTTGGCCTCGGGTTCACAATATCGACGGATGTATTCTCTCATCGGTAAGCCACCACCTCGACCTCCTGTTAAGGTCACATGTGATCCATAACGAGATAACCCCATCAAGAAGTAAATGTCTTTTATATCCAAGGAAAGAACGTGGACACCCACATGAAACACCTACTGGTCTACATCCCACATGTGGACCAGGTATTCTAGTAACCTCATTTGGGCTCTCATGCCCTAGATTTTAAAAAATGTTAACAGTCTGCACTATCGAAGGGAATTGTCGGTGCCTGGATCATTCAAGGTCATGAATTCATCATCCTCATGTTCCCATTCTCTCCACTCCAACATTTTTGAAATCAAATACATGCATGGAGATGAGAAAAAGGAATTAGCATCTTCAATCATTACTTTTGAATTTCTTTTCGGGTCAACGCATGCATAATGTTTTGGGTTTTCAGCCGTCGTAGACGAATTTTTAGTACAGTGCAGAGTTTTCGTAGGTGAGCCATAAGGCACCTGTGGAAATCATTTGTTTCTACAGTTCCCGATACAGTCACCTATGGTGGCCCTAGCGTGTGCCCACCGGCCCAAAAACTCATCCAAAAACTACCTTTTAACCAAAATAAATGAATTTCAATCCATTGAAATAGAAGAGGATGAATAGCTTACCATGTTGACGGAGGTCATTTGTTGAATGGTCACATGTGCTTCTCGCAATCGAAATCCAAAATATGAGGTAAAAACAGGTTTTCTAGACAAGTTTTGAATGAAATCCAAATGAAATAGAAATAAGAGGTTTTACCCCCATTTATTTCACTTTTTGCTTTTTCTAATAATATTTTATATTATTTTAATGAATTTTGTCATAACCTAAAGGTATAATGGTCCCGTGAGTCTTTTTATTCTCGCGGATGGAAAGACTAAGGCCCTGAACAATTAAGTATGGATGATTTTTCTTGATTCACTTTTCTTTTTGTTACATATACTAATACTTTTTAGGGTTTTTCAGAAAAACCTCGAGCTCACTCTGTGTTCGTTCTAATGCTCAAAAATCAATGAGAATGCAACCAAGTATACTTTTTTCTCTTTTTCGTACTGATCATGGAAACACGAAAATCGAAACCCATGGAGTATCATTTAAGCTCTTTTCACACTCAATAAAAATGAAAATATTTCCGAGCAACCTTGTTCTTTTCATGCTCGTAAAATTATTTGAAGAAAGCATTCAATGGGCGATAGTTTATCACTTTTTCAGTCTCATTGAATTACTTTGCGAAAAAGGAACTGAGAGACTTCTCTTTAAGTGTTTTTCAGACTCTATAAACATGAAAAAACCCTGACTTTTCTATCTTTGGACTCGTTAAACAAACATCAAAAGGCCCATATGGGACCGAACCACTCCTTCTTAGGGTTCGTTAAACATACTCCAAAGGACTAGTCTGAAGGATGATCTTACATCAACAATCATATGTTATCCTCCTCAATCTTGCGTAAAAATAAAGAGGTACTCGCTAGAAATGATGGGGGGGATTTTGGGAAAGAAATGTGTCTCTATATCCATGTTAGTGGAAGTACTAGTCGCTCTTGAACATGACACCCCCCTTCATCATTTGAATACGAGTTGGGAAATCCATTTGTCTCTTGTTTGACCTTCTGAAAATCCATATCTTGGGTCATCTTTCAGTCAATGCTGCCAAGACCATTGTCGTGTCGTTCATATGTTCAAGAGAAGTCCAAACAAGCCCCTTTTTTGAGTCGGCCATCTGTGATTATCAATTCCTACCATGTAGGCCTTCCTTGTGTTAGTTTCAAATCATTTTCATACTTTGATCTACCCTAAATCTGTTACTTATTTTGTTTCATTGATGGGGGATACATCAAGGCCCTCATGTGATGAGTCTTTTCCTATCAACTTCAACTCATCATCCAAGAACGAGACTTAGAAATCATTTTAGTCCCTTAGATCATGCATGCCTCAATGGCAGGTGTCTTCGCTTTCGACAGTGGATTCACATCATTGGTCCCTGATCAGAAGATTCCCTCGAGAGTTCAACTTCAGCTCATTTATTCACATTCGTTGGATTGTACTAAGGTTCCTTGGGAGTCATTGACATCAATGGTGATTTCCCTCGCACTTTTTAACGGTTTTCATCAATGACCGATAATCAAGTGGTTTCTACCATGTTCGACTTCAGCACCTATAATCGCATGGTTAGATTCGTACTTACAGACGATGGTATTGAAGACCCTAGATCTCATCACCTTGGTTTAGGTTGTGATGTATTATTTACGATTTGTATTGACACATAGATCCACTTTGTATGTCTCATGGCTATGTCCTAATTTCAAGTTTGTTAACACATAGATCCACATTGTATTCTTGGTGGCTATGTATCATCTTGATGACATGGATCCAAAGTGTATAATTGGTGGCAATGAATGACATTTATGAATCAAATCATTTGTTGTCTGAGCATGGGAATTCCTACCTTGGAGATGGTATAATATTGTGCAGATGCTTGATTGTTTGCAGGTTCTGGATTGGTGCGCTCCTTGTTCCCGACACACACACACATTTTCCAAAGTATTTCAGCTATCTCGATTTCCATCCTCATACTTTGGGGGGAATTTTGTTACACATTATTTTGGTCACCCTGATGATGACTATACAAGCATGTGTTCAGGCTCTCAAAACAATCTTTTACATGAGGAAAATGACTGAGTTATTCCCCTACAAGGCATATTTTTAGAATGACGTCGCAGGTTGACAGTGGTACACAGTGCAGAAATCCTTGATTTCTGCAAGCTTCTCTATGCCTAGCTCATGGGTTTTCCACAGGCTACTATATAGGCAGGGTGAAGTGACGTTTGAAGCTAAGAAAAGGAAGAATTTCACAAAGTTTCTAGAAGGAGAATATTCTAGAATGTAAGGTGGTGTCTGTATGGTTGTGATCCTACTACTTTCTTTGATTTGGTGGGATCATCCTCATCCTTTCAACCACTTCACCTTCTCATATATAATTATGGGTTTCTCATGGAAAGGGTTAAGAAAGATTGAGCAAAGAATTGCTGAAAGAATAGGTTGAAGACTGTGTGAAGGATCCTGTTACAACTGATGCTTGAGGCCTCCATTTGTCCATCAAGATTTTGTGGACCATCTTCATACAAATTCAGAGCAAGTGTATGTGTGTGTTGGAACAAAGGACCACCGAAAGGGAACTTGCGACATAAAGGCATTTTGGTTGTATCTTCCATTTTTACTTAATATGATATGATGACATGTTTCTTTCCCATAAAATCATTAGTGTTTTATTACATGACTCCTTGATCACATGTTTAGGTTTCCATTGAATCTACAATTGTTTCTTTCACTTTGGTTGGTTTGTGTCATTGAAGATATGATCTCACAAGAGCACTCGAGTGAAGCAGGGACAATAGAGATATAAGGAAGCAATATCTAAAGGTAAGTCATCCATTCCTTCTTTGGTAGTAAATTCAATGGTAGCAACTTAGGGAAAGCGTCATGTCCTGTCTTGTTTTGTTCTAGATCTAGGTGGATCTAGGGAGATTAGTTTATGTCCACATTCACTGATTTATCCAATAACAACATATTGTTATGAATTAAGGAATTATGGGAAATTTAATTATTGAACAGCAAGAAGTTTTGTATACAATCGAGGAACAATGAATGTTGGTGCTTTTGGATTGATTTTAATACAGAGTTATGATTGTTGATTATTTAATTTTTTTTATGAAGATTATCCATTAAATCCTCTGTCATTTTCTCTCTTTTTTCTCTCATTATGAATCCCCTCATAATCCCAGATTCATTTTACACTCCCTATTCTTAAAATTAAATTAAAAACTTTGTATTACAACGATTAAGAAATAACACAGAGATGGATCACAGCTGATATGATTTTGTTATTGTTGCACAATCGTTTGTTTAATGAATTTTTGAGCAGTAATCATGTTCTTACGCCCTTTCATTTTATCAATTTTTTTCTCAATACAACCCCCTCAGATATCCCAGAGCCCTTATTCATCCCCTTCTCATTGACAATTATTAAATGAATTTTATGGATTGTATTGCATGGGTCTGATGTGATTGTTGAGACAAACTTTGTTTCATATTAAGAAATGTCATATATGGTTTGTTTAAGAATATAGTTTCTAATAAATGTTTCATACAAGATGATATTCTTTAGTAGAGGAAGCCATGGCTGAAATAACAGGGGCAGAAGGAATTGGAACAGAGGGCCTAGAAGGCCAAGATTCTCGATACATTTTGATGCAGATCCACAAGAGTTAAACCATCTCTTCCAAGATGAGTTTTTCAATTGGATTGGACAAGGGGAAGTCAACCTAGAATAGAAAGTCCTCCCTTCCAATCCCAGCATGTCCCTGGTATCCCTGTTCCCCCTCACGTTTCATTGCAAACTGAAGTTCCCAAGAATGACGGATGGCGGGAGATTGTTCACCCATCAGTCTCCCAACATCTTGGCTGGCCAAATTTGTCTCTACCTGCTCCTCCTCCACATGTTAACCAAAATGTCCAAATTTCCCTTGCACACTCACCTGTACAGCTCTCCCATGCAAGAAAAAGACTCAAAACCGAATCCCACAACATGTATGACAAAGGAAAATTTGTTGCCGCCCCCTCCTCTCCCTCAAGTGATTCAGCCAAATATGTTTCATCATGAATGCACTTGAGAGATGATTGTTCTTATTTCATCAATGATGCCTCAAGGCTCCACACAGCCTAAGGCTAATTCAAGAAACTCAAAGGGAGACAGCAACAACAAAGGGAAAATTGCCTCACAATGTAGCAAATATGGTTTTTGAGTACATTTTATTATTGATTTGTTGAGAACAGTTGACTGTTGAAGTTTTGGACAACATGCTATTTTTGGATATTTTGGATATTATATGTTTGGATATGGTTTAAAATATCATTGATATTTAATATTCAAATTATGAGAATGATTATGGGAGCCACAAGGAGGGATGTGTTTGATTGATTGACTAGTTATGTTTATTTTTGTTAAGAAACTAAAGGGAGTCACAAGGGGTCCCACCTACTAGTTATTATTTATTAAAAGACCCTTATTATTATTATTATATTAATTCTTCCCATACCTAAAAGTTAGTTAATTTTTAGTTAGCATAACTAAAATAAGTAGTTGAACTACTTCAACTAATTTGGGATGCATAAAAGAAAAATGAGAAGGACAAACAAGAGGAGAATAGAACGAGAAAACATACTAAGGTTTGATCTTGAGTTTTATTGAGATAGTTCAATTTGTATTCATTCTTCAATTCATTAAAATCCTAATTCTCTTTTATGACAGCAGGGTCCTATTGTAGATAGAAAGATTCAAAGTTGAATTACATCATTCAGACACTTGTTTTCATAGGTGTTGATCTATCTTTGATAGTCTATGTATACTTGTATGTTTATGAATTAAATTTCATGAATGATAAAGGATATTGTGCAAAGTCGAATGGGCAGCAATCTATGGAAAGTCGATCCACTTTTAAAGTTCATTTTTTTACTTTCTGTCAAAAGTCCTTTTGTATGGTTTTCATCGGGGACATCTAAGTTTGACTTTGGTCCAAACTCCCTCAGGGATTTTTGTAAACAGAACGATTATTTTGATTTCTTGGAATGAAATAAGTGATTTCTATTCAGTCTCATATGTGTTAACATGTGACTTGGTATTTTTTATTTTGTCTCCACATTTACTTTTTCATATGTTATATTCAAAAGATTATATAAAAATGTTGAATTTTATAGCAATATTTGATTTTAAAAAATCAGCCTAAGCCCTTGTAACTAATACTTGTGGATTGAGAAACAAATTTTGAGGCTATAAAAATAAGTTGATATTCCCGTATATCTTTACTTAGCCAAGAAAGATCTGAAAATGCTTGAGTAAGATTATTTCATATATTTTCCTCAACATGATCCATATTCTAGAAGGCTTTGGTCGAATATTTCCCTCTGGTAGGAGATTGGGTGGTATGGAAAATAGGTGACAACAAAAGGTTAGGGTGGGAGAAGATACTTGGCTGGGAGCAAGAAATAATTTCAAACTCTCTATACCCCTCATCCTTTCCTTAAGAAAAAATAGAATTCACTCTCTTCATGATGTTTGCATTGGTTTCCCATGGCCTCAAGGGGGTGCAGGTTGGAAATATGTGACAATATTAGGTCTCCCTAAGGCTCCTCACGTTGAATGGAATTTCTATTTATCTCGGTTATGATAAAATCCTATCATTCTCTCCCATGATAGTTAGGACACTTTATGTTGTTCCCGTAACCCAAAGGATGGATCCTTCACAGTCAAAATGGGGTACAGATCCTTGCAGGAGGAAAGGAAAACTTCCCAACCACAATGGTGGTGGAAGGTTTTATGGAAATCCAAGGCCCCTCTACGCTGTAAAATTGTGATGTGGGTGGCCTTAACCAACAAATTGTCGACCTGGGATAATATGGAAAAAAAGGAACTAGCATGGTCCAAACCACTGTGTACTTTGCAAATTAAACTTAGAATCTATATCTCACCTTTTTGTATCATGCCCTTATGCACATCAGGTTGCCATGGGGATAAAATATAAGCTCAAAATAGGTGCATATTAGAATAATATTTCCCTTGATGAATGTTATAAGCTGTGGATTCAGGAAAAAATGCTAAAATTGTATGCAGGGCTACCTTGCATCTTGGTCGCAATTTTTTGGTGGGCACACAACTAGAAACTGTTTAAAGATAAATGGATTTCTCCAAAAGTGATTACATCTGTAACACTGGCACAGGAAGCGAAGACCAAAGAGGACCCAAAAATCCAAAACAAAGGGTTCCCTCCTTCCATGTTCTGTATTATTATGTTTCGTGGGGATACTTCGATGGTGCCATCCAAGGACACCCACCTTCCATTGGAATAGGAGTTGTATTATTCTTAAATCAGAACCATTATATTAACATCAGGTATGCTCCAGGAGGAGGGTCCAATAATAAAGCAGAAATCATTTCATTATGGACCCTTCTAGAGACAGTAAAGCAAAAGGATATCAGGAAGCTTTAGGTCATTTGAGATTCAAAATTGGTGATTGATTGGTCCAAAGGAAAAATATCCATTTAGAACATCAACCTGGCCAGTATTTTGAGAGACATAAGCCTTTCTTTTCAATCCTTTGATTGGTTGTATTTTCAACATATATTGAGATAACTCAATGTAAAAGAAAATGAACTCTCGAAAGAAGATTTATAGATGCAAAGAGGGGCCTTCAGGTACTATGATTACTTTGAAGGAACTGAAATAGAAGCAATGGAATTTTGGTTGTAATTCTTTTATGAATACGACATGAAAATGGCGAAGGGATATCGAAGAAAGTACAGAATGTTTTGTAAGCATATAGAACAGTAAGATGAATGTAGTCACACGATATTTTTTTAAACAGTCGGGAAGGAAGCCTTCTAAGCCAATTTTGTAAGTTTGGAACATGTATATTCTATGAATATAAGAAGATTTTTTTCTATAGAAAAATGTGTGTGTGTGTGTGTGTGTGTGTGTGTGTGTGTGTGTGTGTACACATAAATGATTCAATTATATGTGGTGGTTGACAGTTATGCAACAGGTTTTTTTATTTGGATGGAGATGGAGAGCGAGATTTACTATTAGAGATGATTTCATGGTACAAATAGCATTGTGAACGTAAATATATGCAAATATAGGTGGGAACATAAAATTCGTTGGTGAACTTTGGAAGGAGAATAAAACTTGGTAAATATAATTTTATATTGAAGAAAGAAATGCCTGTCATTTTTCTTCTTTGTTAAATCGTATTAATTAAGACTTATTTTTTGTTTGACATAAGTAGTTATGTTTGAAAAAGGGGAGTTATAAAGAAATCATATAAAGTAATAAGTTTTTTGGAATTGGAGTTTGAAAGTGATTTCCTGGGATTTTTTATGAATACTGTAAAAGAGATATAAGGAAAATTTTCTCTTGAAGATATTTGGGCATTTGTAAAAGGAGAAGTTTGTTTGAAGACATAAGGACATTTGTAAATGGAATTATAAGGAGGCATATTTTTTGTCATAGTTATAAGGTGGTATACTTTTTGTAATTAAAGGATGGAATTTTGCATGCAATGTTGTCATAAGGTATTAATTGGAGTTATAAGGTGCATTAAGGAGTTATAAGGTGTTTTCAAATATTATAAGAATTTTGTCTCAAGTCCTAGACCCCCCCCAAAATTGAATAAGGGTGTTTGAGGATCTTTCTGCATGTGTAGATTGGTTTATATTGTGGTCTTAAAGAGGCCTTAGATTTTTCACATTTGGCATATTTGAAGTACTTCAAAATGGAAGGAATCAACAAAATGTTTAATATGTTGTACACATTGATTAGCAAGACTCCAGAATCTACAATTCCTATGAAAAAAGGAAAGTTCACTAATGTTCTTACTTGTTTTCTCATACTGCACAAAAAGGTACATCTACTTTAAACAAAAACAAATTTCTTGACTGGGTAGTTGACATCATTTAATGATGACATCGAGGAACAAGAAAACAAGAAAACAACCCTGCACTTGTTGATTGTGAGTTGCATTATTTTTCCTTTGATGAAGTCAGTGCAATATTGACTAATGACACTAAAAAGAAAGTGGAAAAATTGAAGGTTCAACATGAGGATCAGGTTGAAAATATAGATAACTTTGTTATACTATGGGAAGAGTTACAATTTAATTGAAAAAAATATGGATTACTATATGAAAACGATCATAACAACCTTTTGCATATCCCTAATTATTGTAAACCACTTACATTTGTGAGTGGTGGTTTTTTAATTAATGTTGATAGGAAGAAAGAACTTGGTAAGGAACATGTACAAGATGTTGATCAGGATGCTTATATATATATATATATATATATATATATATATATATATATATATATTGATGATGATATTATTGTTAAGGATATTGGTGATAATACAGTTATTGAGGATTTGTTGGTTGATGATTCTCAGTTTGAACAAAGGACATGTAATGTGTCCACATTGTCACAAAGTTGGCCATGTTGAGTTATATTGTTTTGATCTCCACCCATGTTTTTTTTGTGGGAAGAAAAACCATGTCTCAAAAAGGTGTTGGAAGTGGCTAAAGATTCAAAGGAAAGAAGTAAATTTTGAATGGTTAGGGACTTGGAGTTGGAGTTTGGAAACTAAGTTATTGGAATGATCTTATCGACGAGTTTATACATAGGTACAACCATACTTGATTGGAGATATTTCTATCATTGATGGATATGAATGTTTTTCAGGATTGGATGATACAAGGCATGATTGGGGCCTGCTTGATGTAGTCTTCTGAGTTGAAGATCGAGTCTTCAGACTCCACCCGAAGATGGTTTGATTACCCTTTTCCACTTTCAGGGGGGGTATATCTCATTATCTAGACTTATTACTTTTCAGTCGACAAGGGGGGAGTATTGATATGTCAGACTTTAAGTTTTGAAATATAACTTACACGATTGCAATTTATGATGATTGATTATGGGTCCAGGATTCACAATTGCACATGAGTTTATGATTTCAGTATGATGGATGATCGAGAATTGTTTTGGGACATGATGTTTGTTTCCTAATTGGATGATGGATTTGATGATGTTAGCACATATCACTCACACGGAGTCTTTAATTGGTAAGGATTTTCAAGAGATCTATGATTTCCAGGTTATTGGATATTGGATGGATAGTTTGCCACTTTTTGGAATTTGATGGATTGTCCGACATGTTTGATGGAAATTTGGGTTCAGGATTTGGAACAGTACCAGTATTTTACCTAGTTTACTACTCAGAGGTTTTTTGGCTACAGGATTTTCATATACAGGTTTTGGATGATGTTCAACACTTTTTTCTGTCAACGGGATTTTTTTGACAGTTTTTTTATCTGTTGATATGTGAGATATTCATAGTATTCAGATTTATCAAGGATGGTATTTTGACCTTGCATAGGACATATGATTCTTCTGTTCTTTTCTCATGGCACATTGGATTGTCAAGGTTTTTTAGGATATGGGATGTGTTAGACTTGTAGCTAATTCACTTCTCATCGGGATTTTCTCTCATTGGTTTGGGTTCACTTCAGTGACCACTTGGAGGATATCTGGTTCATTTGATGCACAATGACTTTTCTAGATTTAATTTTCAGCATCCACATTTGGTGGGTTTTTCAGGTGCATCTTCATTGAAACTCATGAGGTTTCATACCATGAGTTACAGATTGAAGACTTGGATATGTTATCAAATTTTGCACGGAATTTTGTTGCTAGATGGTACATTTGTATGGACTAATGATTAAGGGGGGGATTGTTGGAATTATTTCTCCTAATCATAGTCCTAATGCCACCTTATTAGCTTGTGTTAGTTATATGGACAATTAACGGTGGTTATTTATTATTTTTCTATATGTATGTATTTTTTGAATAAATTAACGTGGAAATTAGTGGCTTATGCCTTTTTACCGCCATCTCCTTGTTTGATTATCTTTATTTATCTTTATTATTTTTATTTATTATGTTATTTCCCTAATTTCCATCACCGCCATGGGGATAATCCACTCCAAATATGTTGCAGGAACAATAAATCCATCATCCAACATACAATCCAACTCTTTGTCCACATTTTCTTTATACTTATGATTTAATCAGTGAGACCTCCTTTTGATGGGTTTGGAAACTGACTTGAGCTAAATTTTCATTACCCCTAAGGATCGTGGGATTCCCTTCATTTCTTAGAATTTGTGATAAAATAAGTCCTCATATTCCTTGAGTAGTTCGACGATCTAGGTAACACTTTCCTTATCCCAATAGTCTCCAATAATAGACATTTTGGGTTCTTCTTCAATACCGATATTATGTTTTTTTTCCTTAATCGGACGAGCATAGTTTGGCACAAATATATTTGTTGCCTTTCCCTTCAGCATGCACTCACCTTCAAATTTGTATATCTATATACCTCATGGGTCATCTTCATCAATATCATCCACCTCGAACTTCTAGTAGTAGATGGCCTCTTTCAACTTTGCCATTGGCTAATGGTTTGAGAAAACCACCTTTGGGTAGCATCCCTAGGTTGACGGTGAAAAATAAAATTATTGATCTGGAGGAGTGCCTCCCTTTGATCTGGATTATCTACTGTAAAATAGAAAATTGTGAAAAATTGTGTGCTTACCTAAACCCAGTCTACGGTTTGCCTCTGGAGATCCTCCTGAATGTACCAACTCTGAGGAACCATATGCATGGTATGAATGAACCAATGGACCCATTGGGCACGAGGAATATTCTTGGTAGTCCATTGTCTCTTACAGTAATTAATGTGGTCATGAGGGTCTTCAGTGCCCTTATACTAATTAGTCAACTCGAAATCAGAGATTGGTTGAACCAAACCTTGATCATTTCAGCCACCTATGCCTATTCATGTATGGTCACACGGTGTGTTTCCCGGGGTTCCCTCATACTACAATATCCATGGCCTAAATCCACCAATATTCCGGAATGATATTCTCCATTTGTACCAGGAAAGATTCCACCGGGCTCGTCCCATCAAATCATGGTGCATCATATATATCAAAACCAATACATCGCATTGTTTTAGTTATTCATGCACACCCTGGGTAGATTCCTCATACATATTTTGTTTCCACCTCTCCATTGCATCATCCTAATAAATATCATAGGACTTCACTCTCTACCAACTTAGTTCCCCATCCTCCATGGGATTGATATAATATTCCCTTCTTCTCGTGACCTTGTAGATATTCTCAATAATAGAGATTCATGCATCCACATCTACCAGCTTATTGTACATGTCCCCTTCATTAGGATATAAAGGTGTGACCATGCACAGGGTATCTGTCTCAAATGACATATGTTGCTTCTTTAAATTCAACACCACATTATTGTCAAAGGCCCAATCAATGCCAAGTAGTGCAGGGTAGGGATCAGAATCATCCATAATATATATTACTTCAAAGTAAGCCTTTTTCTTCACCACTTCTATGTTCACTTCAACTTGCTCCATTTGACCTATAGGATAGATCATGTATTTATTTTCCAACCGCAGCTAGATGAGAGACCAAACAAAACTTGGTTTACCCATCAATTCCCACGACTTCTTTGGTGGGATGTTCACGTTGGAACCTAGATCCAACATGTCACCCATTTCATAACTCCCAACATCCATTGTCATCTTGAATTTTCTATTTGTGAACTTTTTCTTGTCGAATTGGAATAAATATCATTTTGGTAGGGGTGTTGATACAGTTCTCTTTGTCCCTTTTCCCCCATCCAGGTTTCTACCAACTGCATCAACTTTCTCCCAGCATCAGGAACATTTTAAAATATCAAAAAGTAACGTAAGAAGTTACTTACTTGATCCTCAATTTTTGTTTCACTACCCAAATTGCATAGTGCCTCTTCTCACGTTGTGCACCTGAAATCCTCTTACAACTACTCCTATATTTATTTTTGTTTGGTGTGTCACAAATATTCCTATGTCCACGCTTCTTCCAATGACCTCTACGTCGCACATTTTAATTCTTCTCACACATGAGCGTCATCCAATGAATTTTGTGGGGCACGTTGCAATTATTCACAGGTATGAGCCTCTTCCAGCGACCTTTATGTCGCTTTTTGAACTTATTCACAAATTTGAGCCTCCTCAAGTGACCTTTGTGTCACACATTTTAGGTCTTCTCGTGCTCTTTCTTCTGCTATGGACCTTTGTGTGTCATGCAAAAACTTCTTATGTTGGTTGGTATCAAACTTAGGAGGGGGTTGTGTTTTTGTTATGATATTCCCCTCCGACCTTTGACCTAAAATTATTCCATGTTTGAAGTCCATCCATGTCTTCTCTCCTCCATGGGTTATCACCTGGACATCAACCTCATCATTCTTCTTCTTTTTCCTGCTACAATCACCATGTTGCAATGTGTCTTCTTCTCTTCCCAATTTTCCAACAAGTTGGGATAGTCCTATGTCACATGCTCGAGGATGTAGAAATACCCATAGAGAGAACATGGTTTGGTATAAAATATTGACACGTGACCAATTTATCCACAGTTAAAACAAGTGGGGTCTACTTCCTCCACCTCCATATTCGCTTCCACGACCACATCCATAGCCGACTCTAGAACCTCCCTGATAGCCACCTCTCTCAACACTACCATGGTCACCACCCTTCTATTCCTCTTGAACTTGAAATAAATCATGGGTATGATCTTTCATCAGCTAGAGCGACCGGAAATTGTTTACATCATTTCCTATGGATTTACAGAATTCACATAATAGAGTATGATACATCTTCTAATATTTATCCAATGTTGTGAAGAAAGGTGGTACATGGACCCATTGTCTGCAAATTTCACACCATTCCTTTTGTGGCCCAGATGGAAATGGACTCGATGCACCCATCGCCACATAGTTTCCAAGTATAGGACACTCATCTTTGTGATGTCCCTCATACCAACACATGGTACACCGTATGTGATCATGCACAACTTTTGATTTCCATATCTTGTAATTTCATCGTCAAGCTGGCCAACTAAGACTATACCTGTGACAATTTTGTCGACTTCTCTCCTCCTCTTAGGGTAGCCTCCAGGCACATTGCAATATCCACCACTTTTCCTTGAGTAGTCACCTTCTATTGGGTGAGAGGAATGTGGATATTGGATAAGTAACCCTACAATAAACCATTATCTATGATGTATGTCTTGGATATGGAACTTCATCCTATCCAAAAAAATATTGAACCATCGGTTATAATCCCACATGCTTTCGCTTAATCTTATTGATCTTTGTAATATATTGAGACTCTGAGACTCTAACTTAGGCTTCTGGAATTACTTAAGAATATCTCTATTGATCTCCATTAGGGACCTTGCCTATCCTGTTGGATAAATGTCCTTGTATTTCATGTACCACATCATATCTTTGTCCCTGAGCATGGTTTCTATTTGTGCAATCTTGATTGCTTCATCTATAATCCTCTTCACAAACCATATCACCTCACATGTGAACCAATGTTTCTCTGCATCATCTCTTCATGTTCCATGGAACATGGGTAACCTCAAGGTACTATCATGATTTGTCATCCTCAATATCAAACTATTTCATATGAACTAACTGTTGGGTGTTGGGATTATCAATACCAATGATCTGCTTGGATAAGTAGCATTGAATTTGTCTTCTTCTTCACTCATAATTTATCTTATTTCTTATACTACTCTTTCTTATACTCCAATCACCTTATTTTCTATCGTTCTCTCCTCTTGGTTGAAAATTCACAAGGGAGGTGGTTCAGAGGGGGGTAAATCCATCTTCTCCTAACATTTCTCATGAGGGAACCCATATCGTTTCCTACTTGCATATATGCAAGACCATCCACTATATCCAACTATTATCCCCCACCACTAGGGGATCCTCCATCTTCCTCTCCTACTTATGCACCTCTACTTTGCGCCTCATATTCTTCCAAAGATGCGGCACTCCACAATAGCCAAGGGTTCGTAATTCATGTTCTAGGACCCTACTCCTACTACTGGTGTCTTCATTGGATACCCTATACTCAATGTCGTGCCTCTTCAAATGCCTATCCTCATTTTTATTCCTCTCTGGCATAGCATATTCTTTTTCACTTCCTTCTAGTGTGGTATCCTTCCTCTTCATTACGGGCATCACCCCTTCTCGTGCACCCATTTCTAACTTCCTTTTTCTTATATGTTCTTCTTTCCTTCTTGACTCAACTATTCTTGCATACTTTTTGTCTCTCTCTCTCTTATGCTCTTTTGAGTCCATCCTATTCCTCACCTCATTTCAACAAATTTTGGATCCTCTTCAATGGATCCATCTCCTCTCTCACTTTTTCCTAGTCTTTTCATCCCCCCCATCACTAGGGGATTCTACTCAACCATCATTTTGGGATCCATGTGCATCAACCACTTCTCCATAAACAACATTTTTATCTAGAGTGGGATTTCTTCTAGCAACCTTTTCCTCGGGCCTTCCATGAAATTTCTTTCAGCTTTACTGAAACAATCAGTGTATTCCACAACAAATTCAATTATATGCCCCTCCTTCATCTGAGAAAACCAAAATTCAATGGCTCAATTCCACTTGTTATCCAATTCCTTCATCCTATGAATCATGGCTTGATGTTGAACGACTAGTTCTAATGGCCTCAAAGAAGTATTAGTAGTAGTTTTCCTATTCAACCACTTATACAAAATACATGGAAATTTAGCAAAGAAAATTTCATGCATATTAGTGTAGAGATACCTATATTTCCATCATTCCACATTGACATTCAAACCCAGAGTTTCCCTCCAAGAAAACTCATCTTCCTTCATAGTCAACCAATCTAGAGTTTCCTCCCGAGATGGATACCAACTCATTATTTTCCTTCACCATTCAATACAATACTTTCAATTCCCAGCAACGGAACCATTTTTTGGATCAATCACACTTACGTGTTTCTTTCCCAACATTGGGGGGTTGAATACCTAGTGTTCATCCAGAACTTGACCAACAAAAACTCCAAGGCATCGTCATATCAATCCTCAATCAAAGACTGAATAAGGTCTCACCTGAGATTCCATGAGGATCATAGATACCATATGGACTTGTATCAATGATGATGAAGGACTAACTAGACAAAATTCCATCCAGGTCAGCATTCACAAAATCCATTGAAAACTACTTATAAATTGACAGTAAAAAAAAACAATACACACATTCCATTGACACGTAAGTAACACACCTTAAGACCAATATTACTAAAGCTTTATTATATTCATTCCATCACCACAAACATGCATTAAACAATTCATACATTGAAATCAAAATATCCTTTCTCTCTTATCCAATTGGGCAATATTACATTACACAACACCGTGCTCTTTCTTTAAACTCTGTAAATGTGACAGACTCGGACTTACAACCAAATATATTACAAAATGTATGCTCGGAGTGAGATCAATAGCACCAATACAACAAAAGCCAACTGATTAAAAATATAGATAACTTTGTTTCTATTTTTGTTTCTCCTTTTTATCTGCTTCTGGGCTCTGACCCGCAATCACTTTCAGTTATGTTCCACTCTCTCTATTTACTACCAGTCCTGCATGATTTTTTCACCTGCATGCAATCCATATCACCTCTTTGGAATCATGTTAATATCAACTACCTTTCCAGCTCATCTTCTTGTCTGTCCATGATCCCTCGTGATATCTATAGTAATCATTCAGGAAGATTTCCCAAATATTCCTTCTTGATTATGGCATGCATGCAGTTTCTTCTTGAATTCTGGAACACATCACAAAACTCATACCGATGCACATTTGCATAACTCAAACTGGTGCACAAGTAACAACACTTGATCTGGCACACGCGCCTCATGTCACCCTTTGTGCAACTACTTGAACATGCATAAAGTTGGAATAGGCGTGCACAACTTCGTTTTTCTGCACACGATATTTACCCAAAAACTTGGGTTCCAACTGAATCATTGAGCTCAATATAGTGACAAGGGATATCATTTATAATATCCTTAAATTCATATGGATAAGAGAAAAAAAAATGGTCATTTTCACACTCAAAGTTCCTATCCACATATTCTTCATAAGGTTGTTCTAAGGAATCTTCTACAAACTCTTCTCCTTCCACACTATCAAAATATTCATGAAGAGGTCTCAAAGTTTGGGAAAATATACAAGTTGATATGATATTATATTCACAAAGAGGGGAAATAAATATTTGGTCACTATCATCATCCACAACTTCATATTCAATTCTCTTCAATTTGTCTCCTTGAATGGATTCATATATTAATTGAAATTCTTCTACATCCATGTGTTATTCACATCCTTTGGTATATTTATGGGATAATTATTCTTATATGTATTCACCAAGTGGTTGGCTAAGAGAGGACCCTTCATCATGAGGTAGATCTTCAAATGTTGTGGAAACATTCTTCTCAAGGGTCAAATAATCTTGATTCTTTATTAACTCCAAGAGGGCATTAGTCTCTTCAATCTTAAATTTTATTTCATCCCCTAACTAATATGAAGGGTTCCTTTGAAAGTTGTGGAATAATATATCTATCAACCTTTTTTTCTTCATGAAATATTTCCCTCAACTCATCTAAGCACCCTATGCTTTCTCCTTTTGTGGGTAGATTTTCTTCAAAATTATCATGAGCAGATGCTTCATCAATGAAAAGGATAATTTGTCCTCTACTTCCATGGTCTCATGCACTTCATCATCCTTATTTTCTATATAGTTGTTTAAATCACTCTTATAATCTTGATAAGGAGTACCCTAACATTTCAAGAAAATTTCAACTAAAATATCCATGGAAGTTATTCTTTTTGGACCCCCATAATTTCTAACCCAATCAAGCTATTCCTTCTCAAAAGAAGACATGATAATCCCCATCATCACATCTACATGTGTTATGTTAATCTCTAACATGTATATTAGGAAATTCTCAATGTGAGGAATAGCTCATGGAGGATCACCATCATATCTAGGGAGGTCATCTAACCAATCCAGAGAGTAATGGTTGGGGTACCCAGGAACTCCTTTAACATATAGAGTAGAAAATTTCTTGTGAAATTCCCATAGATCCATTTCCAACCAACCTTAATCACAGTGGAATCACTAGGGTGAATAATCAAATAAATTCCACCTAAATACTTGCTTCATCCTACAATCACCTAAGTTCTAAGTTCTATAAGGGAATTGGTATTCTTCCCTTCAATGGAGTCGCCAAGGGAGTTTACTTAACCAGTCTTCAAATCTGACTCATTGAAATTTCATTGAAGCCAAACTTCATATACCCAGGGAATGGACTTTATCCTCGGAAATGATGCCAAAATGTTATCTCTTGAATTCTCCCGAGAGGAAAAGTCCAAACCGATCTAAGGGGAAAACCTAAGGACATAGATAGAAAGGTATCCCAGTGTCACCTCAATGGCCTTGATCTATGTGTATTTCAGTGTCCACCCACCTATTCCAACTAGCATAAAACAATCTTCTCGCAACTTACTATTTTTAGCAAGTTTTTGGTTTCTAAATTTTTAGGACCATTTTGAGGGCCTAAATGATTTTTTTTCGATATAGGGCACCTAAAATATATCCAAAGGCTTCAATTGAACCCCCAAAATTAATATCCTCGTCGATACCTTTCCAACGAGCTATCATGCACCGCAAACGAAGATCGTATGCCAAAGTTACGCCCCCTGGAAGTTGATACACCAAACTACCCAAAACGGGGTCCACAAAATTGTTGGCTTTTCATCTTCCAGGGTAAGGGTTTTGGATTTTATTTATGTTAAAATACCTTGGAGCCTCATTGTAACAATCATCTTCTTGTGAATGCGAGTAGTCATCACATCTCTTCTCAGAGATAAGTTTCCACCATTTTAGCAAGTCCTTCACTCTATATTTCTACAGTTTTGTACATTTCGCTCATTAATAGAAATTATGTATTATTGTATCTCTGTATTTATGGTTTTTTCTTTGATATACATATTTTATATTATTGTCTCTCTTGCAATATATATGTATATTTATGTGTTATATCTGCTCTCTCATTTCATGTCAAAAATAATCTGGATCAGGGGTATCAGAGCAGGTTGCTCTTGATCGTTTTTTTTTTTTTTCAATGCATGTCCCCGACGAAGTTCAAGTATAGAAAGTTGGGTCTCGAGCTTGTCTCTCTTGAGGAAAATCACTCTCGAACGCCAAATAAACCCTCCATGTTGGAAGAAAATAAAAATGACAGAGCAGACAATTCTATTAATATGTTGCTTGAGCAAGCTCTCACAAGACAAAGGGACGAAATGATGGAGAATTTTTCCCATATCCTTCAACTCTTGTTGATAACAACCAGCGCGTTTTCATCAAGAAGCCACTTTGGAGGCACCTCTCCTTTCAAGGTACAAGTTAATTTTGATATTCCTGTATTTGAAGGACAGATAGATGCATATGCCCTAGAAAAATGGTTAAATCTTCTAGAAGGTTATTTCTCTATTCACAATTTTTCCGACACGGAAAATATCACCTTCACATTCCTTAAGGATCTCCCCCATGTCAAACATTGGTGGGAAACTTACTGGGAGAAAAGTTCCACATAGGATTCTGGAATATATGGGGCTAAGCCCACTTGGTATTTTTTTATGGATGTGGTCAAGGAAAAATATTACTTTGTTGGTAACTATGATGACCAGTACATGAGATGGACTACGCTACATCAAGAGAGGGGCCAAGCAGTGTTGGAGTTCACCAATACCTTCCATACCTTGTGCACCAAGTTGGGTAGAAAATATTTTGAGCGGCATTTGGTTCTAAAATACCGTGGGGCTCTACACAGGTACATCCAAACTGAAATGGAGTTTTTGGACATCTCGTCACTGGGAGTTCCTTATCGATATGTTGTCAAAATCAAGCAAAAAATTTAGGCACTAGGAAACACGGGAGTTCGGTTCTGCAAATCCGCAAAAACCAAAGCATGATAAAGATGGCCCTAAAAAACATCCTCCCGAAAACCAATCCAAGCCACAGGAAAGGAAGGGTAACGGAAAGACGAAGAAGGACACTAGAAAGTGGTGTGATTTCCACAAAATCCCTTGGCACAACATTTATGAATGTCATTCAAAATAGCCATTAGTGGTTGAGATCAAAGAAAATGATTTGAACCCTAATTCAGAGTCTGATTCAAAAAATAATGGAAAAGGACATATCATCGACACAGATCCCACTGCTACTGTCGTGACTCTTAACACATAGGATGTACAGGTTGTCAAAGGTTTTTGAGTCATGTTTCATGTTAATAAATCAAGGTATTGATTTCAACCTTGGGTCTAAAGCTTATGAAAATACATTTTCCTAGTCTTGGTGTCATAATGGTGTTTTTCATTATTATCACAAGAGGGAAAGTAAGGTCACCATCAAATGTTGTCATCCAAAAAGTTTCCAAAGGGTCTTAGACATTCATCCAACCACCTAAATCATCTTGTCAAGTAATAAATCAGATGCGCTGCAAACTCTCCTAGAACAGTTGGTGCCAAGTTAAACGTTTGAAGGTTGATGGTTCAACTTTATGCAGCAAGGGGTAAAAATCATATGCTAGCTACCATTACTTGATATTCAAAATTCCATCATTTTCAAACCATTTTAGTCATCAAGAGGTCTATTTTGCTACATGAGTTTACATGTTGCAAACCGAACTAGTGTTCTCAACTCTCTATTTTGCACATTTGCTTTGAAATATGGCTATTCAGAATTCATTTAGCCTTTTCATCGTCATTTCATCCAAGCTTCCAGATTCAAGTTACATCTTAGCCTATGCAATACTGTTAAACTTACTTGCAACAAAACCCTATGAAACATGTTTTGCGCTATGATTGTTTACTCATTATTTTGGAAGACATTTTTCATTACTCAGAGGTTTAAGGAAGCTTTAGCATGGTCCAAAAGAGTATATTGGAATTTTTGCACATTTCTTACATAATTTGAAGCCTTTTTTAAGCAAACAAGATGCTACAGGAAAGTTCCCACCGCCTGGACTCACTAGTAATTTGGGACAGCTTGTAATAATTAGCACAGAGCAGATTCGTGTTTTAATCATAACTTTCGAATCACCATATCGTTTCTTCTAAACTTTGGTGTGGAGGAAAAACATGATGTTTTTACTTGCTGACAAAAAATCATCCCAGACCATTTCGTAGTTTTGGCAAAAAGATAAAATTACCATCTATAGGAAAGTTCGCAGTGCATCCTGCATAGGCACTACGAACTCTAACAGTCTGACAAATCCGAGCTATTCAAGGGATTCCAAATTTCAAGGAGGGTTCGAATGACTTATCAAATATCAGTTAGATGATAAATCATGCACCTAAGATTTAGCTCCATTAAAACCTCATGCAGTGAGTTGGCAATAGATTTATTATTGACTTCCAATAACTTCCTAAAATTTAGTAGTTTGTTGGATTTTTGTCTCTTTGATTGTTGTCATCTATCTCCAAGGCCCAGAATCCAATGAAAGAGATGGGTTTCGACCTCCTAATCATATTTGGATGTTATTTTCTATTTAATGAAGCAAGGAGCTCTTGGAGGGGTGGATTTCATGACTAGAGAGAGCTGCAGGGGTAGTTTATCTGTGTATTTGTAAGCCTAAGGGCATCTGATGTAGACATTTTCTGCCATTAGAGATTCATGAAAGTTGTTTATCAGACTTTGTTTTCTTTATTGTCATTCTATCTTCTCATGTTGGTTGAATGGAATTGCAAGCATTGAAGATCAATGGTTGTCCATGGGCAGTAGATTCATGAGCTACAAATGATTTGTAGTAATTGCCTCCTTTCGTGATCTTTGTTCTAGTAATATTTTAAGTCATTTTTTGCAGAGAGGATCTCTGCTTGATGATAGTCTTATTTTTGTTATATTCCTTATACTTTCATCCATCAATTATATCTCTTTTGGTCTGGTAGGAATCTTGAGTGCCTTTGATCTGTAGGATGTGTTGAGTCCATGCCCAATGGAATGACTTTGAAAATAGTTTGTTACCCTCCTTCTTGCTCTTCCTTGTTGATCCACCTGATTTTAAACCTGATTTAATCACTTATATCTAAATGCGTATTGGTATCACTCTTTCTACAGTCTGGAGTGACTTCTAGTGCTAACATTTTTGGCACCGTTGTCGGGGACGAAGTTGAATATCTTCCCTGAAAGAATGACATAGAATAGATCCAGATCTTGATGGTAGATAGGAGCAGGACACTAGTTTGATTGTAATCTTCTACGGGGACTCTAGATTCATCACAGGTGAATCTATTGGAAACTTCAATAGTTTTAAATGGACAAGATATCTGCTCAGAGGTATGCATTTTGTGATTTTTCAAATATATCTGGTTTTCCAAATCATGTGCCTAATATAAGTGAATGGGAAGGTCCTCTTCCTAGGTTTAGAGGAGAAGATTGGGAAGTGTAAATTGAGTTTTTATTAATTTTTTATGAGTACATGCTTAAATTGAAATTTTTACATGAAGACATCATAATCAAGTTGTTTAGATACTCCTTGGAGGGAAAATCTTGTGATTGGTGTAGATCTCTTCCTGCCTCAAGTATTTCATCATTACAAGAGTTTCATACTATATTTCATCATCATTGAAAAATATTTTATCCGTTTGATCTTCTTTTTGAAAAATGTTGTAAATAATTTGAATTCTATATCCAAAATTCAATTAGTAATTATTTTGGTTATAAGGATGAAGCAGAAAAAACTATTGAACATGTAGAGGAGGAGTCATCCCCATGTAAAACCTTCTCTAGTTATTTAGTTTTGAAATAAGAGTCTATTGATTGTCTTAATGATAAGGATGTTGGTGATAGCAACATTATAGGCACATTTGTCCTTGACCCGAATCTCTCTAACAGTTTTGACTATGATGCAGAGGTTGCTCCAAATTTTTATGAAGATCAAGCTGTTTATTTTGAGTATTCATATGCCAAAGAACAAATGTACACATCATCGTATGATAGTTATGAAAATGATGCTTTTCATGAATAAATAGTTGTAGAAGAATATTTTCCTCAGGCATTTCAAGAGGTTTCTTATTATGTGTTTTCACCTATTATTGAAGAGAAGGATGATAAACAAGTCTTTGAACTTGCATATTTTGAGGATCTTCCTATTTATGACGAGTATGAAAATGAGTATGCAGATCTTATTTATTTTCAGAAAATAGAAACCATTATTCAAGAGGGCTTTGAAAATATTTCTCAAACCATAACTTACAATGATCATTCTGTGTTTGATGATTATGATGAAAATAATATTAAAGACCATAAGCAGCTAATTCTTTATTTTTCTAGAGAATTTGAACATCAGCTATATGATAATCATGGACTAGATTATTTGAAGGGAAAAGAAGATATGGTGGTTCATGTCTAGGATGCAGTATTACCAATAGAGGATACTCGGAAATCATCTTGTTTTCAACTGAAGCATGAGGAGGATAACAGTGTTATTCATGTAGTGGATTCAACACAGTGGCAATATTTTCCTTTGGATCAGCGGGAAATGTCTTGTCATGAGTTTCATGATCCAATAGCATATTGGATAGAGTCCTTGTTATCCAAAACTCTAAGATCTACAGGTTTTGGCATGCTACCTGTTTGCAATATTAGGTATCAGTTGTTCATTGAATTTTTATCATACCTACTATTTTCAGCAGTGAACAGTAGGGCAAGTCAGCCAATATGTTTCTTAAATGATTCTTTTGGAAATTTGTATATACATAAGAAAAGCAAGTTTTCATTTAGTTAGAAATAGGATATTTACATAAATAAGCTCACACCATGAACATGTGGTTTTTATTTTCTTGGTTTGCAGTAGATCAGGAATAATGACTCCATATATCCCAATGGAGGCACTAGTGCAACAATTTTTCTCAAGTTTGATTGGCAGATTGTTTTACATTATGGTTGAGAAAGGTTAGATATTTGTAGCCCAATGGATAAGGCACTAGAAGTGCAATGTTCTTGGCAGCTCATAGGGAGCATACCATCCCCTGTGGAGCTAGATGTTAACACATAGGATGTATAGGTTGTCAAAGTTTTTTTAGTCATGTTTCATGTTAATAAATCAAGGTATTGATTTTAACCTTGGGCCTAAAGATAATCAAAATACATTTTCCTAGTCTTGGTGTCATGATGTGGGTTGTCATTATTAGAACAAGAGGGAAAGTAAATGTCACCATCAAATTTTATCATCCAACAAGTGTCCAAAGGGTCTTAGACATTCATTCAACCACCTAAAGCATCTTGTCAAGTCATAAATTATATGTGTTGCAAACTCTCCTAGAACAATTGGTGCCAAGTTAAACACTTGAAGGTTGATGGTTCAAATTTATGCAGCAAGGGGTAAAAATCATATGCTAGATACCATTACTTGATATTAAAAAAAAAATCATTTTCAAACCATTTTAGTCATCAATATATCTATTTTTCTACATGATTTTACATGTTGCAAACCGAACTAGTGCTGCCAACTCTTTGTTTTGCACAGTTGCTTTGAAATATGGCTATTCAAACTTCATTCATCCTTATCATCATCATTTCATCCAAGCTTACAGCTTCAAGTTTCATCTTAGCCTCTGCAATACTATAAAACTTACTTGCAACAAAACCCTAAGAAACATTGTTTGTCTTATGATTGTTTACTTGATGTTTTGGAAGACATTTTTCATTGCTCAGAGGTTGAAGGAAGATTTAGCATGGTCCAACAGAGTATTTTGGCAGGTTGGAACATTTATTGCATCATTTGAAGCCTTTTTGAAGCAAACAGGTTGCTACAGGAAAGTTTGTTGCACCTGGAATCACTGGCGTTGCGAACTGGTAATTTGGGACAGTTTGTAGCAATTAGCACGCAACATAGTCTTGTTTTAATCATAACTTTCGAATCACATTCTGGGTTATTCTGAAATTTGGTGTGGGGGGAAAACATGATGTGTTTGACTTGCTAAAAAATCATCAGCCTGACCCATTTCATATTTTTGGTGAAAAGATAAAATTACCATATATAGGAAAGTTAGCAGTGCATCCTGCATAGGCGATGCAAACTCTAACAGTGTGACAAATCCAAGCTATGGAAGGGTTGTCAGTTGTCAAGGAGGGTTCAAATTAATTCTCAAAGATCAGTTAGATGCTAAAGGACATCTGCACCTAATATTGAGCTCCATTAAAACCTCATGCAATGAGTTGGAAACATATTTATTAATGACTTCAAACAACTTCCTAAAATTTAGTAGTTTGTTGGATTTTTGTCTCTTTGATTGTTGCCACCTATCTCCAAGACCCAGAATCTAATGAAACAGATGGGCTGCGACCTCCTAAGCATATTTGGATGTTATTTTATATTTAATGAAGTGGGGATCTCTTGGAGGGGTAGATTTCATGACTAGAGAGAGTTGCAGGGGAAGTTTATCTGTGTATTTGTAAGCCTGGGGGCATGTGATGTAGGCATTTTCTACCATTAGAGATTCATGAAAGTTGTTTATCAGAATTTTTTTTATTTATTATCATTCCACCTTATCATATTTATTGAATGGAATTGCAGGCATTGAATATCAATGGTTGTTCATGGGCACAAGATTCATGAGCTGCAAATGATTTGTAGTAATTGCCTCCATTCATGATCTTTGTTCTAGTAATATTTTAAGTCATTTTTTGTAGAGAGGATCTATGCTTGATGGTATTCTTATTTTTTTATCTTCCTTATACTTCCATCCATCAATTATATTTCTTTTGTTCTGGTAAGCAGCTTGAGTGCCTTTGATCTGTAGGATGTGTTGACTCCATGCCCAATGGAATGAATTTGCAGACAATTTCATACCCTCCTTCTTGATCTTCCTTGTTGATCCATCTGAGTTTAAACCTGAATTAATAACTTATATATAAATGGGTATTGGGCTCACTCTTTATACAGTCTAGAGTGACTTATAGTGCTAACAATGACCGCAAAAATTCAACCAGAAGAACCAACAGATCCTGAAGAGGGGGAGCGCCTCTTACATTAACATATGTGGGTGAAGGGGACCCCATTGCATTCCATTGTTGATAGTGAAATCCAGAAGAACCTCATCTCAGCAGAGGTCATCAAACAGTTGGGATTGTCGACAACACCACACCCTCAACCATACAACATCGGGTGGCTTCTCCAGGGACGATATCTATGTGCCAGTCAATAGTGTCGCATGTCCTATGGCATCCATCCCTTCAAGGATGAGGTATTGTGTGATGTTTCCCCTCTTGATGTATGTGATTTTATTTTGGGCCAACCATATATATGGAAATGTCATGTTTTTTATGAGTCTCAACATTGTAGTGTCATTTTTACTCTAGGGGGTCATCTCTACAAGATACCAAAGGTATTTGTGACTATTGTTCCACCAAAACAGTGTCGCAAGGTAATATCTCATACTGAAAAATTCATCCTCTTCACAATATGTTCAAAAGGTAAATAGAAGACCACTACACCCTCAACACCTTCTATCCAACAGAAGCAGATTGCAGAAGAGAAATAAGATATTGTTTCTTCACCTATGATGGTTCCTACATAATGCCCCATCAAGCCAAGATACAATAGGTTGGTTGAATATATTAAACCCCACCAGCAACAAGTTTGTGACAGCCTTCCAAAAAACCAAGCTACGCAACGTCTCCAGCAAGGCAAACAACTCACCAAGATTCAGATTCAGCGAACGCTTTCCCCTCTCCCCCGAACACTCAACGCAATGGAGACCATTTTTTCCTAAGAAGGAAGGATTGATACAAGTGTATTTCGGTGGCCACCCACCTATTCCAACTAGCACAAAACAGTCTTCTGGAAACTTACTATTTTTAGTAAGTTTTTGGTTTCTAAACTTTTGAGGCCATTTTGAGGGCCTAGATTATTTTTTTTTGGTATCAGGAACCTCAATGATATATGAAGGCTCTCATTGATCCCCAAAAATGAATCTCATCGTCGATACCTTTCCAACGAGCTATCGTGTACCCCAAACGGATATCGTATGCCAAAGTTATGCCCTAGGGAAGTTGATAAACCAAACTACCCAAAATATGGTCCACAAAATTGTTGGTTTTTCATATTCTGGGGTTAGGGAATTGGATTTTATTTATTTTAAAAAGTCCTTGGAGCCTCATTGTAACAATAATCTTCTTGTTAATGTGACTATCCTTCACATCTCTTCTCAGAGATAATTTGCCACCATTCTAGCGAGTCTTTCACTATGTATTTCTACAGTTTTGTACATTTCGCTCATTAACAGAAATTGTGTATTATTATATATTTGTGTTTATGGTTTTATCTCTGATATACATATGTTATATTATTGTATCTCTTGCAATATCTATGTATATTACTTTGTTATATCTCCCCTCTCATTTCATGTCGAAAATAATCTGGATCAGGCCTTATCTTTTCACTTTTAGGCAAGGGTCACTTCCCTAAGGGGGGAATCCCATATGGTCAAGTTAAGTCCTATTATTGAAAATATGGAAGGGTGAGTACAAGGACTAGTGTTGTAATGTCCCTGCTATAATTCCCAGTTTAATTAATGTATAATGTATATATGATTATGGTTGTGTCCAAGTGATGTAATATGTGAAATGTATTTTATGTTTTTTAATAAAAATAATGTGATGCCAGCTGTTGGGAATATGGGCAAAGATGGAGGCTGATTTTTCCACAAGAGAAGAGTGTCTAAGAAGGGACCCAAAGGGAAAAATTTTATGGGTATTAATCCAAACCCAGTTTTCTGAATTTATTTATCATTGGGGAAAACTTATAATTTATGTTTGGGTGTATGAGAGCCAATCATTAAAACTCATGTAAGAGGGTGGGTGTGAGAGTCGCATCCCATAGTTATTGGAAAACATTGTTATTGGGCTAATCGTTAAGTGCGGACACGAATCGATCCCCCTAGATCCACCTAGATCTAGAACAAAACAAGACAGAACATGGCACTTTCCCTGGGCTCTAATCATCGAATTTACTATCGAACAAAAGATGAGAGACATACCTTTAAGTGTCACTTCATTATGTCTTTGTTGTTCCTGTTTCGCTCTGGTGCTCTTGTGATACTGATCCTCCAGTGAGACACAAACCAACCAAAGTGAAATCAATAAAAGTATATTCAATGACAACCTATACATATCATCAAGGAATTATGCAATAAAATGAAGATAATTCTATGGGAAAGAAGCATGCCACTGTATTATATTAAATAATAGGAAGAGAAATTACAATCAGATGCCTTGATGTCATAAGGTTCCTTCCAACAGTTCCTTGCTTCCCACACACTTCTTGCTCCAAGGATTATGAGACCATGGATCTGATAGCTACTCAAAATCTATCTTGACAAAGCAAAGCTCAAAGCCAACATACCAAGCTAACAATCTCAAGCCAAATTTCTAATCTCAAAGGCTCAATAACTTTCCAACCCAATCAAGCTCAAGCTAACTTTCTCCATGAGAGCTCCTCTCCTTTTATAAGTTGAAGAGGATAAGGTGAGGAGGTTAGGATAATCCCACTAAATCATGAAAGCGAGTAAGATCCAAACTGTTTGAAACCCACCTCACCATAGAAGCTTCTCCTTCTAGAAGCATCGAGAGAACACTCATTTTTCCCACATACAGGAATTTCCACACCCTATCTATAGTTCAAAATCTGAAAACTCTACAGCCTAGGTATAGTGCAACCTGCGGAAATCAGGAATTTCCTCACCCTAGCTATAGTGCAGCCTATGGAAACCAGGCATTTCCGCACCTTGTGTATAGAGCAGCCTGCAGAAATCCTCTTTAATAGGGTTTTTACAAAGGAAAATACAACTTCTTCTCTCAGGGAAAGTTATTCTCCCTTCTTTCTTCAGGAATCCAGGCCACTGACCCCTCTGAAGGCAACAGATAGGTTTACATCATTAACGATCATAGGGATGACGAAAATAATGTGTAACAAACATGGGGAAGAAACAATCAGCATTGGGCAGAGTGAGTAGTCAATGGTATTGGGAAGATGGAGGAAATTTGTATGGGATGTTATAGTCATATTTTACAGAGGGATTTGGACATGAATAGCAACCAAAGAGCAAGGAAACGAGCACCGGAGTTGGAGCAAGGAGGCTAGGTGAATTTAGGAGTGTGTTGGAGTGTTTGGGAGCGTATTTGGAGCTAGAAATTGAAGAACCATGTTTTACGGCTTAAAGAGTGAACTCCTTAGTGAGTTTCACTATAACAAGTGTTGTTGTTGGATGCTGGTAATTTTTCCTGGGAGTGAGTTCCCTCGAGTTCCCAACAAAGATATTCCTAGATACATGAGACTGAGAGACCCTGATAAACGAATGAGATTCCCAATGGACTGAGATCAATGAAGGGGTACAATCCTTAGGTTGGGTAGGCCAAGAGGAAGACAGTTGGAGGTATACTTGAGAAATTTGTAGGAGAATATTAGTGGGTTGTGCGATAGTGAGTTGTGAGTGGGTTGTGAGAGGCACCCTTCTCTTGTCAATTCCTAACCCTAGCTTGGGGGTGGCTCACTGTTGAGATTAATAACAGTAGGTCTATGTTTGGGTGGAATTCCCTTCCTAAGAAGTTGGTTTCAGGAATGTTTTATAAAGATAAGTGTTTGTCTATTTTATGAGTTATTCACTAAGTTTAATTTTTGTTGCTTAATATGTGTATGTGAATGGTTTATTGCTGCTATAATTGGTTATTTATTTGGGGCATATTGTTTTGGAAGATGGGATAATAGTTGATCCCGAGAAGATATAATCCATTAGAGGATGTCCAACACCAAGAAATGTGATAGAGGTCAAGTTATTTATAGGTCTTGCGAGTTATTACTGAATATTCAAAAAGGGGTTTTCAAAGATAGAAATCCCAATCACTTCATTGCAAAAGAAGGGAGTGAAATTCGAATGGAATCCAAAATGTGAAGAAATGTTTCAGAAATTGAAAATCATTTTGAAAAGTGAGACCATCTTAAAAATTGTATATCTAGATGAAGAATTTATGGTGTGCACATATGTGTGCAAGGAAGGGCTCAATGGAGGCCTCGGTCAAAAGAATCATGTGGTTTGTTTTGAATCTAGAAAACTAAAGGAGAATGAGAGAAATTATGCTACTCACGATTTAGAGTTAGCAGCCATTGTACATGCATCAAAAATGTGGAGACATTACCTCATGGGGAAGAGGTTTGAGCTAAGAACATACCATTGTGGTATGAAACATTTATTTGGACACTAGGAAAACTAGATGGTTGGAGTTTCTTAGTGGGTACGATTTTGAAATTAAACATATAAAGGGAAAATAAAATCGGGAGGTTGATGCACTTAGTGGAAGGGATAATGAAGTGCATGTTTCAGCCATCATCGTATACAGTACATATTTAAAGGATAAAATTCTTGAAGCATGAAGGTCATATCAGCTTTATTTACAAATAAAAGAAAACTTACAGAAAAGCAATTCACGGTAGAAATTTAGAAATTATGAATTGAAAGAGGATTGAATTATCTTGTACAAGGGTAAGGTGTATGTGCCAAATTCCATGGAGTTGAAAAATATCGTGCTGAGAGAAATGTAGAATGTGTCATATGTGGGGCACCTAGGATATTAGAAATCCATTACAGTTGTGAGGAGCTAATGTTTTTCATTGGGAATGAAGAAAGAAATGGCTAACTACATAGCCCAATGTCTAGAGTGACAAAAGGTAAATATAGAGCATAGACATCCAGCGAGGTTGTTGCAAGAATTTCCCATTCCATAATGGAAATAGGAAGTGGTCACGGTATATTTTATTACCAAGCTACCAGAAAAACTAAGAAACATGATTCCATCATGGTGGTGGTGGAAAATCTGACTAAGGAAACACATTTTATCCTTGTAAAGACAATGCATAATGAAGAAAATGTTGCATAGATTTACATAAGGAAGTTGTCAAGCTACATGGAGTGCCTAAGGCAATAGTTTCAGATAGAGATTCCAAGTTTCAATCCAAATTTTGGCAAGGTTTGTTCAAAGTCTTTGGTACAAATATGAATCTTAGTATGGCATGTCACCCAAAGTCAGATGGGAAAACAAAGAGGACCAATTGGATAATTGAATACATACTTAGGATGTATGTGATGGATCAGCCATCAAAATGGGAAGACTATATCCACTTAGTGGAGTTTCCTTATAATAATGGGTATCAAGCCTCATTAAAAATTATTCATTTTGAATTTTTCTATGAAGTAAATGTAACACGCCAATGAGTTGGGATAATCCAAAAGACAGAGCCATCATTGGGCCAGATTTGTTAAAGGAAATGGAATAGAAGACGACAAAGATCAGGAAGAATTTAAAGGTTTCCCAATACAGGAAGAAAAGTTATGCAGACAAGAACAGAATTTTCAGGGATTCTAAAGTGGATGGGCATGTTTTTATAAAAGTGAAAGTGAAGAGAAGTTCGATAATATTGGGTCATTTCCCAAAGTTGGCAGTGAGATATTGTGGAGCTTTTGAAATATTAGACCTTTTGAAATATTATAGAAGATAGGCCTAGTTGCATACATGCTAGCATTGTCTGCATCCATGAGAGTGCATAATGTTTTTCATGTATCATTATTAAATAAATATGTGACTGACCCTAACCACATAATTGATTGGACTGTGATCCAGGTGGAAAACGAAGGGGATTTCTAAGTGGAACTAGTACGCATCCTGGACCAGAAAGTCCAAGTGCTCAAAAACAAATCCATAGGGCTGGTAAAATTTCAATGGACCTGCTATGGTCCTGAAGATGCAACATGGGACCATGAAGAAACTATGTGGGAGGAATTCCCACAAAGTTTTGTCAATTTTGAAGAAAAAAGAAGGTAAAAAATATAAGACTCCATTTTTTGGAAGCTAGTTCTGAAACCACTTCTCGTAAATTATTGGTCAGTGTTGATATCCCTCATAAAATAATGGTGTAGTATGATGGACTGAAGGAAATGAATGGGTCACATTCCTTGGGTCAGAAGGTTGAGAAGAATGAGAGATTATGGTTGGGACTACAACTGGAGGGTAAAAATTGCATAAATTTGTTTTTATTTTCTGAACATTGTAATGTAAATTTGTATAATTTTTCGGTTTGTGTTGTGCAACGAGGATGATGCACAATTGTTAGGAGGGGGAATGTAACATCCCCACTATAATCCCCATTTTAATTAATTCATAATGTACATATGATTATGGTTGTGGGAAAGTGATGTAATATGCGAAATCTATTTTATGTTTTTTTAATAAAAATAATGCAATGCCAGTGGTTGGGAATATGGACAGAGATGGGGGTTGAGTTTTCCACAAGAGAAAAGAATGCCTAAGAGGGGGTTCAAAGGGAAAAAAAATTATGGGTATTAATCCAAACCCAGTTTTCTGAATTTATTTACCATTGGGGAAAGATTCTAATTTATGTTTGAGTGTATGAGATCCAATCATTAAATTTCATGTAAGAGGGTGGGTGTGAGAGTCACATCCCATAGTTATTGGAAAGTGTGGAGAAGAAGCAATCAACATTGGGAAGAGTGAGTGTTAAATGGTATTGGGAATATAGAGGAGATTTGTATGGGTTGATACAAGCAAATTTTACAGAGGGATTTGGACATGAACAACAAGCAAAGAGCAAGGAAAAGAACACCATAGTTGGAGCAAGGAGGATAGGAAAATTCAAGAGCATGTTGGATCATTTGGGAGCATATTTGGAGCTGTAAATTGAAGAACCATGTTGTCAGTCCTGAAGAGTGAAATCTTGAGTGAGTTTCACTACAACAACAAGTATTTATGTTGGCTGTTGGTATTTATACCTGGTTGTGAGTTCCCTTGAGTTCCTAGTAGAGATATTCCTAGATATTTGATCCAAAGAGACCCTGATAAATGAATGGGACGCGAGATGGAATGAGATCACTGAAGGGGTATATTTCTTGGGTTAAGCAGGACAAGAGGATGATATTTGGAGGTATACTCAAGATAGTTGTAGGAGAATATCAGTGGGTTGTGTGATAGTTAGTTGTGAGTGGATTGTGAGAGGCACCCTTCTCTTGTGGATTCCTAGCCCTAGCTCGGGGGTGACTCACTGGTGATATTTAGAACAATACTTCTATGGTTGGGTGGAATGCCCTTCCTAAGCAGTTGGTTGAAAAAACATTTTATAAAGATAAGTGTTTGTATGTTTTATGAGTTATTTACTGAGTTTAATTATTGTTGTTTAATTTTTGTGTGTGAATGGTTTATTGTTGTTGTAAATGGTTATTTATTGCATTCTTGTTCATTTATAATGTTTGTAGATTCATTTCGTTATGGGAATCAAAATCTGTTTTAAAATGTGTTTAAAACGTAGCCCAAGCCTCCTAATATCATGAGTATCCATGCATATATTGATCCCAAACCTATTTTTTAAATTCTCAACGATAACTCCCTAGCATTATTTATAGACGTTGGTGCACGTCTCTAGCCTAAAAATCATTAAGGGTTTTGCCCATAATCATGACAACCATCATCATTGCTTGCACTTTAACATAAAGTGCTCAAATAAACATGCACATCCATGTATCTCCAATGTCCATGCATCAACAAAATTTTAAAATGCATAAAATCTAGTATAAACCATGCCCAATCTTTTTCCAAGTGTTTCAACACATTACTTGCAACCATCAATAATATTATAAAGCCTTCAAAGTAAAGTTTAATGCATAATAATGCATATTAACTCATAATTATTTCCATAAATCACTTGTGAATTAACCATAACAACAAATTAACCATAACAACAAGATAACACATTTTCCAACATTTTAATTCACCATCCGTTACCATTACAGTATTTTCCTTCCAAACACCCTTTAAAGGAAATTTAATAGTGAATTATCTTAACTGCAGTTTTTTGTGCATGACAATGTCCCTTTTTATGTTGAAGTGATCACATCGACTACATTATAGGTTATCACATGTTGCAATGAATATAAGCTATTTAAACCTAAGAAAATGTGATGTCAATGAAATTTCAATTTAATGAAATGGATTGATACACCAATATAAAATGTTTATTCTTTGTTTGGTATCAAGATTAAAATCCAACATCCAATCGTACAAATAAGTCAATGGCCAAAAAAACATTTTAGACTATAGTATGGCACCCTTATGTCTGCAATAATATCCCTTTCTAAGATCGACCTCCACAAATTAATGAGCAACGATACCCTATAAATGGTTAAGTGTTGATATGGCTCAAGGTATGAGTAGATAAACAGTGGTAAACTTTATGGGTTCCTTTAAACAGTGAGCAGTGTGTTGGTTCCAAGAAAACAACACCTAGAAGTTTCATGCATCAACATAATCTAAAGTTATAAAATAAGCGAGTTTTTCGATAAACCGTGATTAAAACCCTAACCATGAGGTGAGTCTTCAAAATCGAAATATAAAACAAAATATGTATTTGACCAATAAGATGGATTCGCAAGTCATTGAATTAGATGTGCAAAGTATTGTTCCAACGATCCCCTAGAATATTTATCGTAGGCTAGATATGATTAGAACCTTGTCACAATTTATTAAATGCTTGATGACAGTAAAGTATTCAATATTTAATTCCACTAGATGAAATCGTAGCACCTACCTTCA
Organism: Picea engelmannii; assembly: GCA_009831015.1. Taxonomy (NCBI): domain Eukaryota; kingdom Viridiplantae; phylum Streptophyta; class Pinopsida; order Pinales; family Pinaceae; genus Picea; species Picea engelmannii. The sequence continues at coordinate 130,500 of ML788108.1, forward strand.
ATTCAAAATTTAGTGCATTCAATAGTTAAGTCACTGATGAATATGGTAAGAGCCAACGAATTCAATGTGACATTGGAGGAAATCGATGACTAATTTAGTTGTGAATACAAGATGACGATATTCAGATACAAACCCTTTTAAAGAGCCCTATGTAAAGGCTATATGTAATTTTGGGAATTCGTTTGAAAGCCTATGTATACCTGACGAATTTTACACCAAATCTGATTTGGAGAAAATCTACACATATCATGATAGTTCTGTGAACTGTAGAAATTTAGTTCAGTTGTGATTTTTTTATATCAAACATGTGAATGTGTAGTAAATTTCCCTAGGGCTCGATTTGGGAAGTTTTGAATTTTATCCTGCATCCACAATCTAAAAAATCATAGGGTTTGCAGAAAAAATGAACCAGATCCTCATTCAAAACCCTATATGTGCCAACCATGAAATATATCCAGTGAAGATGATTTAACATGTGAAAATATAAATAAATATTAATCTTTGAAGATCAAAAAATAAAAATAAAATGACATGAAAAATTTATAGGGGTTTTGATTGGGAAAATTATGAAAGTGTCTTATCCATTGGGAAATGGGTTTTCTTAGATTTGGTGAAAATCCTTCCTTTCAAATTTGTTGGAGACCCTCACACCAGTTGGTGAGCATGAGGATGATCCAAGCTATGGAAATTTTATTGAAGAGTTTCTAAGGAGGAGTTGATCATTATTGAATCAAACCAAAGGGATTTTTAGAAAATATAATTAAATTTCATATGCAAATGTCAAGTTTTGCACATCAACCTTTAGAAATATAAAATCTAAATTAAAATAAATGAGTAACAAAATAGGCTATAGACTATACCTTGTCCAATTGAAAGTTTCGCAACTCTTACTCAATCAAGAAATCACCATGATCTAACCATCAATAAAACATAAGAGAAAATTCACCAAATAAAAGAAAACTTACACCAACAATGTTTGAGAAAAGTATTTCATTTATTCTCCAATCCCAATCTGCTTTACAAATGAGAGGCATTCCCCTTTTATAGAGAAGAGGATACATGAAAGCACTTATAAAAAACATCGGTAAAAATAATAGAATGGGTCAAATCATTGAACCATGAAAAAATTAATATTTTAGTGTGCTCTTACAATAAAATAATGATCTCTCCCTTTGATAAGGTCAAATAATAATAAAATAATGATCTTCTTCATTAGAAATTATAAAATAATGATTTTCTTCCTTAGAAAATATCAAATCACAATAAAATAATGATTTTCATGGTATGTCATTGTGAGGAGAGGGTCAAATTGGTCAAATAAGCCCAACATCTTGTTTCATTGATGAAATAAATCACACATCAAATTGAAATTCGTCCTTCCACTTAACTTATGAATTTATGCATGTTATCAAATAGGAAATGGGGCTCTCCATGTGTCCAAAGGGTCCAATGTTACTCCAATGTGTAATATCTACCTAGGATGATGGGTCTATCCCCTTAGAAAATCACTAATTCATAGGTCCAAATGAAAATTTCCTACTAAACATAATATTTTAATTTTAATTTAATTTTGAAACTTGCCTAAGTTTTACCTAGGGAAACATTGTTAATAGTTTTAAATAAGCCCACTCCTAAGGAAAACCCATATTTCCTAAGTTTTTTAGGTGGAAGATAGGCAGTTGGAAAGATTAGTGATGAAAGGGAAAAGGGGAAATGTTCATGTGATGACGCTCAAAGTCATAGACATGCATAAGCCATCTCTTTGTCTATTTTATATCTATAGCTTTATTTTAGCTAGGAATTCTTCATATTAGACTTCTAGATGGAGCGTTTTACTACTTCATTATGCACACTTCCCCTTTATTTTCTTTCTTTTTTTCAAGATCCTTTCTTTCTTTAGATAGGAATTTCATTCTTAGGGATTTGAAGGGGGGGGGGGGACCATAGTGAAGTAGTTTTATTTTCTTTATTTGACTTTTATCTTCACCCCTTAGCCTTTGTGGATTTATTGTTGGAATATTGAGAGGGGGGTGTTGATATTATGGTAGTTGCGGGAGGTATTAACCTCCACTTGTAACCCTGACAAGAATAGAATATTCTTGGAAGCAAAAAGAAACCCTAAAGCATTGTACATAACCCTAGAAGACAAGTCGGCTAAAGGAAATATTTAATATTGAGTTTTTAGCCTCCAGAATGAAAAGTCGGCCCAGACAACTAAGGAGGAGCAGTATAAATACAGGATGTCAGAGCTCATTTGGAGACACATAGCTCGCAACTTCAGAAATTTAGTTGTGCACAAGTCTGGAGAGTAATTGCAGTTGCAGCTACTACAACTTGTATTTTTGGTTTCATTCTTGGACTCTCTCTTGGTTATGGTTTGGACTTTTTTCTTGGTCTGCTAACTATGGAGAGTGATACGCTACCTTGATTGGCTATTAGGCCTAGGGTTTTCTTCCAGAATTATTCTCTGCCAAGGTTAAGGTGCTCGGGGGTGGCTTTAGCCTATGGTTGGGTGACAATATTTCTATATTGTCTATGGTTAAATGACCACACCTATTATTTCTAACAGGTTATGGGCCCACACTATCTTCAGACAGTATAACCAATGGAAGATAGATTGGGAGGATTTTCTCAGTTACAGTTGCAGTTGCAGTCAAAGTTTTTATTGCAGCAACGAAACCCTAACCATCTTGTTGAGGCACCTTAAGCGAAGATATTGACCTAATTTTTGGATAGCCTAGTGCACCCTAACCTAGTGCACCTCCTGGTACTCTCAGCAAGCTAAGATGTCAAGTTTGATTTTTTTTTCAAAGTCAAACGTTGACCAAGTCAAAGCAGTCATGACCTACTCTATGAAGTCATAAAACAAGTTAGAAGGGGCTTCTAACTTCATATCATAGAAGACAATGATTGATCTCATCCTTGCCAAGAATAAAGTGTTGGATATCATGAAAGGAAAGATCGTGGAACCATAGTTTGAAGAAGGAAAAGAGAAGGAACCTCATAACGTTGCAGTTATGGAGAAGTTCAAAGAAAATGACATCAATGCCATGAGTATCATAGTGGACTCTATAAAAGACCACTTGATACCCTACATATCTCATCTTGACTCATCTAAGAAGATGTGCGATGCCCTAACTAACCTCTTCTCAGTCAGAAACATTGGACAAGTAATGAGTCTGAAGAATGAGCTCTGTGACATGAAAATGAATGATGATGATATCATAACATCATACCTTGTGAGAATCTCTCAGTTAAGATATCAACTACAAGCTATTGAAGAAATCGTTTCAGAGAAGGAACTGGTAAATATAGTACTCAATGGTCTTCCCAAGAAATGGGATGCATTTTCCGCAAGCATGAACACAAGAAAGGAGCATCCCACATTTGAAGAACGTTGGACTTGTTGTGCACAATAATAATCAAGGATTAATGCAAAAGAAATACGATGATCAAGCTTTCACAACAAAGTTCGAGAATTTCATAAATAAGAAGAAGTTTGGCTCAAGGAAGAAACCAAATCAAGAAAAGGATATGTCAAAGATATAATGCTTCAATTGTCGAAAATATGATCACTATAGGATCCACCATCATGAGTTAAAGAAAGGGAAAGAAATAGACGAAGAAATGGTTGCCGAATAAAGAGAACCCTCAAAGAAATTCAAGCAAGATAAAACATACTTCTTCTTCTAAGTCAAGGTAAAAATATTCTTCAAATCTATTGTATATATCATTCTTACATAGTTCCTGTATATATCATGTATATCTATTTCTTAGAAGAAAATATGTTCAAGGGAAACAATACCTATGGAAGAATAAAAGGATAATCATTGTTATTACAATGACTACAAGTCAAGCAATACACATGAAAAGATGAATTATGTTGACAATCTTTGTTAACAATTCCTGTGGAAGCTATTATATAAGTAACAACTGCCAGATAAGTCGAAATCAGAATCAAACATGAAGAGACCCAGAAGAAGTCAAAATGGAGGAAATTAGAAAAATACATGTGACACCTTGCAAAAGGAAATAAGAATGCAGACGGAAGCATGGACTATCTTAGATGGAGGGAGATGATTATAGAATTCGAAAAGAAGAGCATGCCTTCATGAATGAAGAAAGGATTAAGAGGGACCTAATCCTAAATAATATGATCCATTAAGGATTATGAAGTATCTATCCATGTTCCCATTGAAAGTAGCAGCCATGAAAAGTAGCATGTGTTCAGTTTGACTTCAGAAGAAGTCTTCTTTGAAAAGAAGCCTTAAAGTATCCTTGGTTGTCCATCTACATCCATGATCCTAAGATGAAAGGAAAATTTTGGAATCTTCAGGGCATGGAATCTATAGAAGACTCCATGGACCCAAGAGATAAAGAGAAACGCGAGGAAGAACATGAAGATTCCAAGAAAGAAAGAAAAATCCAGAACAACCAGTTATTACACCGAGAATCACAAAGACTACCAGCTTCGTTTGAACTTACTAAGAAGAAATCGAGCAGAAGAAATGGAAGTTATGATAAAGAACAGTGTGAAAAAGACTTATGAATGGAAGAATTCAAGATTCATAGGTTCTTCCAGAAGGAGGGAGAAGACTATGACAACAGCGTGTTCCAGATATACCTCTTGTAGTATCCATGGATTGGAATTTACATGTAAAAGGTTGTTCTTCCCAATAAAGAAAGTGAAAAAGAAGATTATACCATAGAAAGACCCATGTATGCATATATAAGAATACCTTGTATGGATTCAAACAAATTGATGCAGAGTATCTCATATACAGCAGAAGCGTGGTGAAAACTTTCTATGACAGAGATAATGTATCAGAATAGTTACTCATAAGTCTAGGATGATGGATTTATAATCCATGGAAAACTCTCATGATGACAGAAGAAGTGCTACTTGGATGTGTTTCAATTTCATCCTTTCCACGATGTCATGAGCTAGCAGGAAATAGAAGTGTTGAATTCGACCATGATATATTGTAATGATCAGAGCTATATGAAGCCTTCGGAGAAAACCAGTTTTCCATGACAGAAGGAAGTACATTTATATCAAGCATTACATTCTCCATGATGAAGTCCAAAAAAGAGAAGTGGTTCTCCAATATATCTCCACATATGAGTAGATAGAAGATATTTTGGTAAAGCCTCTGTCCAAGATGAAAAATTTTGTGTACTTAAGAAACAAGTTGGGGCTCGTGGAGACGACGTCCTTATTGAATAAGGAAGATATTACTCCCAGGTTGGGAGGGAGCACTAATTTGTTGTTGATTTATGCACAGTCATTTTTCAGTTCGAAAAATGGTCCAGGATGAGCAGTTCCTTTCCATTTCAGAAAGTGGTTTGAGATTTCTGACGGACAAGCATTTTCCAATTTAGAAAATGGTCCAGATCAGATAGTCATTTTGGTAATGAAAATGGTTCGATATATTGTTTATGTACCATAGAAAATGATTCCCCTTGTGGCCAGTGTGGGGGAATGGTCTAGGATAGTCATTCTTCTTAGCGTTCACTCTAAGTAGTGGTCAAGTAGAATGGTCTGCCTCACTAGACAATCATTCTTTTGAAGTTCACACTTGTGAGAAGTTTCAAAGAATGGTCCATTTTGGAGGTTGGTGTAGGATAGTCATTTCCATTAGGAAATGGTTCGGACAGTCATTTCCATTAGGAAATGGTTCGGACAGTCATTCCCTATAGAAAACTCATTCTATCTAGGTTGCACTATGATTAGTGTCAGATGAATGGCCCGGTTAGGTGAATGGTCCAGGTTCAGCAATCATGGATAGGAATTCCCTAGAGCAGACTCATTCTCTCCAAGTTGCATTATGAATAGTGTCGGAGGAATGGCCCAGTTAGGTGAATGGTATAGGATCAGAAATTGGGGACAATCATTCTTCTATTCCTAAGAAGAATAGTACAGATAGCCCATGGCTGATATTTTACATTTTGAGGGCAGATGCTCTTCCAGATCTCATAGATGTGACTGGAAGAATGGCCCAGATGACTCAGTTTATATCATCATATTGTTTTATGCAGGTTGATATCAGATGATATGATATCTATGGAGATTTTATGTCTCTGGACAATAGATGTATTCTACTATGGTGGATGTGTTCCACTGGTTGTGATTATGTGTCATTGATTAAGTATTTGTGTGCTACTTGGTGTGGTTGTGTACCACTGGATAGTAGTTGTGTACTACTATGGATAGACACAGTTGTGTTTTATTGAATGACATTGTTTTGATTGCCATGTAGACTATCAATAGTGTTGAAAATGATTATCAGCTAGATGGATAGCCAGTGTGATGATAGACAGACATTCTCCAAATGGAAAATGGTCTAGGACATTTATTCTTATAGGATGTATGTATGGATTAGAAGAATAGCCCTTGTAGCCCATGGTGTAGCTTCCAACACCTATTGGAATATTTATTCTTCTAGGACATATGTCTGGATTAGAAGAATGGTTTGTGTATCACTCTATGGAGTGAGTGACTTATTCAGCATCATGCCTTATTACTCAAATGTAGTATGGCTTCGAGAAATGATGCAGTTGATGCTATCAGATGATACATATAGTGATGATGGTGCTCGTGATCTAATCATGAGATATCATGTATGGCTATGATGATGCTACCGATTGAATGGTATGTTTGTTCTCAATACCATTTCCTTTAATACCTCCCTAGATAGGAGGGCATGTTTATATTATGGTAGTTGCGGGAGTTATTAACCTCCATGTGTAACCTTGACAAGAATAGAATATTCTAGGAAGCAAGAAGAAACCCTAAAGCATTGTGCATAACCCTAGAAGACAAGTCAGCTAAAGGAAATATTTAATATTGAGTTTTTAGCCTCCAGAATGAGAAGTCAGCCCAGACAACTAAGGAGGAGTAGTATAAATACAGGATGTCAGAGCTCATTTTGACACACACAGCTTGCAAATGCAGAAATTTAGTTGTGTGCAAGTTTGGAGAGTAGTTGCAGCTACAGCTACTACAACTTGTAATTTTGGTTTTAGTCTTGGACTCTCTCTTGGTTATGGTTTGGACTTTTTTCTTGGTATGCTAACTCTAGAGAGTGATACGCTACCTTGATTAGCTATTAGGCCTAGGTTTTTCTTCCATAATTATTCTCTATCAAGGTTAAGGTGCTCGGGGGTGTCTTCGGCCTATGGTCGGGTGATAATATTGCTATATTTTCTATGGTTAAACGAGCACACCTATTATTTCTAACAGGGGGTGAATCAATATGAGCACTTTTACCACTTTTAACCACAACATATATTCTTCAACTTTATCATTAGTGTTTAGAAGTTTATCATTATCATTCAATATATCAGCAGCAACATAAATCAACAGTGCATAATAAACAATTACATAGACACAATACACCAGAATTTATGTGGAAACCCAAATGGGAGAAAACCACAGAATACTTTTCTTATATATCAAAGAATAAATTCATTGGAAGCACCAACTTCCCAATTCTCTAGCTGCAACTGGAAGGAGGCTATTACCCCCTATTTAAAGGCTCCAACCTGAAGGAAACTACAATGCCCCAAATTCTTTTTATCCAACCAGAAGGATGCTACGACCCCCTGATTTGTAGGAACCAACCTAAATGAAGCACCAACTCCTTGAGTTCTCTAGAACCAATCAGAAGGAGGCTACAACCCCCTTTCCTTTCCCTATCCTACCACCGTGAAATACAAATGTATACCAAATTGTCACTACCACAATCATTTCCACTGTCATTGTCACTGCCACTCTCACTATCACTACCACTCTCACATCCACATGTAACCTGTCAACATGTCATTATATCCAACATGTCATTGTATTCAACCTGTCACTCTATCTAACCCGTCACTATCATTGTACCATCAACCTGTAACTGATCATCAACATGTGCTATACCAAAACCTATACCATACCATGCATCAACTTTGTACCAACAAATGTAGTATAAATGCATCAATAATGTACCATAAGATATGTCAAATGCAAATATCATAACATCAACAATGAGTAGCTAATCATGTATCCAATCATGTGCCATGTACTAGAGCATCAATCAAATATAAAACATGTACCATATAACACATCATCAATCATGTATAGACCTGTATAATATCATCAATGAAGTGCCTCATGTGCCTCATGCATATACCACCATATACCAAGTGTATTCCTCAACCATATACCAATAACTCAAAGATATGTCATATACCAAACCATATGTAAGAGTATGCATCACTCAAACATGTAGCCAAGATGTACCGCAATCAAGTGTCAATGCCTCAATAATATACCAAGCATGTCTCAAGCATGTACCATAGACAAACCCAACAAGTAACCCTCAAATCATACACATAAACATACATGTAGTCCTAAAGATGACATGATATCATATTTTACAAACCTATATCCTTTCATCAATCATCAGCAACCTGGCACTAGCATACTCCAAAAATTGTCTTGTCCTCGTGGGACTAAGACCTATTGTCATGTGGGGCCTCACGTGACAGGCACTAGGAAACCCGTGGGGGTGCCTCGCAGGACACTAGTTGTTTGACCCCTAGGGGTCAGCCAAATTAGGGTTTCCTCAGAAATTCCCACTTACCTCTGCAGCCCCAAAACTCCCGCACTTCTCATTTTTTCGCTACCTCATATTTACCATCGTAAACTTGTCAAAATATCACTTGCTCACTTAGATATATTCAATATAATGTATGATTGAATGTTCTTGTGAATGACTTCTTGAGGTGTATATATATTTTTTCTAGGTAACCTATTTCCTTAACTTTAGGGCTTCTTGACTGTCTTGTTACAACCACTTTACCCTTTCATTAGTTGACTTGTAACCAAATAGGGGTTTCTTAACCATTCTTTGGGGCTTCCACCTTCACAAATCCATAACTCCTATCACCAGAAATGGCATGATGAGGAATATCCATCCATGAGTGAGCTACATGCATTTACATTTTCCTTCATGACCTTTTTCCTTGATCAAATTTGGGTTCCATAACCATACCTTTGGGGCTACCAGACTTCGGCAAGGGTTGACATCAATGAAAACCAATATTTAAACAATATCCCCCGTTAACATTGATGGAAACAATGATGGCATGGTAACACTCATGCTCCTGCTCATGCTCCCCCTATGACCATATATCGCCCTGTCTCCATGCATCTATTATTTCTCTTTGTTTTTGTGTCTTTTTTTTCTCTCTCTCCCCCTTTGAAATTAATGGAAAAGGGTAATTATCCTTTGAGGATGCCCCCCCTATCTTCAAGCCTCTACTTTATCTTCATGGTGCTTGCTCATGTATGTCTCTAATGTATATGAAAAGAATTCAAAATATTATTTACTTGGATTCTTCGTGTCTTTTACTTCTCTCCCCATGTCTTACTGTGCATTATGTCATGTGGATCATTGTGGGGCATAAACTACTCCAAGTTTCTATTGAAGATACTCAAAGGTATCCCTTGGAATAATTTTGGTGAAGATATATGAAATCTATTCTTTTGTCTTGATGTACTCTAGCTTGATGTTCTTCTATGTAACTTGTTCTCGTAGAATGTGAAACTTGATCTGGATGTTCTTCGTCTTGGAATGAATTATTGGATTCTTAGAGATATTGATAGCAATGATGTTATCACAAAGTATCGAAATAGGCTCGTCATACTCCACCTATATATCGTGCAAGTTTTTCTTCATCCATAGACCTTAAGTGCAACATGTTGTCATTGCAATATACTCAGCTTCTGTTGAGGACAAAGATAATGATGATTATTTCTTGCTCAAACATGATACAAGACAATCACCTAAGTAGAAATTTTCTCCACTTGTACTTCTTTTATCGTTAATGTTACCTACCCAATATGCATATGTGTAGGAAACCAAATATAGATCATTCCATTTGGGATACCATAATCCAAATTATTGTATTGCTTTGAGATATCTTAATATTATTTTTACTTCCATAACATGTGTTTCTTTCGGTGCTACTTGAAATATCAAAACCTGCCCAATTGCTTACATCACATCTGGTCTTGACATTGTCACATAGAGTAAGTTTCCAATCATTGATATATAGATTCCTTGATCTGCATCCTTAGATTCATCATCCTTTCTCCACTTGTAATTGGTCTGTATAGGAGTACCTACGGGTTTGCAATCTTCCATTCCAAACTTCTTTAGCATTTCTCTGATGTACTTGGTCTAGGAGATGAAAATATATTTATCACACTAAAATATTTGTAATCCAAAAAAGAAATTCAACTCGTCGAGAAAATAAATTTTGCACTCATTATACATGTCTTTGAAAACTTTTGACTCATCCTGTCATCATCCCTCCCAAAGATAATATCATCTACATAAACTTCAATTATCAATATATTGTCTTGATCCACTTTTGTGTAGATATTGTTGTCTACATTACCCTTTTTGAATCCTTGTTTTTGTAGATACCTATCCAATCTTGAATACCATGCTTTGGGGGCTTGTTTGAGTCCATACAATGATTTCTTCAAACTACAAACACAATCTTCATTTTCTGATAGTAGAAACCCTTCAAGTTGTTCAATGTATACTTCTTCTTCTTACTCTCCATTTAGAAAGGATGAATTTACATCCATATTATACGCCTTGATTATTTTGGAACATGCCTAGGCTAAGATAAATCTAATTGCCTCCATCCTCAAAACTGGGGAAAAGGTCTCTTCAAAATCTATACCTTCAATTTGAGTATATCATTTTCATACTAACCTTGCTTTATTTCTAGTTATTTGTCCATCCTCATTCAGTTTGTTTTTGAAAACCCACTTTGTACCAATCACGTTCTTGTTCTTCAGTCTTGGAACTAATGTCCATGTGTCATTCTTCTCTATCTAATCTAATTCTTCATCCATATCCTTGACCCAGTGTTCATCATTGTTGGATTCTTCAACACTGCTTGGTTCAACTGTGGATAACAATGTTATATGCCTTTGTTCTGGTGAACTTATTCTTCTTTGGGGTTTCAACTCCTGCAATTTTATTCCCAATGATCTATTCTGGTGGATGATTTTCTGCACTCATCAGCTAGGTTTCTTGGGAGGTATATGTTTATCATCTTACTCTTTCTCTACTTCTATATTCTCTTCTTCTTCTTCTGCTTCTTCTTCTACTTCTTCTTATTTTAGACCTTCTTCGTCATCTTTCTCTTCTGAATCATTTCTTCTTTCTTCGGTCTTTCATGAATTTGTTTCGTCAATTATTACATTGATGATTTCCACTATTTTGTCTGGTCTTGGACTAAATCATTTGTGTGCTTTTATTTTGCTTGAATACCCAACCAATATGCCCTTATCAACTCGGTAGTCAAATTTTCCAATCCTGCCATATTCTCTTTTGATATAGCATTTTCTTCCAAATACTCTGAAATTCTTCACATTTGTTGGTCTTCCTTTCCATAAATCATAGGGAGTCTTATCATTGTTACTTTTGAGCATTCTTGTGCTCAGGATATGAATTGTTGTATGTATTGCGTGTGCCCAAAATATGTCACTCAACTTAGAATATTTCAACATGGTTCTAGCCATTTCATGTATTGTTTTGTTCTTCCTTTCTACAACTCCATTTTGATGAGGTGTCCTGGATGCTAAAAACTGTCTTTTTATTCTATGTTCGCCACATAAATCCATGAATTCCTTTTATGTAAACTCTGCTCCATTTTCTGATCTCAAACACTTGATTTTCAAATACATCTTGGTTTCAACCATATCTTTGTATATGTTGAAGTGTTTGAATGCCTATGACTTCTTCCTGAGAAAGAAAACTGTAGTCATTCTTGTGTAGTCATCAACCAATAGCATAAAATAATGTTCTCCATTTAATCCCTTCATTCTTGTAGGTCTACATAGGTCAGTGTGTACAATCTCCAATGGCTTTTTCATGGAGTACTCTTTTGATTTGAACTTGGTCCTAGTTTGTTTTCCTTGTAGACAATTCTCATGTAGAGTATTTGTTGGCTTTGAAATCTCAGACATTTCTTTTATTGCTTCCTTTCTATTGATTTTGAAAAGGTTATCAAAATTCATGTGAACCATTCTTTTGTTCCAGAGCCAACTTTCATTTTCCTTTCCTAAGCAACATCTTTCCTTTCCAATTTCATTCAGGACATATATGTTGTTTTGGGTTCTTATAGTTGTATCCACCAACTTCTTGATCCTTCTTTCCTTATCTCAAAGTCAAAAAAAAGTTTGTTTCCTTGATCACACATTTGACTTACACTTAGTAGATTGCACTTCATATCTTTGACCAGTAGAACAATTTTTGCCTTGGCATATTTTCTTTCAAGATTGACTATGCCTCTACCTATAATTTTGGTTGAGTTATCATTTCCAAATGAAACTAATCCATCTTGTTCCTTATTCAGGGTCAAAATCCTATTCTTGTCACCTGTCATATGCTTTGAACAATCATTGTCAACATACCACCCACTTTTCTTGTGTTGTGCTTGTAGAGAAAGTAAGCATTCTTTAGTGTTGAATTGATCTTTCTTGCTTCTCCATATCCTTTGTGGTTCTTGTTTTATATTCTGCTTTGGTTCCCTTGGAGGAACATTCAGTCTATAATCTTTTTCCATGTGGCCAAAATTGTTGTACTTGGAGCACTCTACTTCATTACTTAGTGAACCAAAACTGTTGTGATTTATGTTATGTGCTTCATGTGACTTTCTAGGATAATTGTTGTTTGAATAGCCTCCATAGTTGCTTTTGTTCTTGGAATAATCTCTACAGTTTGTAGCTTTGTGTCCAAAATTATTACAAGAATAACATAAACCAAGAAAAATAGTTTGATACTTGGATGTGTTATCCCCATTTTGTGGATAACTAAGTAGATTATGTCTTGAGGCCCTTAGGTTGCAGATATGGAGTGTCGAGAGACTACATGACCAGTAGTACCTTTTTTCATAGATAGAAAACCCACTCATGACCACAGATGGTCACAGATTTCGAGATGGAATCCACCACACAAGTTGGATTCCATAAGGTAGTGGACCTTGCTCCATGAGGTACAATTCAGTATTATGGTGAGCATCATTTCAATATTTAAGCCATTTGATTATGTTGTATCTTATATTGCTCTAGATTTCATGATATGTGCTTGGACCTTATTCTTTTTTCCTTGCTTCACCTTGCTGGTTGACATTGTGCCCTAGTAAGTGGTTTCGTTTGGGGATGTGTTTTCTATTGGGAACTCCCTTAATGAGCCATTGTACCATTCCTAACCATACGTACCACTTTCCATCATTGTTCCCCTCCATTTCCTTATCTCTTGTTATTTTAGGGTGTATTGACCCAAGAAGGGGTTGTCCCTCATTATATGGGAAGAAGGGGATAAAGGCCTAGAGGGGTTGGTGTTGGGTAAAATATAAAATCCTTATATAAACCTTATGGATGTTTCACCCAGGGATCACCCAAGAAAGAAATGAAACACTTATCTTTGAATAAAGGGGACCCACAATATAATAAATAATGTTTAAAAGGTTAGTTGAAGGATAGAAGGTCTCATCACGAGCTGACCTATCACGTCCATGAATATCTAGTGGTATGAAATTACCACCATATGGTCACCAAACCATGGTAATGGCTCTCAATTGCATGGCTGAGAGAAATGAGGTCTCATCACAAGCCAACCTTCTCATTTACATTAGGTGTTTGTGGGTGACATTGTCATCATCTGGTCACCATGCCAGGGAAATGACCTTCAATCTCTTCTTATTCTATATTGAAAGAAAATAAAGAAATAAAGATAAAAGGAAATTGATGGGCTTGGAAAAAGTACAATGTGGATGAAGGTACCACACACCCTCTACAAAGGCACCCTTGAATGACTACGACCCCTTGTATGTCATGAGCCATATGCCCTATGTTGATTTAGATGTTTTATTTGTTGATATAAACTGTCATTTACTGTTGCAAATTAGGGAAAGAAAGCTTAACTTGTCGATTCAACTAATATATATCATTGCAAAGTGTATTTTCTTGTGTCTCGGGAAAATACAATCATTCGGAGAAGTACTATACCTATGGGGAAACAATTACTTGAATTATAAGGAATCCTTTCCCATATTTCATCCCACTTAGACTTGACCTATAGGGACTTCACTTCCATCCATCTCCATCTCCATATAAATCCCCCTAGGGTCATCGGGATCATCTCCCTAGAGTGACCTAGTCACCCTTGAAGTGTGGGACCTACATTGAGGTGACATTGTGTGTAGGATTCCCATAGCACTTGCTTCATGGTTGGGTCGGGCTTTTCCTAACCTACAACTTGCGCTATAAAAATTTTGGCGTCATTGTCGGGGAGGATTTTGAATCCGCTTTGTGCCCTAACGATACTTTGGTAAGCTATCCCAAATCCTTTCCCTTAGCTTTCCCGGTGACTCCACCCAAGGGATGTTCCCTTTCCACCCTTCTTTATGAGCTCATCCTGAAGCTCATCTAGAAACTCCACCTTCCCCAAACCCACCTTTCCCTCTTTTCCCTTTCCATCCTGATGAGCAATAGTCTCATTTGGTGACTCCATTGAGGATCTACCCCAATTGATGGAACCATAGCCTCACGAGACTTACCATGGGAATTCCATAATGTGTATCCTTCTCTTGATGTTCAGAATATCTCTGGATATCCAAATCATTGTCTAACATAATGGATAGCAAGTTGCCCCAAATTTGGTAGTGATCCAGCTCTAGCAGTCACCCATGTCGTGAATTATATGAAGTATGCCTCAAGCTTAAATGTGCTACATGAAGATGTTTTGATGAAAATTTTTGTGTCTTCACTAGAATCAAGTCAAAAGGATTATCTTGCACACTTATTTGATCCAAATATTATCCCTTCTTCTACAAAGCTCATTGAAGAATTTCTCGGGAAATATCGTCCAGCTACTCAAAGTTTGCAAGTTGCTTTCCAAGAGCTCAAACACACTCTTTAATGAGAAGGTTTTCGATCAATGATGAGAGAATGGATGAAGAAAATCTTGAATAAGATCACGAGGAGACGTACAATGAAGATGAACTAGTTTCTCTTCCACTTTATGAGGACATCCAGACCTCTCCTCCTCCTACACATCAAGAAAAGAAAATGATAAGTTATAACCCATTTGAAAATTTTGATGATGCTTTGTTCCATGACTATGGAAATGAAGAAAAATCCCAAAAGGATCTCGATGAAGTTCCTCTTGCAGAAGGCATGAACAAGTCTTTGTTATATGCTTTCCCTTTTGAAGAAAATGAATTTATCCAGTCTTGTGAGGAAGTGATCATCTCCTATTATGCAGATTAATTCTCGAATATAGTTGAGGAACACATTGATGATTTGATACAGGTGGGGAGATGTATATGGGATGTGGGTTGCTTCATTATTTATAGAGACCCCATTTATAACATTGAGGGTATCTATCAGGCAGAGGGGGTTCCATCATCATAGGGGTGGTCCTCATACATATATGATTCAGATGTTTTTCAACTTGGTGATGATATGGTTACAGAATTGTTCTTCCCCTTCGAGGATGACTTGTCACAACATAATCAGACTGATCTTCAGTCATCCTTTGGTACATACCCTTTTGAGGATGTTGATTTATTATATGAGGAGTTCCAATCGTTCTCCTCATATTTTGAGGAATATCAGTATGTGGCCACCTCAAAGCAATCATAGGTTCATTCTTTGAAGAGGAAGTATTTTCATCTTGGAGAGTTCCATGGAGATTCATAGGGGAAGAGGTGGTGATTTTATACACCTGATATTGTTCCTTACCTCTTACCCTCTTCTCCAAGAGACCATGCAGTATTCTTTTGATATCTCATTTCCTCTCAGTCCTTGACAAGAAATGATTCTTTGTGCATGGATGAAGATGAGCCTCCATCTACATATAGTATCCCCCTTTAGATATGGATTGATCAGTCTTGTGGCTACACTTTCAGGTGGAATGATCGGGCTGATGGTTTCTCTTTCTAGCAGGATTTCCTCTCTCCCATCCATCTTCATGAGTTGTATTTCATGATTGATTATATGTGTGTTTGTACTCATGATTATTATGTGCTTGACTTATCTTTGTTGTATTATATGATTAATCACAAGGGGGGATACTTTGATGAGATGATCAAATGGTTTCACTGGTTGTATGAGTTCACTTGACATCATCCAGCATGTGATCTTCAGGGCCCCAAGGCCCCAAGTAAGTAGGTAAGTAATTTTGATTCCCTGCATTTGCATCTTGATTGATAATATTAGTATATATGCATTTCATTTTTATTTTTCTCTACTTGCATATTGATTTCATGCTTAGCTTAGAATTTATTGAAAAAATGTCAAAATTTTATTTTTCTAGTTTAGTGGGTTTTGATTATCATCATATGAGAAAAAGGATGAGTAGGTCATCCTGCACTTGAAAGTTTGACGTTTCCTTGCAAGAACAGGTCTACCAGGAGATGTTGTGGTTCTCATGCACTCTATGGCGAGCACATGTCCCCAAGTAGGAGTCAAATGTTATCCCTATTTTTTGGATAAATAAGGAGATTATGTCTCGAGACCCTCGGGTTTCATATATGGAGTGTTGAGAGACTACATGACCAACAGTACCTTTTTTCACAAATGGAATACCCACTCACCACCACAGATGGTCACAGTTTTGCAGATGGCATCCACCACAGCAGCTGGCTTCCAAAAGGCAGTGAGCCTTGATCCATGAGATACAAGTCAGTATTATGGTGAGCATCATTTCAATATTTAATCCATTTGATTATGTTGTATCTTAGATTGCTCTAGATTTCATGACATGTGCTTGAAAATTATTCCTTTTTCCCTACTTCACCTTGGTGGTTGACATCGTTCCCTAGTAAGTGATTTTCTTTGGGGACGGGTTTGTTACTGGGAACTCCCTTAATGATCCATCGTACCATTCCCGACCATACTTACCACTTTCCATCATGTTTCCCCTTCATTTCCTTGTCTCTTGGTATTTTAGGGTGTATTGACCCAAGAAGGGGTTGTCCCTCATTCTATGGGAAGAAGGGGCTAAAGGCCTAGAGGGGTTTGGGTTGGCAAAAATATGAAATCCTTATATAAACCTTCCAGATGCTTCACCCAGGGATCACCTAATAAAGCAATAAAAAGCTTATATTTGAATAAAGGGGGCCCATAATATAATAAATAATGCTTAAAAGGTTAGTTGAAGGATAAGATGTCTCATCACAAGCTGATCTATCACGTCCATGAATATCTATTGGTATGAAATTACCACCATATGGTCACCAAACTAAGGTAAAGGTTCTCAGTTGCATGGTTGAGAGAAAGGGGGTCCCATCACGAGCCAACCTTCTCATTTCCATTGGGTGTTTGTGGGTGACATTGCCATCATCTGGTCACCACACCATGGTAGTGGCCTTCAATCTCTCCTTATGATATATTGAAAGAAAATAAATAAAGAAAGATAAAAGGAAATTGATGGACTTGGAAAAAGTGCATTGCGGACAAAGGTACCACACACCCTCTACAAAGGATGATCCGGGATATTTTTGGAATGAAATGAGAGCGGAGATATAATAAAGAAATGTACAGCGATATATCATATATCCAATAATATAACAGAGATATAACCATAAAAATAGAGATACAGTAATACACAATTTCTATTAATGAGCGAAATGTACAAAACTGCAAAAATACAAAGTGAAATACTCACTAGAATGGTGGCATCTTATCTCTGAGAAGAGATGTGATGGATACTCGCATTTGCAAAATGGTGATCATTACAATAAGGTTCCAAAGGCATTTTTAACATAAGCAACATCCAAAACCCTAACCTTGGAAGATGAAAATCCAAAAGGTTTGTGGGTCCCAATGGGGGTAGTTGATACGTCAACTTCCTAGGGGCGTAGCTTTTGCATAGGATCTATGTTTGGGGCGCTCGATACATCGTTGGAAAGGTATAATTGAGAATAATGTTTTTTTACTAGCCCAGACCAATTCCTTTGGTGATATCTTGGGCCCCAAATCCCCAAAAAACGTCGTTTAGGGCCTCAAAACAGCCCCAGAAGTTTGGAACCCGAAAAACTGTCGAAAAACTTCCAAGGTGGAAAATTATTTTTCGAGCCAGTGGAATAGGTGGTTGGCCACCGATATCCACCTGAATCAATCCTCCCTTCTTAGGAAGAAATAGTCTCCATTACATTGAGTTCCCAGGGGAGAGGGGGAAGCGTTTGTTGAATCTGAATATTGGTGAGTTGCTTGCCTTGCTGGAGAAGTTGCATTGCTTAGCTTATTGAAGGTTGTCACGATCCTATGGATGGAAGGGTTAATCCTTTTTAAAATATTTGGATACATGAGATGACTGTGTGTAGAAGGAATTGTTTCTCTTTTCTTCAATCTTGTAGACCTTCTTCTGTTGGACAGAAGGTGCTTGGACTGAGGCTGTAATGGTTGCGGTGTTCTTTTATTCACCTTTTGAACATACTATGAAGAAGCTTAATTTTGTAGTATGAGATACTACCTTGCAAAAAAATTTAGGTGGGAAATTAGTCGAAACTACCTCTGGTATCCTGCAAAGTTGACCCACCAGAGTAACAATGACACTATGGGGTCGAGCCTCATAGATAGCATGGTGTTGCCACATATATGGTTGGCCAAAGAGAACATCACAGACATCCAGTAGGGAAACATCACATAATACCTCATCCTTGAAGGGTTGGATGTTGTATGACAATCGACACTATTGGCTGACATGAAGATCTCATCCTTGGAAAAGCCACATGATGTTGTATGGCTGCAGATGTGGTGTTGTCAACAATCCCATTTTTTTTACGAGCTCTATTGAGATGAGGTTCTTTTGGCTTATACTATCAACAATTAAATGCACCAGGGTCCCCTTTACCCACATATGTAAATGAAAGAGGAACTTCCCCTCTTCAGGATATCCTGGTTCTTCTGGTTGAATTGTTTCGATCACAATAGTAGCAGTGGGGTCTGCGTCGATGATATGTCTTCTACCAATATTTTTTGAATCAGGGTTCAACTCCTTGTCTTTGATCTCAGCCACCAATGATTGTTTTGAGTGACATTCATCATGTTGTGCCAAGGGATTTTGTGAAAATCACACCATTTTCCAATGTCCTTCTTTTTCTTTTCATTACCCTTATTTTCCTGTGGCTTGGACTAGTTTTTTGAAGGCTAGTTGTTAGGGTTGTCTTTCCCATACTTTGGTTTTTGTGGATTTGCATACCTGAACTCCTGCTTGTTCCAATTCTTAAATTTTTGCTCGATTTTAACATCATATCGATAAGAAGCATCGAGTGATGAGATGTATAAAAAATCCATTTCATTTTGGATGTATCTGTGTAGAGCCCCACGGTATTTTAGAACCAAATGTTGCTCGAATTATTTGATACCCATCTTGGTGCGAGGTATGGAAGATTTTGGTGAAATATGGTACTGCTTGTCCCCTCTCTTGACGCAGTGTGGTCCATCTCATGTATTGGTCATCATAGTTTCCAATAGGGTAATATTGTTCCTTGACTGCATCCACAAAAAAATATCAAGTGGGATCGACCCCATATATTCCAGAATTCTCCGTGGAAATTTGCTCCCAGTAAGTTTCCCACCAATGTTTTACATGGGGGAGAGACTTAAGGAGTACAAAGGTGATATTTTCCCTATCATAAAAATTGTGAATAGGGAAACAACCTTCTATCAAATTTAACCATTTTTCTAGGGAATCTGCATCTATTTGTCCTTCAAATACATGAATATCAAAATTAACTTGTACCTTGAAAGGTGAGGTACCTCCAAAGTGGATGCTTGATTAAGGAATTCATGTTGTTATCGATAAGCATTGAAGAATGTGGGAAAAAATCTCCATCATTTTGTCCCTTTGTCGCATGAGAGATTGCTCAAGCAACAAATTAATAAAATATTTTTCTCTATTGTTTTTCTTCTCTTCTGCCATGGAGGGTTTCTTGGGTGTGCGAGAGCGATTGTATTCAAGAGAGACAAGCTCTAGACCCAACTTGATATACTCGGACCTCGTTGGGTACATGCATTGAAAAACGATCAAGAGCATCCTTCTCTGATACCACTAATTTGGATTATTTTTGGCATGAAATGAGAGCGGAGATATAATAAATAAATGTACAGAGATATATCATATATCTAATAATATAACAGAGATATAACCATAAAAACAGAGATACAATAATACACAATTTATATTAATGAGAAAAATCTACAAAACTGTAGAAATACAGAGTGAAATACTCGCTAGAATGGTGGAAACTTATCTCTAAGAAGAGATGTGACAGCTACTCGCATTTGCAAAATGATGATCTTTACAATGAGGCTCCAAAGGCCTTTTTAACATAAGGAAAATCCAAAACCCTAACCTCGGAAGATGAAAAACCAAAAGGTTTGCGGGCCCCGATGGGGGTAGTTGATACGTCAACTTCCCGAGGGCGTAAATTTTGCATAGGATCTATGTTTGGGGAGCTCGATACACTATTGGAAAGGTCTAATTGAGAATAACGATTTTCGACTGGCTCGGGTTGGTGCCTTTAGAAATCGCCTCGGACCCAAATCCCCAAAAAATGTCGTTTAAGGCCTCAAAATCTTTTGCTCTGTTGTTTTTCTTTTCTTCTGCCATGGAGGGTTTCTTGGGCATGCAAGAGAGATTTTCTTCAAGAGAGACAAGCTCAAGACCCAACTTGCTATACTCAGACCTCGTTGGGTACATGCATTGAAAAATGATTAAGATCATCGTGCTCTGATACCACTGATCTAGATTATTTTTGGCACGAAATGAGAGCGGAGATATAATAAATAAATGTATAGAGATATATCATATATCTAATAACATAACATATATATAACCATAAAAATAGATATACAATAATATGCAATTTATATTAATGAGCAAAATGTACAAAACTGTAGGAATACAGAGTGAAATACTCTCTGGAATGGTGGCAGCTTATCTCTAAAAAGAGATGTGACAGCTACTCGCATTCGCAAAATGATGATCTTTACAATGAGGCTCCAAAGGCCTTTTTAATACAAGGAAAATCCAAAACCTTAACCCCAGAAGATGAAAAAACAAAATGTTTGTGGGCCCCGATGGGGGTAGTTGATACGTCAACTTCCCGAGGGCGTAACTTTTTCATAGGGTCTATGTTTGGGGCGCTCGATACACCGTTGGAAAGGTCTAATCGAGAAGAATGATTTTCGACTGGCCCAGGCTGGTATATTTAAAAATTGTCTCGGACCCAAATCCCCAAAAAATGTCGTTTAGGGCCTCAAAATGGCTCCGGAAGTTTGGAACCCGAAAAACTGCCAAAAAAAATCCAAGGTGGAAAATTGTTTTTCGATCCAGTGGAATAGGTGGGTGGCCACCGATATCCACCTGGATCAATCCTCCCTCCTTAGGAAGCAATGGTATCCATTGCATTGAGTTCCCAGGGGAAAGGGTGAAGCATTTGTTGAATCTAGATCTTGGTGAGTTGCTTGCCTTGCTGGAGAAGTTGCATTGCTTAGCTTGTTGAAGGCTATCACGAACCTGTGGCTCGAAGGGTTGGACCTTTTTAACCAGTCTGACTACCTGAGATGACTGTGTGCGGAAGGAATATTTTCTCTTTGCTTCAATCTTGTCGACCTGCTTCGTCTGGATAGAAGGTGCTTGGAATAAGGCTGCAGTGGTTGCAGTGTTCTTCTATTCACCTTTTGAACAAACTATGAAGAAGATGAATTTTGTAGTATGAGATACTACCTTGCAACATTGTTTAGGTGGGACAGTGGTCGGAAATACCTCTAGTATCTTGTAGAGATTACCCCCTAGAGTAATAATGAAACTATGGGGTCGAGACTCATATATAGCATGGTGCTTCCACATATATGGCTAGCCCAAGAGAACATCACAAACATCTAGTGGGGAAACATCACATTGTTATCGCACAATTTGTACTTGTCCCAAAGCGAAAGGCTAAGGGAGGAAAATCGGCATAACAAGAGGTTATCTTATCACTATCACCTTAATAAGATACCTCTTTCTATTTAGGGATGATAACCCAGGGGAGACGTCCCCAGTGACCTGGGGGTTTGAGAAGGCAAAGGTTAAAGTGTCAATAGAAGGTATCCCCTCTCACAATTCACACTGATTAGAAAGTCCCAAGGTTTTAATCAATGAAGCAATGATGTGCTTATATGTACCTACCCAGAACGAAGCAACAAGAAAAGAATATATTTTGCAAGTACAAATTTGATGTAAGTGCTTCATAAACCTTGGACTAGTTAATAAAAGAAATAAGTTGATGCTAGATGAAGCAAACAGAATTTTATAACAGCAATGTTTACAAGATAATAGCTTCACAATAAATGCCTTAAAAGAGATTCACAATGACCAAAAATAATAATCCAATAATAACAATGTACTAGCAGTTGTCGGGAGCTAATTAGGCAATGTAACACTCAACTTTTGCAATTTATTTTAAGTGCTTTTACTGCTATAAAAAATGGTTGTAGCTTACTTTTGTAACAACAACAATAAGGTTAGTGAATTAACCTAGTCTAAGGTTAGGAAAGGTTAGTAGGTTTCTTGAGGTAAAATCTTTAAGGGTTGGTTTCATCAATCAATAAATTTCAAGGTCTAAATTAGTGCCTTTTAGGGCTAATGGAGTCACTTTGCAGCAGAAAAGTTGAAGGAACAAATGATAATGTGAGATCTAGAGACAAGAAGTTTAATGATTGAGGTGTTGGTAATCCAAGGCCTCAATCACTAAACCCTCGGAGGAAAATGACCACTAGGAAGTAGGTGACCCTCGGACCTAGCGGTTTTCCTCCTTCTTTAGCTCAAGGATGAAGTAAATGATGGCTTGATGAAGCAAATGATGTTAGGGTGCTAAAATGGTAGGGCCCTTAGCACAATGCTTCAAGAAAGTAGGGTTTCTATCACAATCTAGTAGGTGAAAATTGTTAAGACAAGGATAATAACAAGTGTTTTTTCTCCTAGGGTTTTAAACTAGCAATTTCATAATCTTGGAAGAAATTCAAAGTAAATACACCATAACCATTCAAAGAAAATAAGGATTTCAGAAATTCACTTACATCCACCAAGAATAATATAGCAATATGCCTAGTTGAAGATTTTCCACCAAGAAAAATGCCAAGAAACACCAAATTAGCCTCTTCCAAGAAGTGTGCACCAAATTTCAGCCAATAAACCCTAAGTAGGGTGCAAATTTCAGACCTCACTTGTGTGAGTGAGAGATGATGAAAAATACAAGGGAAAAAGCCCTTATTTATACAATGAAAATGACCTTTAATTTACAAAATTAGGTCAAAAAGGTCGACATGGCCAGTTCACATGAAATATCTAGTTTTTTAAATAAAATGACAAATTAAACCCTAAATCAAGAAAGATAGGTGACCTCATGACCTTCTAGGGTGACGTTGGCCCTCCTAGGTGAAACGTTGGCCTCCAGGAGAAAAATGTTAGGCCTCCAAGGCCTCTGGATCAAGCCACATGTGCCACTTGGCACACAACTTCCTCCATTATGTCCATCAAACGTTGGGTGACATCAAGAGTCACAGAGATGATGTTATGCGCCTTCCAAGGACAAAATCATAGTGGGAGGGCAAGACCCCCTAGGTCTAGGCCTTCCAGGTTGTCTCTAGTGGAACGTCCTCCTCTCTCTCTGGTGGAAGCCTCTTATATGTGTATGTCCCTGGGTGGGGTATCAGCATCCATCTGGTGGGATTTTAGCTCTATGGAGGTCCGAACTTATCATCTCCCCATGTGTACCTGTTTGTCGGGTGTGGCCCTACAAAAAAATCAAGTATGCCCTACATGGGCTCATAAGTCACAGGGATCGTATCAATGTCAATCACATCCAATAATCAAGCTATCTAAACATGTTCATAAAACCCCCCTTTCCCAAACAAGTGCTCAAAGACGTTATTCTATTCTACAAGTCAGGTTTGGAGAGGGTTTTAGGAGGTCCTATTGGGATAATTCTCATTGGACATGGGATGTTTCCATGTGAATACCAATCCAGGTCATGTAAGTGGATGAAGTGGTATGGAGATGTTTGATCAATGGGTGCAGTGATGACAGGGAAATGTATAGCTTACATGTGGGTGCCTCTGAAGAGGGTGAGTTTCACCTTGTCATGGATGCAATTTTTTGCAAGCCCATTCAATTCCTTTTACCTTTTTAACTTATTTATTTTTCTTTCAAGATAATGGTTGGGGGACACTTCCCTGGCATGGTGACCAGTGGTGACAGTGTTACCCACAAGCATTTCATGGATATTAGAAGGTTGTCTTGTGATGAGACCCCCTTTCTCTTGGCTATGCCACCAAGAGCCACTACCCTAGCGTGGTGACCATCTGAATGGTATTCTCATACTGCTACATGCCCATGGACCTAATAGGATGGCTCGTGATAAGACCCCCTATCCTCCAACTAGGTCTTGATTTTATTATTTTATGGGTCCCTCCATTTCTTGCTAAGAATATTTTTATTGCTTTCTTGAGGTACCCTTAGCGAAGCATCTGAAGGTTTTTTTCTTTTGGATTTTATCTTTTTCCAGCTAATTTTACCCTCTGGGCCTTTAGCCCCTTCTTCCCACAAGGCAAGGTACAACCCTTTTCTATCTTGGAAAACCCAATGCCCAAACCAAAGTAGGGAATGGATGAGAGGGAAAATGATGAAAATTGATAAGTGTGGTGGGAATGGACGATGATATTTCATGAACCCACCCAGTGGCAACTCAAATCCTAAGGGAACCAACTTTCTAGGGAATCATGTCATTCCCCCCAAGTGTGGACAAGTGGAAAGGCATAAATTCCAAGCACACGTCAAAAGAAAAAATAATTAAATGCACATATTCAATTTTTTTGAGAATCAAAGTGACACATACCATGATACCCGGACTCATTACCTCATGGATAAAGACCCACTGTTGTTGAAGGACTATGCTCAAATCAATATGGCTCTCGATACACCCTTTCTAGGACCTGTGGGCCTTGAGACATAATCTCCTTAGTTATCCCTAGGCTAGGGGATAACACACATAATACCTCATCCTTGAATGGTTGGATGTCGTATGACAATCAACACTGATCGCTGACACGAAGATCTCATCCCTGGAAAAGCCACCCGATGTTGTATGTCTGCAGGTGTGGTGTTTTCAACAATCCCAACTGTTTGGAGACCTCTTCTAAGATGAGGTTATTCTGGATTCTACTATCAACAATAAAATGCAGTGGGGTCCCTTTCACCCACATCTGTAAATGAAAGAGTCACTCGCCCTCTTTTGGATCTACTCGTTATTTTGGTTGAATTGTTGTGGTCGCAATAGTAGCAGTGGGGTTTGCGTTGATGATCTCTCTTCTACCGGTATTTTCTGAATCAAATTTGGAATCGAGATTTGACTCCTTTTCTTTGATCTCGGCCACCAATCACTGTTTTGAGTGACATTCATCAGTGTTGTTCCAAGGGCTTTTGTGGAAATCACACCATTTTCCAGTGTCCTTCTTCTTTCCGTTAGCCTTCTTTTCATATGTCTTGGACTAGTTTTCTGAAGGTTGGTTGTTAGGGACATCTTTACCATACTTTGGTTGTTGCGGATTTTCATACCCAAACTCCCACTTGTTCTGGTGCTTAAATTTCTTCTCAATTTTAACAACATATCGATAAGCAACACTGAGTGATGAGATGTCCAAAAAATCCATTTCAGTTTGTATGTATATGTGTAGAGCCCCACGGTATTTCAGAACCAAATGTCGCTCGGAGTCTTTGATACCCATCTTGGTGCACAAGGTATGGAATATATTGGTGAACTCTAGCACTGCTTGTCCCCTCTCTTGATGCAGTGTGGTCCATATCATGTATTGGTCTTCATAGTTTCCAACAGGGTAATATTGTTCCTTGACTGCATCCACAAAAAAATCTCAAGTGGGCCCGACCCCATATATTCCAGGCTCCTTTGTGGAAATTTTCTCCCAGTAAGTTTCCCACCAATGTTTGACATGGGGGAGATCCTTAAGGAGTGTGAAGGTGATATTTTCCTTGTCGTAAAAATTGTGAACATAGAAATAACCTTCTAGTGGATTTAACCATTTGTCTAGGGCATCCGCATATATCTTTCCTTCTAATAAAGGAATATAAAAACTAACTTGTGCCTTGAAAGGTGAGGTTCCTCCAAAGTGGTCACTTGATGAATACGTGCTTGTTGTTATCGGTAGGCATTGAAGGATGTGGGAAAAAATATCCATCATTTCGTCCCTCTATCGTGTGAGAGCTTTATCAAGTAACATATTAATAGAATCTTTTGCTCCGTCGTTTTTCTTTTCTTCCACCATGGAGGGTTTCTTGGGCATGTGAAAGAGATTTTCTTCAATAGAGACAATCTCGAGACCCAACTTGTTATACTCGGACCTTGTTGGAGACATGCATTGAAAAACAATCAAGAGAAGACTGCTCTGATACCACTGATCCAGATTATTTTTGGCACGAAATGAGAGCAGAGATATAATAAAGAAATGTACAGAGATATATCATATATCCAATAATATAACATATTTATAACCATAAAAATAGAGATACAATAATACACAATTTATATTAATGACTGAAATGTACAAAACTGTAGAAATACAGAGTGAAATACTCGTTAGAATGGTGGCATCTTATCTCTGAGAAGATATGTGATGGCTACTCACATTCATAAGAAGATGATCGTTAAAATGATGCTCCAAAGGCCTTTTTAACATGAGTAAAATCCAAAGCCCTAACCCCGGAAGATGAAAATCCAAAAGGTTTGTGGTCCTCGATGGGGGTAGTTGATACGTCAACTTCTCGGGGGCGTAAATTTTTCATAGGATCTTTGTTTGGGCCGCTTGATACTCCATTGGAAAGGTCTAACTAAGAAGAACAATTTTCGACTAGCCTAGGCAAGTGCCTTTGGTAGTTTCCTAGGATCCAAACCCCCAAAAAATATTGTTTAGGGCCTCAAAATAGCCCCGGAAGTTTGGAACCCAAAAATCTACCGAAAAACATCCAAGGTGGAAAATTGTTTTTCAAGCTAGTGGAATAGGTGGGTAGCCACCGATATCCACCTAGATCAAAGGAACCCATGAATTAGACACTACAGCCCCTTATATGTCATGATCCATATGCCCATTGAGTCTTGACCCCATCCACTTCATCCACTTTACATGGCTTAGAGAGGGATCTCTTGGAAACTCAACTTGACCTAGGGAAATATCTACCCAATAGGACATTGTTGACGCTTAAAATCGCAATGATGAATACTACCCACAAATGATTGCTAATATTTATTATTTATTTATGATAATAATAATTAACTAGTAGGTGGGACCCCCTTGTTGATTAGAGGTGCTAAGATGGATGTGTTACGCTTATATGTTTGTTGCTATTATGATGACGCCTACACAATCTTCTATAGTTGATGATGCAAGTCTTGGTTTCATTCGTTACGCCAGCATGGTTGGTTGATGTATTATTGTTAAACTTTGCTGGTGTTCATTCACAATACAGGGCAATGCTATGGATATAAGGATTATTTTGTTTTACAGGTGTTATTTTATGCATTAAACATTGATTAATGATCTTACACATGATTTTATGCAAAGGGATAATAAAATGATATGGGAGCTTGAACAAAAACAAGAGGAAAAAAATATATGAATGAGTCCTAAGGTACATGTGATTGGAAAAATTAAAAGGGTGATGGTCCTAATTTCTATACTATGCGCTTTGGTTAAAGGATTATATCTGAAGCGCATATAGTAATGTTTAGCATATGGTTATTGTTAAAGTTTTGATATGATTCGGGTGGCGCATTATACAATGGATATGCCATTGAATTTATGCAATGAATATGTGTTTGAATTAATGGTTGATGTTATGGTAATGGATTGGCTAGTACATTGAATTGAATAGGGTTGAGGGAGGAAGCAACGTGCATTTACTACACGTCACTCCAAACCACCCTCGAGCTCGTCACCCTAGCCATAGTTGCATTTTGTTTTTCGGCTTTGGTGGTTGTGGAAGCTCCGTGATTTTTGGTTTTGAAAGGAAAATCGCAGTCCAACTCTTCTGTCGAAGCGATTTTTACAGGTATGGATCCTTTACTTTCCATCCAGGATGGTCCCTCTATATTATGAATCGATTTGTTGGCTCAGGATTGCATGAGTTCTGTGTTTTTCTTGATTTTTGACTGTGTATCAGTGTTGTTCTTACGATTTTCTCTGTGAATACTCTGGAATGTTGGTGTTTTAAAAGAAAGGAATGGGGTGTTATTTTTTTGTAAGGATTGTGCATTGGTTATTGGTTTAAAATAAAATTTTAGTCAGCTTGGGTTTTTATTCTAGTTCTACATGAAAAATGATTACAATGGGTAACAAGCTCTGAGTTTTTATTACACGGGTTTTTACCACCAGTCTGGGTATTAGTTGTTGTCACCCCTTTTCGTTTTGGTCATTCTTATGATTCGTTCCTCTAGATTGCAATGCAACTGTCGATAGTTGCACTGTTATTGCCTCGAACTGTCGTTTATTATGGAAATTACTTCACTATCATTGTTGTTGAATGAATGGAATAGTTGGGTCTTGGACATCACCCAATTCTTTAAATGGAAGTTCATATTTGTGTTGGGTTGGCCACGGGTTGCATTCGGGCACGTCATGGTTCTATGCTTAGGCATTCTTCCACAGTGTTTTAATCGATTTGCCCCTCGCGTTATCTAATGGAGGTGGCTCACTATATATTTGATTCCCCTCGCTGTCAAATTTTTGGGTTATAAGTTAAATAACTGTGGTGATTTTAAAAGAGCACAGGATTTATATTCTTCCAAGACTATTCTTGATTACCTGTGGTTGCTTCTCTGTGATGACTTATTTTAAGAGAAAAAGAAAGGGCACATGCTCGCTGTTCTACAAAAGACTACTCTTTGATTACTTCTCTGTGACAACTTGTTTTTTTTTTTTTTAAAGAAGCACGACATCTCTCTGACTTCAAAGACCATCTCTTGATCGAGCCTTTGTTATTTCCTCTCTAGATAAATTTGTTTGGAAAAGAAAAGGGTATGTGTTATCTAAAGCCTCGAGGAATTTCCTTCTGGTCGATTATGTTTATTCCATCCATTGTTGTGTTAAACCCTAGCACGATCATGGTCCCATTTAAGTATAAAATGCACCTGTGTGTGATTGGTCCATCAAACATTATCTTGGTCCTATCAAGATTTAAGGAGACATCTATGTGTGATATGGTGATGTTCTCCTAGCACATTATATGGCTCTGTCTTTTGTTGGGCATTTCTTTTAAACGGAAGTCTATACATGTTTAATGTATACGAATATCAAGGTCAAGGTTACATGTTCTTTGATGAAATGTTTCTTTCGAATAAGGATTTGTGTCGATTATATTGTTGAAGACCTATGTGTGATTAAATCGAGCCCGATTATTGTTTTGATGACAGTGGATTGTGTCAATCGGTGTTGGAAAGTTGATTGTTGTGGTTAATATTGGATCCATTATTATTTGATTGCAAAGGATGAGTATTGGATATGGATAATTGGAATTATTGTGCATATTATATTTTGTTTTTAGAAGAAAAATGTTAGCATTGGAGCGTGCAGGACTGTGGTTTGAATAGTTATGATGTTGGAAACGATGTTACTATGAGGTTGCATGGATATGGCATAAGATGCAAAGATTGATATAATTGAATAATTTTGGGCAATTGAATTTTTTTTTTTATTGAAGTCAATAAGCATTATGTCTGCAATTAAGGGACAATTAAATGATTTTGGTTTTAAAATTGGATGCTTATTGGATTGTGATTGGAATAGAGATATGGTTGTTGTTTGATTTAATTTATTTTTTATGGACAGTATATCTATTATTCCCTCTCATACTCTCACTTTTTTGCTCATTATACCCCCCTCACGATCCCAATTTCATTTTTACATGCCCTGTTCTCTAAAATAAGTTAAAAACTTTGTATGACAGTGTTAAAAGTACGACTCATAAATAGGTGGCAGCTGGTATATTTTGGTATTGATTGCACAGTCAATTATTTAATGAATTGTTGAGAAGTACTCGTGTTCTTACTCCCTGTCATATTACCACTTTTTCTCTCATTACAATCCCTCCAGATATCCCATGAACCCTATTTCACTCCCTGCTCATTTGGAAATTATTAAATAAATCTTATGAATTGAATTGCATGGGTCTTATGTCAATTTCTGAGCCAAACTTTGTTTCATATAAAGAGAATGTCATGTATGGTCTATTAAGGGCTAGCTGCTAATAAATTTTTGCATACAGGATGATTTTCTTCAATAGAGACAGTCATGGAAGAAACAATAGGGGAAGATGTAACTAGAACAGAGGGCCTGGAGGGCCCATATTCTCAATTTATTTTGATGTCGATCCTCAAGAGTTGAACCATCTTTCTCAAGTTGGGTTCTTCAATTGGATTGGGAAAGGGATAATTCAGCCTAGACCAGAGAGGCCTCCCTTCCAGCCCCAAAATGTTCTCGGTATCCCTATGCCTCCCCATGTATCTATGCAACCAAAATTTCCTGAACATGATGGATGGAAGGAGATTGTTCATCCATAAATCTCCCACCATCGTAGTTGGCCCAACTTATCATTGCATCCTCCTCCTCCACATGTAAACCCAAATCCTCAAATTTCCCCTGCACACTCACATGTTCAGTCCTCTCATGTTAGCAAATGACTTAAAACCGAGGCTCCCCATGAGAAAGACAAAGATAAAGTTGTTGTTTTCCCCTCATCTCCTTCAAGTGACTCAACAAAATCAGTGTCCTCCCATATGCATCTGAGTGATGATTGTTCCCATGTTATTGTTGAGTTTTGTACCTTGGGAGGTGTTCCCCATGTGCTTGTGACCTCCTTATGACATGTGGGATGGAATATACACTTTGTACCTTGTAATTTTGTCTAATTTCACTTTGACTTTGTCTAAAGTGAAATTTAGTCATTTTTGGCATAAAAGTGACTATTAATTCACAAAGGGGGTGAATTAGAGACATAAAGTTGACTTAGGAAACTTATCCCAAAGTGGGTTATTAATTTAGATATTTATGGCGAGATCTCAACCATTGATTAGATGGGAGATGAGATGATCTCCACCATCCATATCTTAGGTTTCCTTATGCATGTCAAAGAGGGGCGCAAAGGGTGAAGGAGGCATTCATTCTTCTGTTGTTCATTGTGAGAGGAGCTCTTGGAGGATGAGGATGAGGTTGGTTTTGTGAGAATTCTTGAGCTTGGGCACTAGCTTTCATGGAGGGAGGCTACCAACTACTTTTCTTGTTTATTTAGGAGAGAGGTTCTACTTCTATGGAGGGTGCATTGCCAGATTGGGGCACATTAGTTGTAGGAGGACTTCTAGCCATCATATTCCAATGAGATCAATTGCAGAGGGAGGTCATTCAATAGAGCTTCATTCCTTTGGAGGGGTTTCCAGATCTGAGCTCACAGTTTGCAGTTGGAGCAGTTTCAGTGGTTTTGCTAGCTTGTATGTGGGGCGCACTTGTTGACTTTGGGCTTGTATATCAACTCAGTTTGGGCTGCTATTGTATCAGGTTCTATCATATATTTTACTTGTTGTATTCCATCTTCTTTCCTCATATATACATATATATCCCAAACTAGTTTTCCCCGGGGGGATTTTATCCAGGGTCATGTTGACCAAAAATACTTGTGTAAAAAAATGCATGTGTTAGTCTCTTAGATCTGTTTATTTTCAGATGTAAAGATCTATAGGTGTGTTATATTTATTTTGGTATGAATCTGCTAACATATGGTCACTAAAAATACATGCTAGAGCACCCAAAATCGCAAGTATAATTGTAACAAATCAGCATAAGTTCTTGGACTGTTGGTTGTTATAAAACAGCAACAAATACTTTAGAAAACAGTTGAAACTTAGAGCCTATATGTGGTTAAAGATAGACCCAGAAGGAAAGATTGATAGGACTTGAAAATTTTCATGGTATCAGAGTGGAGGTGGTTGGAATTTTGAGCAGTTGGGACAACATTTTGTTGGTTGTCATATACATCTTCTTGGCAGATTTTTTAGGACAGCCATTGATTCATCCAGTGGTTTGTAGAGGGCATATTTTTGCAGAGGACAGTTGGGCAGTTTTGGACACTTGTCATTAGTCTCTTTTCACACCTAAGCAATAGGAGTGAGGATGATTTGACTTGACCTCTTTTCACACCTATTTTGTTAGGAGTGAGGTCAGATTACACTTGTCTCTTTTCACACCTGTGTTGACAGGAGTGAGACATTGTTTTCCTTGGTAGTGTGAGCATCAGTTGGGGATTGCAGTTTGGTAGACATGTCATCGAATCAGATGCGAGTTGAGGACAGGATAGCAAGGGCTAGAAATTGGTCGCCTTGGAAGGTGAGGATGATCTTCGTCTTAGAGGACCTCAAGCTATGGGACATAATCAAGGAAATTGTTTCCCCCATTCCTATCACTGCTGCCATCTTGGTGACAGAGTTCAAGAAAAGGAACAACAAGGTGAAGAGAACTATTTGTGACACAATTCGTTACCATATCATACCCCATTTGATGGGGAAGAATTGTGCATATGATATGTGGGCATCTCTATGAAAGTTGTATGAGAGCTCCAATGAGAACCAGAAGATGGTTCTTCATGACCAACTCAGGGGAATTCGCATGCTCAAGGATGAGTCGGTAATTTCATTCCTTGGTCATTACACTCAATTCAGAGATGAGCTTGGAGCAGTCGGAGAGGTTGTTGATCCTAACTCTTTCATGAGGCAATCTATGAATAGCTTCACCAAACCGTGGGGACCATTTGTTTGTGGCATAGCTATCAGGGAGGTCATGCCTACATGGGAGAGGATGTGGGATGACTTCGTCCAGGAGGAGATTAGGCTTGCAACTGAGGTTTATGGACAACGGTAGCAGAAGCAGCAGCAGATTGTTCAAGGTGAGGAGGATCTTACTCTTTGGACAAAGGGCAAGAAGAAGGCCGACCGTGGGGGTCGGCAGGGTCCCAAGTTTGAGGCCCCACCACAAGGGACTGGAGGAGGAGAGAGCAGTAGTGGTCAGGGAAGTTGTTAGAGGAGAGATATGAGAAAAGTGAAGTGCTTTGTTTGTAAGAAGTTTGGGCACTATGTTAGATAATGCCTGAATAGGAAGAAGAAGAAGGGTGGTACCGTAGATACATCAGAGGAGATAGATTTTCAGACATAGTTTCAGAGAGAGTGTGCTTTCCTCATATGCTTCACTTCAGTTGAGATGACACCCATTATCTGGTATATTGATAGCGAGGCTTTGAGCCATATGACTGGAATTCGAGAGAATTTTTCTGATCTCAAAGACACTGAGGTCAGTATTGATATTTCTCTTGGAGATGACAGAGTGGTCAGAGTTGCAGGGTTAGCACATTTTCCTTTCAGAGAGATGGAATTCCACCTATATCGTTCACAGACATTCTTTATGTCCTTGGGATGAAGAAGAATTTGATTTCAGTTTACACCCTCCAGGATAGAGGTCTTGAGGTGACATTCAAAGGCACAGAGGTATTGATTCATCCTCGGGGGTCTTCACTAGACTCAGGAAAAGTGATTGGAGTGAGGGATGGGAAATTGTTCAGAATACTTTTTCAACCACTTCATGCATTGGTAGTGAGTAGCGAAAACAGCAGATAGATATGTGAGTTATGGCATCGCAAGATGGCCCACCTACGTCATGGGGCTCTTGGAGGACTGAGAGATGTTGTGACCGGAGTGACACAGATCAGTATTGAGCATCAGGATGTGTGTAGAGGGTGTGCGCTTGGTAATTTTACCAAGGTATCGTTCCCCAGTAGTGACAACAGGTCAACTAGGCTACTGGATTTAGTACACATGGAGTTGTGTGGGCCCATGACTCGAAGGTCCTTGAGTGATTTTGAGTACTATCTCACATTCATTGATGACTACTCGAGGAAGAATTGAATCTATTTCCTGAAGGCCAAGAGTGAGGTCCTCACACAGTTCCAAGAGTTCAGAGCTCTTGTGGAGAACCAATCGAGAAAAAAGATCAAAGTCTTGTGGTCAGATAAGGGGGAGATTATTCCTCGAGATAGTTTGTAGACTTCTGTGCACATCATGGCATCAGGAGACAGATGATCGTACCTTAAAACCCCCAACAGAATGAGGTTGTCAAGAGGAATAACTGGGCCATTACCAGTGCAGCAAGATCCATGTTGCATGATCAGAGTTTTCCTTTGTACTTATGGGCATAGGCATGTGCTACTGCATTTTACCTACAGAACAGGATCCCCCATAGGATATTGGGGAAGATGACTCCAGAGGAGGCCTTCACTAGTAGGAGGCCCGATGTCGAGCACATCAGGATCTTTGGGTGCTTGACTTTCTCTCATGTCCCCTCAGAGAAGAGGACAAAGATAGACCCCACAGCCCAGCAGAGGATTCTAGTTGGATACTCAGAGGTGTCAAAATCCTATCGCATCTACATTCTGCCACTTAGGAGAGTGGTGGTGAGCATAGATGTCATATTTGAGGAGGATAGGGATTTTATGAGATCTCTTGAGTCAAGAGTTGGAGTTGAGGATGATGCAGAGTCACTGATTGTAGTCTCAGAGGGAGCACAACCTCAGATTTTGAGTGAACCAATATCAGGGGTGACAGGGTCACCATGTACAACTTCAGGGTCACAGTCAGAGCATGTTCAGTCAGATGGAGCACAGACTTCAGGATCTCAGAGTGTTGAGATGAGTCCTGAGGCAGTCACTCTTGGGTAGAGATACCTTACTTCTCCATTGACCGCTTCAGGGAAGAGGAGACCTAGATGGTTTCAGGAGACCCTGAAGGAGGCCAGGGAGAATGTAGGGGAGCCCAAGATCCATATCAGAGAGAGCAGGCCACCAGTGATATTGGGAGTATATTTGGCACTAGTGACAAGTATTAGGGATACTGAGCCACAGAATTTTTTGCAGGCAGTGGACCATCAGGTCTGGAGAGAGGCCATGGTAGAGGAGTATGACTCCATTGTGCGCAATGATGTCTGGGATGTGGTTCTGAGGCCAGTGGGGAAGTCATTTGTGACTTCCAGGTGGTTTTACAAGACCAAGATTGTTGCAGATGGTAGAGTGGAGAAACACAAGGTCTGTTTTGTGGCACGAGGCTTCTCACAAATTGAGGGAGTCGATTATGACGAGACTTTCACACCAGTTGTGAGATACACTTATATCAGAACTATCATTTCCATATCAGCAGAGATGGGTTGGAGCATTCACCAAATGGATGTGAAAACCGCATTTATGAATGGCTTTATTGAGGAGGAGGTGTACATAGAGAGACCATAGGGGTTTGAGGTGAGTGACAGGGAGACTCGTGTGTGTCTTATGAGGAAGGAACTATATGGTATGAAGAAAGATCCCCGAGCTTGGTATTCATGTATTGATACTTATTTTCTTCAAATGGGATTCGAGAAGAGCGATGTTGATCCGAACCTCCATTTCATCATTAGGGGTGAGGACATGCTCATTCTCATTTTGTATGTGGATGATTTATTCATCACTGGAGACGAGGACCTCATAGCTGAGTGCAAGCTAGGACTTGCATTAGAGTTTGAGATGAGTGATATCGGATCGATGCACTACTTTCTGTGTATGGAGGTATGGAAGGAGGAAGGTCACATATTTCTCAGGCAGCGGAAGTATGCAGCAGATATTTTGAGCAGGTTTCAAATGGAGTACTGCAGACCCATGTCTACACCTATGATCACCAACTAGAAGAATCTTAGTGCTTCAGATAGCCAATTGGTGGATGCCACATTATACAGGTAGTTGATCGGTTCACTCATGTATATGGTTAACACCAGACCAGATATATGTTTTTCCATGAACACTCTCAGTCAGTACATGGTTGAGCCGAGGAGTGTTCACATGGTTGGGGAAAAACATGTCTTGAGATATGTTGTTGGGACAGTGGACTATGGCCTAGACTATGTCAGGGGAGATGGAGTCACTTTGGTTGGCTACACATATTCAGACTTGGCAGGATGTGATGCTGACAGGAAAAGCACCTCTGGGTGTTGCTTCAATTTGGGGTCGGGACTTGTTTCCAGGTTCAGTTGGAAGCAGAAGTCAGTTTCTTTGAGTTCGGTCGAGGCAGATTTTCTTTGAGTTCGATCCATTTGGCTTCGTAATATGTCGGTTGGTTTATTCGGTCAGGAGATGTCACCGACTGTCATTAACTGTGATAATCAGAGTTGCATAAAAATATTTGAGAATCCAGTGTTTCATGACCGATCGAAGCATATTGAGATCAAGTACCACTTCATTCGTGATTGGGTTCAGAGAGGGGCAGTTCAGTTGCAGTATGTATCTACAAATGACCAGGTTGCAGATATTCTCACCAAGGCCCTGCCACGGGGCAAGCATGCCTATTTCAGAGACAAGATGGGCTTGGTGAGGAACACCTTCCTCAGTAAGAGGGAGTGTTGAGTTTTGTACCTTGGGAGGTGTTC
This sequence comes from Picea engelmannii, assembly GCA_009831015.1. Classification (NCBI taxonomy): domain Eukaryota; kingdom Viridiplantae; phylum Streptophyta; class Pinopsida; order Pinales; family Pinaceae; genus Picea; species Picea engelmannii. Next base: position 167,119 of record ML788108.1, read on the forward strand.
CCCATGTGCTTGTGACCTCCTTAGCACATGTGGTATGGACTATACACTATGTACCTTGTACTTTTGTCTAATTTCACTTTGACTTTGTCTAAAGTGAAATTTAGTCATTTTTGGCATAAAAGTGACTATTAATTCACAAAGGGTGTGAATTAGAGACATAAAGTTGACTTAGGAAACTTAACCCAAAGTGGGTTATTGATTTAGATATTTATGGGGAGATCTCAACCATTGATTAGATGGGAGATGAGATGATCTCCACCATCCATATCTTAGGTTTCCTTATGCATGTCAAAGAGGGGCGCAAAGGTTGAAGGAGGCATTCATTCTTCTTTTGTTCATTGTGAGAGGATCTCTTGGAGGATGAGGATGAGGTCATTTTTGTGAGGATGCTTGAGCTTGGGTGCTAGATTTCATGGAGGGACACTGCCAGCTACTTGTCTTGTTTATTTAGGAGAGAGGTTCTACTTCTGTGGAGGGCGCATTGCCAGATTGGGGTGCATCAATTGTAGGAGGACTTCTATCCATAAGATTGCAATGAGATCAGTTGCAGAGGGAGGCCATTCAGTAGAGATTCATTCATGTGGAGGGATTTCCAGATCTAAGCTCACAGTTTGCAGTTGGAGAAATTTCAATGGTTTTTCCAGCTTCTATGTGGGGCACACTTGCTAACTTTGGGCTTGTATATCAGCTCAGTTTGGGATGATATTGTATCCACTTCTATCATAGATTGTACTTTTTGTATTCCATCTTCTTATTTCTTCATATATACATATATATCCCAAACTGGTTTTCCCCGGGGGGTTTTATCCAGGGTCATGTTGACCAAAAATACCTGTGTACAAAAATGCATGTGTTAGTCTCCTAGATCTTTTTATTTTCAGTTGTAAAGATCTATAGGTGTGTTATATTTATTTTGGTATGCATCTACTATCATATGGTCACTAAAACTACATGCTAGAGCACCCAAAATCGCAAGTATAACTGTAACAAATCATCATAAGTTCTTGGACTGTTGGCTATTATAAAACAGCAACAAATACTTCAGAAAATAGTTGAAACTTAGAGCTTATCTATGGTCAAAGACAGACCCAGAAGGCAAGCTTGATAGGACCTGAAAATCTTCAGTTATTAGTGAGATTAAGCCTCAAGGTTCGGATCAACCTAAGGATAATTCTAGGAAGTCCAAAGGGGACAGGAGTGGCAGAAGAAGGATTGCCTCTCAAAGTGGAAAATATGGTTTTTGATTTATGTGTTTATGGTTGATTTGTTGAATACAATGGACTGTAGAAAGTTTTGGACAGCAAACTATTTTTTGGATAATGTGGTTATTTACATATTTTGGATATAATTTGAATTATTTATAATATTTAATATTCAAATTTTGGAAATATTTATGGGAGATACAAGGAGGCATGTGTTTAATTGGTTGTCTAATTGTGCTTATTTTTGTAAACAAATAAATGGATTCACAAGGGGTCCCACCTACTTAGTTATTTTTTAATAAAGACCCTTAATTGTTATTATTATTACTTCTCCTAAACTAAAATTATTTAAGTTTAATTAACTTAACTAAATGAGGTAGTTGAACTACTTCAACTTATTTGGAATGCATAAAATCCAAATAAGAAGGAAGAAAAAAAGGAGAATAAAAGGAGAAAGCAATACTAAGGTTTGCTCTTGTGTTTTCATGGGATAGTTCAGTTTTCATTCATTCTTCAGTTCATTAAAGGCCTAATTCTTTTTTTTGACAGCAAGGTTAAAAAATGAACCATATCATTCAGATGCTTGTTTCAGAGGTGTTGATCTATCTTTGATAGTCTGTGTATACGTGTATGTTTATGGATTGAGTTTCATAACTAATAAAGAATATTGCGCAGAGTCAAGTTGGCAGTAGTTTATGGAAAGATGATCCATATTTTTAAATTCAATTTTTACTTCTTGTCAGATTCCTTTTGTATGGTTTTCATCGGGGATATCTAAGTTTGACCTTGGTCCATTCCCTCACAAGGATTTTTGTAAAGATAAATATATTTTTTATTTATTGGAATGAAATAAAGTGATTTTTACTCTGCCTCATTTCTGTTAATATGTGAATTGGTTACTTTTTATTTTGATCTCCACATTTACTTTCTGCAATATGTATATTTTCAGAAAATTATATAAAAATTTCATAATTTACAACAATCTTTTCATTTTAAAAATCAACCTAAGCCCTTGTAATTAATACTTGTGGATTGGGAAATACTTTTTGAGGATATAAAGCATAGGGTGATATTCTCGTCTATCTTGTCTTAGCCAGGTAGGATTCGAAAATGCTTGAGTAAGATAAATTTATATCTTTTCCTCAACATTTATTTGGCAACCATACTGGGGAGATCTTCCATATCTCTCTGGTTGATTGTATGCTTGATTATTTTTTAATATATTTATATTTTTGCTTTTTATTCTTTGACTGTTTATTTTCTTCATCATTGTACCTATTACAAGGCATCCCAATATCGAACCCATACTTTAAGATCATTCCAGCATTGCTTTAACCTTATGTAACACCATCTTAGAGACTGCTAATACCTGGGTTGAGCTTGAACGCTCATGGGCAGTGATTGAGCAAGACATAAATGTCCGAGAACGTTGGGAAGCTAGGAAAAGACAGCCTAGGAATCAGTCATCGCTTTCTTTTTCCTAAAGTTTTGATCTTATTTTCATGTCCGTAAACCCTCGCATCTCTAGGAGAAGAAGAGGTTTATCACCTGAGATCAACCCTATTACTGAAATAGGAAGAAGAAACGTTGTTTTGTCAACCCAACAAAGTACTTTAAGGAGAACTTTGTCTGATTCATCCAGTTTGTCTTTCTCTCCATTAACTATCGTTTAAAAGATGGAATCTAGCGGTGGCTCTGGTGGCACTGGAGGTGCTTCTACTTCTCAACCCTCGGCCTCATCACCAATTGGCAGCTTGTATAGTCATCAAATTCCAATTCAATCAACTACAAACCCTACCAAGGTCATAAAGATGTATGGTCTCTTTCAATTTGAAGAAGATGCTACTACTACTCTGTGGCATGTTTCCTCTCCTCTAAACCTAGCACCTGCCACTCGTCCACTTCCCAAATTCAAAGAGCATCTCCCTAGGTTTTCAAAGAATAACATAGTCACTACGAATGAACACTTGGTGGAATTTTATAATGTCTGTCACAACATAGGAGCCAATGACAATGACACTTGTATGCGCTTATTTGTTAATTCCCTTGAAGGGAAGGCAGCGGTCGATTTCTTTGATCTTCCTACCAAGATTCTTTCCACTTGGGAGGAGTTAGTTTATTGGTTCAAATCGACCTATGGGCAGTCTAAGAGCCCAGCCAAGCAGTTACGGGAGTATAATAACATAGCTTATAAATATGGTGAGACTATCAAGTCCTTTAACTTGTGTTTCACCAAATTATATAATCAAATTCTCGAACTTATTCACCCTTAGAACCAATCCGCTTTTATGCATTATTATAATTCTCTACCTTCCTCCTAACATCATAGTCTTGAAGAAAAATCCATTGATAACCTTGGTTCCGCTCTGCATACTTGTATAGAGTATGAAGAACAGCTTGAAAGAACATGTCTTCCCAAGGGAGACTCAGTTAAACAGACGGACATGTCCTCCCTCTTACATCTTGTACAAGACATGAATAACTGAATGATAGTGTATGAGAGAAAGGGAAATGCCCCATTCACTTGCCCCTAGGGCATCATCTTCTTCTTCACCACCCTTTAGAAATCCTAGTGAAAACAACTTTCAACCTAAATCCATCATGCCTCGCAGTTGTTGTAACTTTTGCGAGGAACGCCATGAGGAAAGTACTTGTGAGGTAAAGAAGAGTGCCAAAGACAAAATATTTGGTAAAAGGCCTAAAACTACCATTTTTGTTCTTTATTTTTCAGAACCAAAGGATTTCATGATCATAAATACTAGGAATAAATCATATGCTTCGAAAGGTAAATATGATCCCCCTCGCACTTATTCTATACCAAGTTCATATTCACTGGATGCTACTTTACAGGTTTCTAAAACTCTTGACATTCAAGGAACCCCCTCCCCTCTTCCCTCTTCCAAATATAACATTCTCAATCAATTGGCTAATATGAAATTTGATGCTACCCTTCTAGACATGGTTGTCTTCCCAGAACAACAAAAGCATCTGAAAAATTTCATGGAAAGAAAATATTCCATCGTAGACAATCTCTTTAAAGAGGTAGATGAAGAGGACTCAACTGTAAATAAAGTAGGTGTACATAATTTTATACATCCTGTAAAAAACCCCTCATTTTTCATTTCTGTAAATATTGTGGAAAAAATATCCCATTGTTGTCTGATTGATGGCGGTTCGGGCCGAACTGTGATGTCGAAAATTATTATGGAAGAGATAGGCTTGTCTTGTACAAATGAAAATTCTATAAGCATTCTCTCTTATAATAGTTTACAACAATCGACCATAGTTGAAATCAAGGATGTGACCTTAGTTTTGTGCGCACATCCTGAAATAAGGACAACCCTTAATATTCAGGTAATTGACATGCCAGTGAGTAATTATTCAATCATCTTTGGAAGAGAATAGCAAGCTTTGATGGGTGGATACCTATCACTCGACGGGACACACTTATTTGTTCCTCAGTATGGTAAAAACATTATAGTTCTAAGGGTGGGAATAATTTCCCCTTATATAGAAAGCATCCCACAACCTAATGTAAATTATATCGAGGAGGACCTATGAGTGTATTCCATCTTTGCAGATGAGGAAAACACTACCTTGGAACAAATCGACATAGAGAATGGGATGTGGAATATGCACTTTGATGGTTCATGCTCCAATGAAGGAAATGGAGTTGGCATTATCTTGTACTCCCCTGTGGGTAAAATTCACAACTTTTCCTATAGGTTAGAGTTTGATTGCACAAACAACGTCACTGAATTTGAAGCATTACTACTAGGCATTGAAAATGCCTATAATTTAGTTTGTGGTCACCTTATAGTCTTTGGGGACTCCGAACTTGTTGTAAACCTTGTATGTAAGATACATTCTCCTAGAAAAAAGTTAATGAAACGTTACACCCAAAATGTTTGGGCACTTATCTCGAACTTGCTATCTTTCAACATCACTCATGTTAAAAGGGATTTAAACTCAATGGCTGACAGGTTAGTTATTTTTGCAGACTCTCCTACTTGGAAACTTCTTCCAAAAAGACCTGATTGCACCTTTCAATCTTTGTACCATCCTCATATCCCTCACAATGTAGATTCATGGAAGGTCTTCCCTAGTGATGAGAGCATTTGTGCTTTCATACAAAATGAACTGTATAAGCCTAAGGAGATTATATCCATGGAAGATAACAAAATTATGAAGGTCTTGACTACTATAGAAAGTTCATTTTCATCAAGTGATGTAGGAAATAAAGAAAAACATAAAGAAGAGGAGTCAAAAAGGAAAGTGGGTGAAACCATTTCTTTGAACATTGGGACGCCTGACTGTCCAAAGAATGTTAAGATAGGTGTCCAATGTTGTGATGAAGAAAAATTGAAGTTCATTGAGTTACTTCATGAATTTCAAGATGTTTTTGCTTGGTCTTATGATGATCTTCATGGTTTTGATCTTTCTCTTATATAGCATGCCATTCTTATCAAGGAGGGAATAAAACTAGTTAAGCAAAAACAAAGACCCATTAACCCTGCACTGGAAGCAACTATTCAGAAGGAGTTGGAAAAGCTCTTGAAAGTTGGGATTATCTTTCTTGTTAAATATTCTGAGTGGGTTTCTAATTTGGTTCTCCTTCGGAAAGCGACTGGTCAGATCAGATTATGCGTTGATTTTCTCTCATTGAATAGGGCTACTATAAAAAACCATTTTCCTCTCCCTACTATGGAAATGATTTTGCAGCTAGTTGCAGGGTCACAGATGATGTCCTTACTTGACGGTTTTTCTGGTTACAATCAGATCAAGGTAAAAAGGATGGATAAATATAAAATCACTTTTATTACACGTTGGGGCACTTTCGCTAATGAATGTATGCCTTTTGGCTTATCTAATGCAGGTGCCACTTTCCAAAGATCTATGCAAATAGATTTTGACAATTTGATCAGCAAAATTATTCAGATTTATCTTAATGACTTAACTGTGTATTCTAAAAACCGATCAGATCATTTCGGTCATCTTAGGACTATTCTCATGCGATGCAGGAAATTCGACATTTCTTTAAATCCTTTTAAGTCTATCTTTGGTGTTACCAAGGGAAAGCTTCTTGGGCACATTGTCTTTGATTCATGAATAAGCATAGATCCTGAAAGGATTGCTGCTATCCTAAATCTTCCTACTCCTACTTATAAAAAGGAGGTTCAAGCCTTTATGGGTATTATCAACTTTGTTCGTAGGTTTGTTCTTGATTTTGTTGTAATGGTCAAACCAATTCACAATCTTCTTAAGAAAGATCACTCATTTTCTTGGACGGATGACGTCGAAAATGATTTCATAAGGATCAAGAAGGCAATCAGTTCCGCACCAGTTTTGGCGAAGCCGGATTTTGAGAAAGAATTTATAATATATACTAATGCCAAAGAGGAAGCAGTTTATGTTATCCTCATGCAATATGATGACCAAATTAATGAAAACCCAGTGGATTACATGAGGCAAAGCTTGTCATATGATGATTTTAAACATTCTTGTGTTGAAAAACATGTTTTCTCTCTTGTTAAAGCTGTTGAAAAAAAATTCCACTTCATCTTAGGTAAGCACACACTGGTAAAAGCCCCTTTACCTGCTGTCAAGTTTTTACTCTCACAAACTTATCTTTCATAGAATCTTGCACATTGGCTTGCCAAGATCCAGGATCATGATCTAACCATCATGACTTCTAAAACTATCAAGGGACGTGACTTAGCCCTTCACTTAGCTCAGCATTCTGAAGCAAGTGAATAAATCGATGAACAAGATAGCTCTCTATCAGCACTATTTTACATTGATAGTCAAATTCTTCCTATAGTTGAACATTCTTAGTATAAATATATGGTTTATTACTTGAAAAATCAAATATGCCCAGATAATTTGGATACTCATCAAAGAAGAAGGCTTCGTCTCAAATATTCTAGATACGTCATCTTAGGAGACTTCTTGTTTACGAGATCTGTTGATGGTATGTTACTTCATTGTGTGAATAATGAGGAAGCACATAAATTGTTACAAGAGACTCATGGGTATTCAAATTATGTTATTCATGTAGGAGGTTACTTTTCTGCTAAAACTAATGCTTTTAAAATTATCAAGAAAGGGTACTATTGACCTTCAATCTTTCGTGATTCTTATAATTTTTCAAGATCTTGTGACAAGTGCAAAAGTTCACTGGAAAATAATGTCTTTCTACCATGCATTTACAACTTGTCCTACCTGACTTTCCTTTTTCAAAATGGGGTCTGGACTTTATTGGTCCTATTAATCCTCCATCTTCAGCAGGGAAGGTTTTTATCTTGACATCCACATACTATTTTACGAAATGGACTGAAGTTGTCCCACTTAAGCATTCACAAGATGAGCAAGTGATTTCTTTCCTCGAGACTAATATTTTTTCTAGATTTGGTCTTCCTTTGGAAATTATTTCAAACAATAGTCCTACTTTTATTTCTGCTAAGTTGACTTGGTTTCTAGCTAAACTGGGGGTTAAACATTTTGCCTCATCAGCTTATTATCCACAAGGAAATGAGCAAGTCGAGTCTACCAACAAGATTCTGCTTATAATTATCAAGAATCTTTTTGAAGATAAGCCTTGTCAATGGCATACTCTCCTCACTTACACCCTTTGGGCAGATCGCACTACCACCAAGGTGAGCACTGGTTGCACTCATTTCCATCTTGTTTATGGTCAAGAAGCCAGTATGCCTACCGAGATGGAACTTTCTTCTCTAAGTCTGATGCTACAGGTTGAAGAATTAAATTCTTCCAATATATCTCAAAGAATGAATGCACTTTTGGCTTTAGAGGAACAAAGGACATTTGCCTTGGATAACATAATGAGAAGACAGCAAATTGTTAAAAGATATTTCAATAAAAGTGCAAAGGTTGTCAAATTAAGGTTGATGAGAAGGTTTTTCTTTGGGATTCAAATCATGTTGATAGAGGAAGAGGCATTCAAAGTTCCAAAAATTATGGTTGGGTCCTTTTAAGATCTCTTTTGTCTTGGGCACAAATTCCTATATCCTAAATGACTTGCAAGAGCGATTGTTTTCCTATCGCACCAACGGTTCCCACTTAAAACACTATTTGGAACCAACTTGAAAGTTTAAATGTTTTATGGAATGTTTTATGTATTATAGTTGTTTTATTTGCTTTGATTTTACTTTATTGTTGTTTCATTTATGTTGTTTCAATTCTGTTGTTTATTTATTTTATTGACTTCTTTTCTTGTCAGAAATAAAATTGTTGGATCAGTTTTTCCACAGCGACGCTATTCTGCAAGTATTGTTAATCAATAAAAATCAGGTTACACAGTTGTCATGATGTTTCCCCTTGAAAATATCATTGAAATTGTTATCTTCTTCAAATGTTGTTAGATAAGATAGTTGGTTTGATTCCCTATTCTGCTTTCCTTTTCTTCCATCCACTCCAAGATTCAAAAGAGCATACCAGAATTTTTTTCTCCTTGAAGTCATGAATTATTTCACATGATTAATCGAATGATTATGCATACATGGGTAAAGCCCTTCATACTTAACACTTTCCATGAGTTATTCCCAAAATCCCAATCATTTTTTCTCTTAAACCGCTCACTTCCCCCTGTTGCATAATCATTCTGACGTATATTTTCTCGATCTAATGTTCACCTGGTCTGTGAAACCAAACAATTTGAGTTCTCAATCTATTGGAAACATATTTCCCTATGGAGTCGCCAGTTTTTTGGCACTTAAAATCTCAACGATGAATACTATCCGCAAATGATTGCTAAGCTTTATTATTTATTTATGATAATAATAATTAACTAGTAGGTGGGACCCCCTTGTTGACTAGAGGTGCTAAGATGGATGTGTTACACTTATATGTTTGTTTCTATTATGATGACGCCTACACAATATTCTACAATTAATGATGCAAGTATTGGTTTCATCTGTTATGACAACATGGTTGGTTGATGTATTATTGCTAAACGTTGTTGGTGGTCACTTGCAATATAGGGCAGTGCTATGGATATAAGGATTATTTTTTTTACAGGTGTTATGTTATGAATTATACATTGATTAATGATCTTTCACATGATTTTATGCAAAGGGATAATAAAATGATATGGGAGCCTGAACAAAAACAAGAGGAAAAAAATCTATGAATAATTCCTAAGGTACATGTGATTGGAAAAATTAAAAGGGTGATGGACCTAATTGCTATACTATGTGCTTTGGTTAAAGGATTATATGTGAAGCGCATATGGTAATGTTTAGCATATGGTTATTATTAAAGTTTTGATATGATTCGGGTGGTGCATTATACAATGGATATGGCATTGAATTTATGCAATGAATATGTGTTTGAATTAATGGTTGATGTTATGGTAATGGGTTGGCTAGTACATTGAATTGAATAGGGTTGAGGGAGGAAGTGACGAGTGTTTACTACACATCACTCCAAACCACCCTCGAGCCCATCACCCTAGCCATAGTTTCATTTTGTTTTTCGGCTTTGGTGATTGTGGAAGCTTCGCGATTTCTAGTTTTGAAAGGAAAAACACAATCCAGCTCTTCCCTCGAAATGATTTTTCCAGGTATGGCTCCTTTACTTTCCATCCAAGATGGTCCCTTTGTATTATGAATCGATTTGTTGGCTTGGGATTGTATGAGTTCTGTGTTTTTTTTTCGTTTTGATTGTGTATCACTGATGTGCTTACGATTTTCTATGTGAATACTCTGGAATATTTGTGTTTTAAAAGAAAGGAATGGTTGTTATTTCTTTGTAATGCATGTGCATTGGTTATTGGTTTAAAAGAAAATGTTGGTCAACTTGGGTTTTTATTCTGTTTCTCCATGAAAAATGATGACAATGGGTAACAAGCTCTGAGTTTTTATTACGCGGGTTTTTACCACCAATCTGGGTATTAGTTGTTGTCACCACTTTTTTGTTTCGGTCATTGTTATGATTCGTTCCTCCATGTTGCAATGAAACTTTCGACAGTTGCATTGTTCTTTATTTGTTTGGATGAACCTCGAACTATCGTTTGTTATGGAAATTACTTCACTATCACTATTTTTGAACGAATGGAACACTTGGGTCTTGGGCATCACCCAATTCTTTAAATGGAAGTTTGTATTTGTGTTGGGTTGGCCACAGGTTTTGTTCAGGCACGTCATGGTTCTTTGCTCAGGAATTATTCCATAGTGTTTTAAGCGAGTATCCCCTCTCATTATCTAATGGAGGTGGCTAATTGTATATTTGATTTCCCTCACTGTCAAGTTTTTGGGTTATAAGTTAAATGACTGTGGTGATTTTAAAAGATCATAGGCTCTTTGTTCTTACAAGACTATTATTGATTACATGTGGGTGTTTCTCTATGATGATTTCTTTTAAGAGAAAAAGAAAGGGCACAGGCACTTTGTTTTGCAATAGACTACTCTTCGATTACTTCTCTGTGACAACTTGTTTAAAAAAAGAGCACAAGATATCTCTGACTTCAAAGACAGTCTCTTAATTGAGCGTCTGTTTATTCCTATCTCGATAAATTTGTTTGGAAAAGAAAAGGGTATGTGTTATCTACAGCCCTAGGGACTTTCCTTCTAGTCGATTTATGGTTATTTCATCCATTGTTGTATTAAACCCTAGAACAATCATGGTCCCATTTAAGTTTAAAAGTCACATGTGTGTGATTGGTCCATCAAACATGATCTTGGTCCTGTCAAGATTGAAGGAGACACCTATGTGTGATATGGTTATGTTCTCCTCGCGCATTATATGGCTCTACCTTTTATTGGGCATTTCTTTTAAAGGGAATTATGTACATGTTTAATGTACACAAATCTCAGGGTCAAGGTTACATGTTCTTCGATGAAATGTTTCTTTCGAATCAGGATTTATGTCGATTATATTGTTGAAGACTTGTGTGTGATTAAATTGGGCCCGATTATTGTTTTGATGATAGTGGATTGTGTCAATCAGTGTTGGAAAGTCAATTGTTGGTGGTTAATACTAGGTCTATTATTATTTGATTGCAAAGGATGAGTATTGGATATGGATAATTGGAATCATTGTGCATATTATATTTTTTTTAAGAAGAAAAAGGTTAGTATTGGAGAATGCAAGACTGTGGTTCGAATATTTATGATGTTGGCAACGATGTTAATATTATGTTGCATACATATGGTATAAGATGAAAAGATTGATATAATTGAAGAATTTTGGGAAATTGAATTATTTTTTTTATTGAATTCAGTAAGCATTATGTATGTGATTAAGGGACAGTTAAATGATTTTGGTTTTAAAAGTGGATGCTTATTGGATTGTGATTGGAACAAAGATATGTTTGTTGTTTGATTTAATTTATTTTTTATGGAAAATATCTATATTATTCCCTCTCATACTCTTACTTTTTCTCTCATTATACCCCTCTCACGATCCCAATTTCATTTTTACATGCCCTATTCTCTAAAATAAGTTAAAAACTTTGTATGACAGTGTTAAAGGTATGACTCAGAAATAGGTGGCAGCTGGTATATTTTGATATTGATTACACAGTCATTTATTTAATGAATTGTTTACCAGTACTCATGTTCTTACTCACTATCATATTACCACTTTTTGGCTCATTACAATCCCTCCAGATATCCCATGAACCCTATTTCACTCCCTGCTCATTTGGCAATTATTAAATAAGTTTTATGGATTGAATTGCATGGGTCTTATGTCAATTTCTAAGCCAAACTTTGTTTCATATAAAGAGAATGTCATGTATGGTTTGTTAAGGGATAGTTGCTAATAAATTGGTGCATATAGGATGAGTTTCTTCAGCAGAGACAAGCATGGCAGAAACAATAGGGGAAGAGGTAATTGGAACAGAGGGCCTAGAAGGCCCAGATTCTCAATTCATTTTAATGTCGATCCTCAAGAGTTGAACCAGATTTTTCAAGCTGGGTTCTTCAATTGGATTGGGAAAGGGATAATTCAACCTAGACCAGAGAGGCCTCCCTTCCAACCCCAAAATGTTTGTGGTATCCCTGTGCCTCCCCATGTATCTATGCAACTGGAAGTTCCCGAAAATGATGGATGGTAGGAGATTTTTGATCTGGCAGTCTCTCACCATCGTGGTTGGCCCAACTTGTCATTGCCTCCTCCTCCACCTATAAACCCAAATGCTCAAATTTCCCCTGCACACTCACATGTTCAGTCCTCTCATGCTAGCAAATGACTTAAAATTGAGGCTTCCCATGAGAAATACAAAGGTAAAGTTTTTGCTTCCCCCTCATCTCCTTCAAGTGACTCAGAAAAATCAGTCTCCTCTCGTATGCACTTGAGGGATGCTTGTTCCCATGTTATTAGTGAGATTAAGCCTCAAGGTTCGGATCAACCTAAGGCTAATTCTGGGAAGTCCAAAGGGGACAGCAGTGATAGAAGAAGGATTGCCTCTAAAAGTGGCAAATATGGTTTTTGATTTATGTGTTTATGGTTGATTTGTTGAAGACAATGGATTGCACAAAGTTTTGGACAACAAACTATTTTTTGGATAATGTGGTTATTTACATATTTTGGATATAATTTGAATTGTTTCTGATATTTAATATTCAAATTTTGGAAATATGTATGGGAGTTACAAGGAGGCATGTGTTTAATTGGTTTTCTAATTGTTATTATTTTTGTAAAGAAATAAAGGGAGTCACAAGGGGTCCCACCTACTTAGTTATTATTTAATAAAGAACCTTAATTGTTATTATTATTATTACTTCCCCTAAACTAAAATTAGTTAAGTTTAATTAACTTAACTAATTGAGGTAGTTGAACTACTTCAACTGATTTGGAATGCATAAAATCCAAATGAGAAGGAAGAACAAAAGGAGAATAGAAACAGAAAGCAATACTAAGGTTTTCTCTTGTGTTTTCATGAGATAGTTTAGTTTTCATTCATTCTTCGGTTCACTAAAGGCCTAATTCTCTTTTTTGACAGTAGGGTCCTATTATAGATAGTAATGTTCAAAGCTGAACCATATCATTTAGATGCTTGTTTCAGAGGTGTTGATCTATCTTTGATAGTCTTTGTATACTTGTATGTTTATGGAATGAGTTTCATAACTGATAAAGAATATTGTGCAGAGTCAAGTTGGAAGCAGTATGTGGCAAGCTAATCTAGATTTTTAAGTTCATTTTTTACTTCTTTTCAGAGTCCTTTTGTATGGTTTTCATCGGGAATATCTAAGCTTGACTTTGGTCCATGCTCTCACAGGGATTTTTTTAAAGAGAAAGATACTTTTGATTTCTTGGAATGAAATAAAGTGATTGTTATTATGTCTCATTTGTGTTAATATATGACTTGGTTACTATTTTCTTTTGATCTCCACATTTACTTTCTGCAATCTGTATATTTTCATAAAATTATATAAAAATTTCATATATTGCAACAATCTTTTCATTTTAAAAATCATCCTAAGCCCTTGTACTTAATACTTGTGTATTGGAAAATACTTTTTGAGGCTATAAAGCATAGGGTGATATTCTCGTCTATCTTGTCTTAGTCAGGAAGGATTTGAAAATGCTTGAGTAAGATAAATTCATATATTTTCTTCAACAGACACCTCGTCAACCCTCCCATATTCAAGCTTGACAAGTCGCATAATGTCTTTGAGCTCTTATTTGTTAGATATAGTGATTTATTTTTCTGTAAGTTAAAAGATATATTAGATATTGTTAAGGAGAAAAAATTACAGTTGTCGTGATATCCCATGTGGTTGTGGTAGCATCGCCCTGGTGGGAAACCAATGTTGCCACATGGCCATTAAGGTTCCAAGTGTCCATGCAAAACTTAAAAAATTGTAAATAGCATAAAATGTATAGTCTTAGATCTAGGATGCCATGCAAGGCGAGAATTTTGTAAACTAAATTGTCCATGCAAGAATCAGAAAGCGGAGAAAAAACTATATAATCCTAGAGCTAAAATGCCACACAAGGTGAGAACATTGTAAATTATACTGTCTGGAGACATAAAAAACTTGGGAAACCTGAGCAAGTTGAAATTATCCAGAGCTGGGGTCGAGCCTCCACTCGTTACTTTGGTCATGCGCAGTGTCTTTACCTAGAGTCCTTGTGTTTGGGATAGTTTGTCATAGATCCTGTAGAATAGACATCAAAATCTCCTCGTGACAAATCTGGTCATCTTCCTTGTTCTGCAACTCTGTGATGGATCCATTGACGTCCATAAGTGAGCGCTTGATGGAATCCAAAGAGTCCTTCAAAGGTTCCAACCCAATGCACTGGGAGAAATAAATTAGGGATAGAGGGAGTGGAGGAAAATCAGAGGACGAGGAGGGGCAATGGGGAGGTAGAAGAGGAGAGAGGGGAGATCAGACTGGTGGGAGCGGAGGGTGGAGGAGAGTGAGGTGGAGGCTAGAGGGGAGGTAGTGAATCAGGTCTCAACTTTTGAGCAAAGCCCAGGGAATTTCCATGGATATTGAACTACTCAACTCGACAAGCATACGGAGAAGACAAAGGAGGTAATTATGGTTTAGTGGCATGTTCAGCAGGGAGGTCCAGAGAGGTGGCATGAGTTGAGGCATGGGGGATCTCTAGAGTGGAGGCACGAGTAGTGTCTCGAGGCAATATTTGAGGAGAGTACTTGCCACGGCCCCTCGAGCCTCTATCTCTCGTTGCGCCATGTCGCCCCCCACTTAGACTTACCCTGAAGGTGAGGCATCGGGAGATAGACAGAGAACCAGAGGTATATATCGAGGCACCGGTTGGGCGAAGTACAAGGTTCGAGCCAAGATCAATACCATATGCAGACTGGAGGATGAGTGCAAGGTGAGGGAGGTCGAGAGCGCAACTGATGGTGGAATGGAGGAGGAGGCTCGAACTAGAGCCAAAGAATAATGAATTATGGTGAAGAGGTCAAGACGCGATAGGTCGAGAGCTCAAATGAGCCATGGATTTTGTTAGTTAGCTAGAGAGGTAGTAGTGGGGGCCCAGAGGGCCCATAGTGATAATAGTAGAGGTCATTCAATGTAAGGTGGACTAGGTCCACTATATTATTAAATAAGGCCCACTATGGTATTTAGATATAATAAATAGGTAATTAGATATAATAAATGTAAGAGGACTTCTTAGAAGGTTCTACTTCTAGAAGATTCCTCCTCTAGAATGTTCTTAAGTGATGGTGGCACCATATAAATAGGTTCAAGCAATGTAATGGGATATGAAGTGAATTATTGTATTTGGAGTGGTAGCTCAATAGGAGGATGCCCCCTCGAAGAGGCAAGTGAACAGGAGAGGATCTCTTCCAGAATAGGATCCATTGTATGGTGTTGCCCTACCTCAAGGGTTTGGTAATAATAAAGTGTGGTTTCTTCTATCTTGCTTTGTGGATATATTATGTATTCAGTATTTGTGGTGATTATATTTTTATATCTATTCAGGTTCTTAACAATTGGTATTAGAGCACTTTTCTTGGCCAAAGATGGGAAGATTTTTTTTTCTCTTTTTGCAGAATGTTTTCTAGGGAAGAAAAAGAGGGTAGCGCACTTCAGGTTCATATCTTAAGATTTAAGATTTGAATTTGGAAAAAAAAATTGGGTATTTGAATTCCTCTCGGAAAAATACCCAATTTCAAAAAAAACATCGGCCAAAACAGATTTCGGGAAGTAAAGTTATGAGCATTTTAAATTCAACAGTTTTTCAAGGTTTTTCTGGAAAAATCCGCGAGTTTTTGTCGTAACTTATTGTTCTATTTTTTAGGGGTTTTCATAGCATGATGTATTTTACAGGTAAATTTGATGTCCCTAGTATTGAATCATTCATTAAAGAAGTAAAGTCAGCATGGGAAGAGAATTGGCCCCATTGGGTAGATCTCAAATTGCAAGGTGATGCTGCCATTTGGTGGAAATCGCTTGATTATAAAGAGATGATGACACTCTCCAATGGAGAATTTGAAAAATTATTGTTAGAAAAGTGGTCTCATGGAAAAAATAAGGATACAAAGAGAACCAAGAGTTTGTTTTCATGTGAAAAATCTATATTACAGGTTCATGGTTGTATTCATAAAGAAAATATCATTGTTTTTATTAACCCTAGTTCCATGCATAATTTTATCAATGTTAAGTTGGTTAATAGATTGCAAGTTCCAGTAAAGAATATTCAAAGCACACAAGTTGAAGGTGAAAATGTTCAAATTTTTAAATATTTAAAGATAATCATGGATAAATATGTGTTGCATTCAGATTTTTATGCTATGGATATGGATGAAGTGGATATTGTTTTGGGATATCCTTGGATAGAATCAGTGGGTAACATTAATATTGATGTGAAAAAGAAGTTTTTGAAGTTGTGGTACAATAAAAAGAAAATCACATTGCAGGATGTGTCTCTCAATAATAAAGATGGGCCCATGGAAGATAGCAAAGAAGTTATTACCGAGTCTGAAGTTGAATCAGAGGCAGAGTATACAGAAGGAGATGAAGCAAAACTACAAGAAGGACATAATCAGGAAGCTAAGGAGGTCATTGACTCAAAGGAACAAAGTTTTGCAGATTTGAAGAAAAAAGAACAAATTCCTATAGTTGTTGTATATCGCCATCCACATCATATCGAGACACAAAATTCATCAAGGAAAGGGTGTGTGCATCAACACATTTATGCACCAGATAAGAAACTGATCAAGAGGTGCATGGAGGACTACCGGAACTACAGGAAGAGCTCAAGCTATAGAAACAATCCCATGGCAAACCTGACAGGATGCAGAGAAAGATCAGGGTGGCAAGGTAGCAGATACACATCATGTTCGACTTCCATTGGGATGGATGGATGGTCGTACTTGGTACCAGTTGGATACATTGCTTAGCCGATCATATTGTATGGTTTCTTCTCATGTTTGAGGACAAAACATGTGAAGGGGGATGGAATGTAGTATACCTAGGGAGGTAATATGGGGTACCTAGGTAGGTACCCAATGGGAATGTAGTTATGTGTTATTAGTGGAAGTCATTTAATATATGAGAATGTGGTCATTCAATGTAAGGTGGACTAGGTCCACTATATTAATAAAGGCCCACTGTGGTAGTTGGATGTAATAAATGTGAGAAGGATCTCTAGAAGGTTCCTAGGAGATAGAGAGAGATATATAAAGAAATGAAATCTATGTAATGAAACATAGTGAAGAATATTGTGATTGTACAAGCAAGGATTACTTGAGGAGTTTTATCCTTCCATAAGGATTAATATATGGTGTTACCCTACCTCAAGGGTTTTCTCTATTTCTTATGTTCATGTTATGGTCAATGGTTTATTCTTGGTATTATTGAAGTATATTTTCATATCTATTCAATTTATTAACAATTGGTATCAGAGCGCTTTCCTTGGCAGACATTGTGGGCAAATATTTTTTATTTTTGTAGATTTTTTTTCGGAGAAGGAAAAAGAGGGTCGCGACATTCCAGACCTTTTCGGTATATTTTTGTGAAAACATTGCAGAAAAAGGTTTTATATATGAGTTCCTCTCATAAAAATACCCAATTTGAAAAAATAAATAGTCTGAAACGGAGTCCGAGAAGTCAAGATATTGAAGTTTTAAAATATGCAATTTTTCAGGGTTTTTTCCGCAGACGGTGGCGCGATTTTTTTTATTTCTGTAGTAGTTGGAAGCCGATTTTGCCCAAATAAATGAAATATATGAGTTCCTCTCACCATTTAACCCAATTTCAAGAACAAAATCAGTCGAAATGGAGTCAGGGAAGTGAAGTTATGAGCATTTTAAATTCAGCAGTTTTTTAGGGTTTTTTCCAGAAAAAAAAACCACGATTTTCTGTCGTAACTTATTGGTCTATTTTTTGGGTTTTTTCATGACGGTTGAGGGACCGAAGAGTTCATAGGGTGCTTAGATAGATATTTCCTCTCAAACCCTCAAAGAAATTCTACAAATTACTGAAGCATTCAAATCTCAATTGTATGACACATTGGATGTTAGATTGCATGTCCTTGCAGATGGTCTCAATGATAGTTTTCGTAGTATTCAATATTCATTTGATAGCATGCAGGAGATATTTTTTATGGCAGACATCAGGAATGAATATAATCAAGAAATATATTCTTGGTATGATTTTGAGGCCGATTGTGATGATTGGTATATGGATAGTTGTCATTTCTTGGATGACAACCACTTTCATATTTTATTTGATGACTCTAATCCACCTTCTGTAGAGAGCATCAATGTGACAAATCAAGAGCCAGTGATTATTACCAATGTCCATCTTGCATATTCTATAGTAGTATTATTCCTTCCATATTCTGCTACGACCATTTTCCACTATGTGGATGGATCTTCTTATTTGGATCCACATGACAAGTGTCAGTCTTTGGAGCATCATTTTGAGTTGGTTATTGGGTTCCAAAATCTTCCACAGGGATTTCACATGAGCACTTGGACATGGGACCCGGGATTACAATGGTGATTGGACCTTGGTTCTCCAGTCTTCTATAGGGATTTCACATGATCACTTCTACATGGGACCTTGGTTCTCCAGTCTTCTTCAGCATTATGGTCCACAATTATCCATGGGACCCTGGTATATGGTTGTACATCAAGTGTTGAGGACAATGATTTCATAAGGGGGATGGAATGTTAGGTATCTAGAGAGGTAGTAGTGGGGGCCCAAAGGGACCATAATGATAATAGTGGAGTCCATTCAATGTAAGGTGGAATAGGTCCACTATATTATTAAATAAGGCCCACTATGGTAGTTAGATATAATAAATGGGTAGTTAGATATAATAAATGTAAGAGGACTTCTTAGAAAGTTCTACTTCTAGAAGATTCCTCATCTAGAATGTTCTTAGGAGATCGTAGAACTATATAAAGAGGTTCAAGCAATGTAATGGGATATGAAGAGAATTATTGTATTTGGAGTGGTAGCTCAATAGGAGGATGCCCCCTCGAAGAGGCAAGTGAACAGGAGAGGATCCCTTCCTGAATAGGATCCATTGTATGGTGTTTCCCTACCTCAAGGGTTTGGTAATAATAAAGTGTGGTTTATTCTATCTTTCTTTGTGGATATATTCTGTATTCAGTATTTATGGTGATTATATTTGTATATCTATTCAGGTTCTTGACATCTTTCCAGAGCTCGAGCCAAAAACCATTGAATCGGGTGAGGTGATGGGACTGGGCCTGCATCCATCCCATAGCATTTACCATTGTCACGAGTTGGAGCGTCATGGAATTAAACTAGATAAAGTGAAAATGAATGTGGGGGTGCGTCGAACAAGGATTTAAATGCATGGAGTAAAGGATGAGGTGAGCGCAGGCTGAGTTGGCGTGTTGTGGCATGGGTTATAGCCAGATGTCCACCCGGTTGTCCATCCACTCGTCCATTATGATGACACCCCATCCAAGTGTTTGATATAGTGATATTTGATACACATGCTTAGATGGATTATTTATTGATTGGATTCACTTATCATGATGTTATGACTTGAGATCCTTGGAGGGCGTGCTCATTTGTCTTTGCAAGACCTAGTTAGTGGAAATTTTTGGGAGAACAAGCCTAGCTTGGGCTTCCATGGGGATACAATCCCACAAGTTGGATGTCAGGGGCCCGCATGCTAGATGAGAGAGATCAGACTTGGAAGGACTTGATGATGACTTGGACGACCTATCTCAGCCCTCACTTTCCAAACAATTTTCCCAAGAGGGGAAAAACGTCCTATTTTTTAGCTTGATGTCATGCTTTTGGGGCTAGGGCATGGTGGTGAGGTGCCACTCTTTTGAAACATGGACGTTTTGAGAAGAAGAGGGTATTCACCATCATAAGAGTGCTTAGATGTTTGACATGTGGAGTTTTGAGGCCTACCCATGCTTCTCCAACACCAACGACTTCCTCAAAGTGGTAAAATGTCCCCTAAAGGGGTGACGTCCTCCTAAATTAGGGTTTTATTTGTGCAAAAAGTGAATTTTTAATTGAATTGTTTAATATTACTTTGTTAAGGGGGAAATATTAGGGTTGTTGACCCCTAATGTTGTTGTTTACTCCTTAATTTGTGGACAAACTATGTTAGCTACATTTTGTATAAATAGAGATCATAAGATCTCATTTTAATCATAACTCTCCCTCTTGTGAGAGGCCTTGGTCTGAAATTTATGCCACACTTGACTCTTTTCATATATTTTGCACTTTTTTATGGTTATATATTGGTGAATGTTTGATGGAAGTCTAGTGCTAGCTTTGGATGATGCTTTCTAGCTCTTGTGGTGGATTATCTTGCCATTTCTCTTAATCTTGGTATGGTTTTCTACTATTTTTCTATCATTTTTTCAAGTCAAGTATTGTTATGCTAGGAGATAGGTGGTAAGTATAATGGCATACGCCCCCACCATAGTATTCATCATTTTATTGCTTCATCTCATTTATTATACAAGGGTTTGCTAAGAGAAGTATAAGGGCATACACCCTCTTAGCCTAAACCTTAGCTAGAGAAAATTGCCTTTGGAAGTAAAAGGGATTACACCCCCAAGGAATTGGCTTCTCTAACTCTTGTTTTTTTGACTCCATTAACCCAATAGTAAAGGCACTAGTCATATTTTATTGCATTGGAGATATAAAATCATTGCCTTGGGAAACACATTTTTTTATCTTTTGAAAGGTTTATTGCTTGAAGTTGGTTTGCCTCATTGAGAGGAGTATTCCCTTAATAGGGTGTCCCCTCTCTCCCATTACCTTGTTTGTTTTTACAAACTTTAACCTACATCCATTAGGGCTTCATAACCCTAGCTATTAACACCCTCATAACTCCTAAACTAACCCTAGACTAACTCCTAAACTTTGCTTATTTACTCTACTAACTAGGGAGCATATTTTGAGCTAGTTCTTGGTAATTTTTTGTGGTTGATTTTTTTGTTGCATGCCACTGAATGCTACATCCATAAGGCTGCAATTTTTCGTAGAAAATACATGTCTACAACAGCCATCTTCTTTAGCTTCCTAAGTACCATCTTTTAGCCTATATTCATTGCTAATCTTGATGTTGATTTACTTAACTAGTTTAGATCTTTGTATGTTGATTTAGATATTTTATTTGTTGATGTAAATTGTCATTTACTGCTACAAATTAGGGACAACAATCTTAAATTTTTTATCCAACTAACATATATCATTGCAAAGTGTATTTTGTTATGTCTCGCGTAGGTACGATCATTCGGAGAAGTACTATACATGTGAGGCAACAATTATTTGACTTACAAAGCATAATTTCCCTTCTTTCACCCCACTTAGACTTGACCTATAGGGGATTCACTTCCATCCATTTCCATCTCCATCTCAATCCCCCTAGGATCACCTGGATCACCTACCTAGATTGACCTAGTCACCCTTGAAGTGCGGGACCTACATCGAGGTGACATTGGGTGTAGGATTCCCAAGTTGTGGCACTTGCTTCATGGTTGGGTTGGGCTTTTCCCAACCTACAACTTGTGTTATAAAAGGATCTAAGGGATATTCTAAATGGTGTTTCTCTTCTAAAGTCTTCTTCTTCTTGAGATTTTATTGATTGTTGATTTTGTGTTATGAATCTTCTAGGTGGTCCAGTTCCTATGTTATTTTCTTCTTGAGTCTTCATGTATTCTTATTTATTGATAGTACCTCTAACAATTTATGCATAGTTGCTTTTTTCTACTTCATGTTATGTCGTATTGGAGCTCGAACCTTTATTAGTCTGCATTTAGTTGTATCCTATCCTGGATATGTCATAGTATGGCCTTTGACTATTGATGATCTCATCCAATATTTCGGTGTTATTCCGATGCATATCTTTCTTATGAAGATCTTTTCTTAAAGTGACTATTTATGCTTCCAAACTTTCAATCATCTTCTCCTTTTCTTCTAACTAGCTTCTGAGTGTTTCTTCAATCCTTTTGTCTTCTTCTACCTGCATTTTTAACTTCATGATTATCTACTCAATTTCTTCTGAGTTGGAATTCTAAGATCCTTCTTTCATATTTAATTTTGCCTCGAGTGACTTGTTTTCCTTTCTTTCTTTCCTCAATTATTTTAAGGCGCTAATTAATTCTTCTCTGAGACCGACTTCACCTTTTGTTATGAACATAAATATACATATAAAATAGATATTAATAACATAATAATTAAATTATAAATAATAAATAATAATTATTAATAATGAAAGGACATGACTATTGGTTATCTTGAAGGATCACTTATGATATGTCCTTCAGGTCTTCTGATGATGGATCTTCTGAAATCGACTTCATCGTAACGTTTTGTAACGTGATTTTCTTCTTTTTATAAGAAAATGTCAAAAACTTTCTCCTTGTCGAAAACAAAAGTACCTAATATATCTACCCAAGTTAATTTGTTCTAATATAAGCTATCATGGGAGTAGAAATGTATCAAGTTATTTCCAAGAACCCTATAAAATCCCAAATCCGCAGAAAATCAAATTAGGATGGGAAGACTCCTTTACAATTCGACAGTTATGCTCGGCGCTTAGAAGATTCTATCGTCTCAGGTCCTCAATGATTACTAACTCAAGAATGAAGAATTAGGAGACAATAATTACAAGATAAAGAAAGAGATAAGTCTTCCATAAAGTATGCTTTGAGGAAAAAGCATTTTTAAGGGGAAGGCAATGTTATGAACATAAATATACATATAAAATAGATATTATTAACATAATAATTAAATGATAATTAATAAATAATTATTATTAATAATGAAAGGACATGTCTCAATGGACGTGACTATTGATTAAGGGCACCCTTGCATGGGTATATAAACTAACCCTCATTCTAAATTGTAATCATCTTACTATTCATTCATATACATTATTTAATATATTATCCTTTATGGATTATAACTTGTTGGCCTTCCTACATTGGGTATTTACATGGTGAAATGGCTTGGTTTACATTGGGCATTTACCTTACTATGGTGAACCAAGCCGATTCACCAAGTAGATACCCAATGTAGGAAGGACAATAGGTTATAATCCACAAAGGATAATATATTAAATAATGTATATGAATGAATAGTAAGATGATTACAATTGAGAATGAGGGCTCGTTTATATACCCACATAGGGGTTCCCTTAACCAATAGTCATGTCCTTTGAGACATGTCCTTTCATTATTAATAATTATTATTTATTAATTGTAATTTAATTATTATGTTATTAATATCTATTTTATATGTATATTTATGTTCATAACATTTCTTTCCCCTTAAAAATGTTTTTTTCCTCAAAGCATACTTTATGGAAGACTTATCTCTTGTAATTATTGCCTCATGATTCTTCATTCTTGAGTTAGTAATCGTTGAGGACATGAGACAATAGGATCTTCTAAGCGTTGAGCAGAGTCGTCAAATTGTAAAGGAGTCTGCCCATCCTAATTCTATTTTCTGCGAATTTTGGATTTTATAGGGTTCTTGGAAAGAATTTGATACATTTCTACTTCCATGATACAGAAATTAACCGAAGAAGAGGAAGAAATCTCTTTCTTAAGGAACCTTAATCAGAATTTACTAGAACAGATTAAAATATTAAAGGATGAAAGAAAGGAGAATCTAGAATCAAAAAATAAAGATGACAAATCAAAAGATAAAAAAGAGCGTTTACGATTAAAACAACATAATCAGGATTTACTAACACAAATTAAAAAACTTAAGCATGATGAGAATTCTTTACAAGAAGAGATAGATCCCAAAACATCAATAGTTGATAAAGAGACAATGACTAAACCTATGGAGCTAGAGAATTATTTAGATGTAAAAATCCCAAATCTAGATAAAGGAATTAATACATATCTAGTCAACCTTACAACTCATATAAAGAGGTCTTCAAATGTCAAAGAAGAAACAATCCAGGGGTATGAAGAAGACTCAATTCCAAAAGCTAATCAAGAAAAAGCTACAAGTATATGAAGTAAATATCAAGTTGCAAGGATGCCTTATCGACATCCTAATCACAAAAATCAATACCTCATCCAATCAATGTATCAACAGAAACAAATAACCAATATTCATGTCCTTTGAGACATGTCCTTTCATTATTAATAATTATTATTTATTAACTATCATTTAATTATTATGTTATTATGTTATTAATATCAATTTTATATGTATATTTATGTTCATAACACCTTATTCTTTGGAATCTTCTTCATCATCATCTAATTCCATGAAGAGTACTCTTCCTGAATCTGTCACTATCATCATCCTAGTCTGGTGAGGGGTTTTCTTCCTTTGAGTAGAAATTTTTCTTGAAGAATTTTTTTTTGTTCCTTCTCTTGTCTCTTTTTTTATTTTTATTTTTCTCCTTAGGATCTTATTCTTCATCGCTACCTTTATTCTTAGAATAAGGAAATTTATAATAAAAATGACCAATACCATTAAAAATTTTCAATGGAAGCATACCTTTGTACTTTTTAGTTCCTCTTTTCTTACAAATTTTACCACTTCTTCATCTTCCTCATAATCATCACTGCAAATAGAATTTGGTTTTGACTTTTTCTTTTTCTACTTCTTTTTCTTCTTGGATGCCTTGAATGTTGCTTCCTTCATGACTGGGTTATCTTGTTCTATCCTCATTTCATAAGCTATGAACATTCCATGTAACTCATCCATGCTAAAACTATCAAGATATGTTCTTTCTTCCAGGGATGATATCTTAGGATCAAATCTCATAGGATGAGATATTAGAACCTTTTGAATGATTATTGATTCAAAAAATTATTCTCCAAGTCCTCTAATAGTGTTCATTGTTTCATGAACTCGTAGAAAAATGGTTGCAATGTCTTCATCTTCCTTCAACTTCAATTGCTCAAACTTAACTCTAAGGGTTTGAATATTAGCTCCTTTGACTTTGGCATCTCCTTCGTAAATATTTTGAAATTCATCCCAAAGATCCTTTGAAATGTTTCAATGCATAACCTTGACAAATATTGAATCATCCACACTACTCAGAATGGTTTCTTTAGCCTTTGATTTTTTTTCGATGAGTTTCTTTCCATATTTTTCAGTTGGAGGAGTGTCTGGTACTATATATCCATCTACTACTGACTACCAAACATCAAATCCATGTGCCTGTAAAAAGGTTTTCATCCTTTTATTCCAGAAGGAATAATTCTGACCATCAAACCTTGGTGCTCCAATATTATTGTATTCCATGATCTCCTTCCAGTGGTTAAATGTTTTCTTGAAGGACCCGCTCTGATACCAATTGTTTGAATATTGAGAGGGGGGGTGAATCAATATGAGCACTTTTACCACTTTTAACCACAATATATATTCTTCAACTTTATCAGTAGTGTTCAAAATTTTATCATTAGCATTCAATATATCATCAATAGAATAAATCAACAGTGCATAATAAACAATCACATAGACACAATACACCAGAATTTACGTGGAAACCCAAATGGGAGAAAACCACAAAATGATTTTCTTCTATATCAAAGAATGCATTCATTGGAAGCACAAACTTCACAATTCTCCTGTTGCAACTGGAAGGAGGCTACAAATGATCCAGGTGGATATTGGTGACCACCCACCTTTTTCAAATGTCTCAAAACAGTTTTCTAGCCATTTTGGCAATTTACTATTTTTAGCAGGTTTTAACTTCCGGGGCCATTTTGAGGGTCCAAATGAAGGTTTTTCAATATAGAGGTTCTCAATAATATCTGAAGTCATAATTGATCCCCCAAAATGAATCTCCTCGACAATACCTTTCCAACGAGCTATCACATGCCTAAAATGGAGATCGTATGCAAAAGTTACGACCCCGGGAAGTTGATGTACTCACTTACCCAAACGGGGCCCACATGACTTTTGGCG